>CM053622.1:526458369-526475076 GCA_028646595.1 Phalanger gymnotis | reverse complement strand
GGAAATGGGGAGAAAATTTGTAATTCAAATGCCTGTGAAAATCAATGCTGAAAACCAAACATGTCAAAAATAAAGAAAAAAAATATTTAAAAAAAAAAGAATATATCTCCTACCCATAGCTGGGAAAGGTAGAAATATATATATATATATATATACATGTGTATATATACATGTATATACATATGTATGTATGTAGATGTAGATGTAAATATAGATTTTATATATGTGCGTGTATAAATATCTGCTTCTCTTCTAATTTTTCCATGATTTTTAATATTCTTGCTATGCACCATTTTGAATTTATTGTTGAATATGGGGGAAGATGTTCATCTAAGCTGAATTACTGCTAGATGAGGTATATTAAATACTTACTATGGATAAGGCACTATACTACATGCTGGAAGTAAAAAAAAAACAGTTAAGTCTTTACAAGCAAGGAGCTGCATTCTTCTGGAAGACACACTATATAAACAGTTTAGCAAATACAAGACCAACTTGAGAGAGAAAGCTCCAACAACCAAGGGAATCAAGAAAGGCTTCTTGTAGGAAATATTATTTGAGATGAACCTTTAAAGAATCTAAGAGGTAGAAATGAATGAATAAATGAATGAATATCATTTATTAAGTTCTTACTATGTATAAAGCACTAAGCTCAGTGTTAGAGATACAAATAGAAAAGATAGGCCTTGCTCTCAAGAATCTCACAGTCTAAGGGGGAGACAAGACATATGGAAGATTAAATCTGCAAGTCAGATGAAAAGGTCCCATGGTCCTTAAGACACAATGGCAAAACAGATGTTAATATTTCTTTTTTAATGTCACGTCCACTGATAAAATCATATCGATTTCTGATGTTGAACCATTTGACAGTGCTAAAGATTTTTATGGCAAGAACTTTCTCTCCTGGATCTTTTTAGTTCCTGTGCCCATGACACCTGAAGGCATAGTTCCCAGGCTACATCTCCATAGGGGGAAAAGGAGGTTGCTTCCCAGAATGATGACTGAGGGCACTGAGATGGAAGCATTGCTCTCCTCAAGGCTCTTCAGTTCAGGATGGTCAAGGTGGTAGTGCTGGATTGACTTTCCTGGCACCTGTCTCTTTCTCAGGATGTTTTATTGTTTTGCTTAGTCTGGCTTGCCTGCTCTGCGTGTAGCAGTTGGTTGGCAGCTCATGAGGAAGCTAGACTTTTCTTCACAAGTTTTTGCCAAGACTGATAGCTATGAGGGCTGCCTAGAAGCAGGATCATTGGTCTTGGGAGGGGGTGCTCCCAGGGCTCTTGTATCCATCAGTTTATTGGTAATAGTTGGCCAACAGTTGTCATTAGGTGGTAGATTGCCACATGTTAATATATAAATAATATAGGCTGAGGGAAGCAGGGAGGGAATACATTTAATACTTGGGGAACAACCTGTGCAAAGACAAAAATGGATACCTAGACTCTGCTGATCAACCTAACATCTTTCTTCTCAAGATGTGTGTAATATTGCAAAATGACTGTGTTGATACAAGGGAGACAAAGTCACCTAAGAAGTCAATTTGTCCTTCCAGTCTTTACAAATCATAGAAAAAGAAGATGGACAATGACTTGAACACCAGTCCTTTGGTATTAAAAATATTTCGAGTTCATCCTATATTTTCTTAAATGATTTGTACTTTCTGCCAACATTCTGTCAAAAATTACTGCTCTGAGCTCTACTAGCTTCTGATTTCCTGAGTATCTGTGGTGCTGACACTTAGTGGGAAAAATTGAAATAAAAAAAATCATGAATGTTCATGCTGACCAGGGAGTGATTGGAAGATGATACCCTTCCCATCCCCCCACCTCCCAGTTCCAAAGAATTCAATTCAAGCCAATTCAACAAGTATCTATTAGATGCCACTATTGTTTCAAGGTACTGTGCTAGACACTGAATACACAAAAACCAAAACACACACACACACACACACACACACAGAGTCCAGCTCTTAAGAAGTTTCCCTTCTACTAGAAGATAAGGCATGAACACAAATAAGAAATATAAGATAACTGAGAATGGAAAGTGCACTAATATTTAGAAGAATCTTTAAAAATTCCCCATAGGTGATGGCACCTGAGTTAAGCCAAGAGGGAATTTGTAGCATTGTAAGAGATAGAGGGGACAATAGTTCAGGAATGAGGAACAGCCTAAGCAAAGGCATGAAAATGGGAAATGAAAGGCCAAGTTGGGGGAACAGCAAATGTCTACTTTGCTTGAAACAAAATATGAGGAGGAATAAGTCTTGAAAGCTAGACTGAAGCCAGATTATTAACAGTTTAAATCCCAAGCTGAGTTTTTTAAATTTTATTGTTCGGTCAGTAGATCAACAAAAATACATTAAATATATGGAGTAAGAAGTCACTGAAAACTCTCAATTAAGAAAATGACATTAATTGCTATATGTCATTACAATGATAATTACTGACATTTCATTATTGCATGGTAAGGTTTTCAGAATGGTTTTTCATGCATGCACTCCCTCATTTGACCCTCCAAACAACCTTATGATATAAACAATACAGATATTATTATCCCAATTTCACAGATGAGAAAAATGAGGTACAAAAAATTAAGTGATTTGCTGATGGTCACAACACTGGGAAGTGTTAAGGTGAACCTTCTGACTCCAAGTCCAAATGTTCTTTCTACTGTAACACTTCTTCACATAAGCAATAAACCCTGTGGAGTCCCATATTCTCTATTCCTTTCAGAACATTACAGACTCACAGAGAATTTCAGTTAGAAGACACCTCAGCAGCTATTTAATCCAGCACATACTAGAAAAAAAAGAATCCTTTAAAGGACATCTCCAAAAAGTGGCCATTCAGACTTTACTTGATGCCCCCAGTGATGGGAAACACATAATCTGCTGACACAGTCCATTCCACATTTATATAATTACTAGAAATTTTGTCTCCATAATAAGTTTAAATTTTATTCTTTGCAATATCTACTTTTTGCTTCTAGTTCTTCCCTGGAGTATATGGGTATTCAAGGAGGACTAGCATCTTTAGAGTGAGGGCTTGCTGAGTCCTTTTCAGGGCTGCTCATCTACCTTTGGTGTCCACCTTCACCCAACTCTCATCTGCGGCTTCAAGAAGCCGTACCATGAGCAGCAGCCAAACCCTAGTAAACAGTTTTGGCCGATGGGCTAAACCAGGTTGAGAGTAACAGATGGGCCACAAACCCATTGGTGAGTTAGGGGGGTGTCCACCCAAAGAATGAGAAGATTTCCCCCAGTAGAATGGATGGCTGTGAATAATTTGTTCCAACAATCATGAAGGTAGCTGAAACAGGTGCTATGGAACACTTAGAGCTTGGTCAGACATCAAAGATGCCAAGGCCATCCACTGCAACCTGGGCCATCACCAGTTGTCTTGACTTTTGTCTTGCCCCTGGACTTAATGACTCTGGAAGAGAAAACAAGGCTGGCCACTTTGTGCAACTCTGCCTCATTTAAATACAACTCACCCACAAGTCAAGATATCACCCATAGTATGTCATTGGTCCTCTTAGAAAATGAAAGACAAAAAACAACAATAAGAATTCTTCCTTCATGAACCAAACAGAACAAACTCTTCCATACATACAAAAAGCCTTCAGATTCTTGAAAATGGTTAGTCAACACGTGCTCCATGAATCTTCTCTTCTCCGGAGTAAGTACCCTCAGTTCTTTAACCAGCTCCACTTTAACCAGCTCCACTTTAACCAGCTCCACTTTAACCAGCTCTACTTTAACCAGCTCCACTTGCTCTCCTTGGGTTGCCCCAGCAGCCTTCCTAAACCACAATGTTCAAGGCTGAGCACAATACTCCAGCAATATCCTGAACAAGGCACAGCAGGACAGACATCTCCTCCTTATTCCTGGAAGCTATCTCTCTCTCTTAATAGAGATGAGAGCTCCTTCCCTTCTTAGGCCTTTGCTTACTCCTGAGGCATGTTTCTCAAAACATGTTTCACCAAATTCTGCTATATCCACCTTTGATTTAAAACCATTGAGTATTAAAATATATGCTTATTTAATTCAAAAGGTCTTATTAAGTGTTAGTGATTAAGCTGCATTTATTTTCACAATGGCCTTTTTGCAAATGCTTATCATGAGCTTTGCAGTAATACATGGTGACCAAGCGTCCCATGGAATTATGTGTCTTGTTGCCTTCCATAAAAACCAATCCTATCAACTCCTTTATTTGCCCAAGGAGAAGCTGTGAGCCATCTTTCCATTTAGCTCCATCTTTTTTTTGTCTTCTGGATTCATTTATAGTGAGAAAGTTAAGATCAAAATGATTCAGTTCTTTTGGCAGGTTGTTTGGCTCATTAGTCACTGGACAATAAAAACTAACATCTATAATATGCCTTAACTTTTTTGCAAAATGCTTTACATATATTATCTCATAGCACAGGATTATTTGATAATCACAACAGCCTTCTGAGCCTTCTAATATCACCATTTTACAGATGAGGAAACTAGGGCTCAGAAAGTCGAGTACTTGATTCAGGGTCACACAGCTAGTAAGTATCTGTAATAAGATTTGAACTCATGTCTTAGTAACTCTAAGGCCAGTATTCTCACCACAGTACCACCTAGCTACCCTAACAAAGATTTCACATTTAGAACATTAAGAAGTAAATTAATTAGTATTAAAATAAATTAATTATTAAAGTAATTAAATTAAATGAGTAACAGTTAAATTAATAATAGAGTTTCTTTTAAAAGTGTGCATTAGGATACCTTTTGCCCACTTCCCTCTCCCCCCACTCTGCCACCATCACTGCAGATACCGACAGGGGACACACCTGACTGGGAGCTATTTTGTATCTTCCTTTGTTTCATGGATTGCCAAGGCCAAAGGATTCATCATATCAAAGTGGTGATAAGCCCTGGACAGGCTCCTCCTCAGAAAACAGCCATTATCAGCAGGATCACAGTCAAAGTCTTTCTTGAATCAGAATCTTTCAGAGCTCTGCTCTGAGGACCTATCAATCAATGATTCAACAAGCATATAAGTGCCTCCTACAAGCCAGGTCCTTGTAATACAAATACAAAAGCAAGACAGTCTCTGCCCTCCAGGAGTTTGCATGCAATGTCTAAATTAACCCATCAGGACCTTCACCAGCCTAGGACATGGTTGCCTGGAATATGTCCAAGTTTGCATAATCCTGATAAGAGTGTTAACCAGAAGAGAAGAATACTAAATCTACAAGTACATTTACAGACCAAAGATAGGATGGCCCCATGTGACTTTGCTGTCCCATAGGTCTTTCCTTATGTCCTGGGGTTTTCCCATTATACCCAAATCTTAGGGATAACAGCTGAGAACCAAAGGTCAATTCATGTCTTGGTGAAGTGTTGATATCGGACTTACTGTAATTTATGACAGCTTGCCCTGATTGATTTCCTACTTCATAAATGCCAGATTTTCTGTGAATACTGAGGAACACTTATACTAAAGGAAGTATTGGAAAGCTTGCATATTGGCCCACAAGTCATCCCAACTTAGCCACTCTTCCCAAAAGTGCTAGAGGCCAAGAATAATGAGACACAAGTGTAGACGATAATGTTTCATTAAAATTCAATCTGAATGGACAATTGTAGGCTAGAGCTAATCCTTTAACCTAAATGTATCTGGAAAAAAAATCCTGTTATTCTTTTTTTAAAAAACAAGAGTTTGTCGCTTTAACAGTGGCCTAGCTGAGAGGCTGCAAATTTTAGAGCACAGCTTGGGAAAGCAAACCCCAGCAAGGCAGTCTAAGACTCCATCAGGCAGCCATATACATTTCAGCTCATTTTGCATTCAGATTAACACCTCATAAACATCTAGCTTCAGTGCATGCTGTCAACATCTCAGAAGTTTTCTAACACTTGACCGAGCCTGAGACAGCTCAGCTCACAGCTGAAAAATGTTGCTTGTTTTAGTGTCTTCATGCATCACTTGCACACAAGGGATGTAAACAGACAGAACAGTCCTCCAGCTGTTTTTGTCAAGACACACACACATACACACACCAGGAAAAGGGACTTTTCTGTTTGTTTGTTTCACCCATTTAGAACTACTTTTTACCCTACCCCTCCCAACCTCACAAAGTCATGCTCATGGCATGACCCAGTGATTCAGAACAATTAATAAGCCAAATTGAAATATTTAAGGTATAGTCAAGGCAAACTGCAATGTTTCCTGGCTATATTCTTGACAAATTCCCAAAAGGGAAGAATGGTGTCTGTTTTTCTTGCTTTATAGAGAACTCAGTGTCACTAGTCATAGGGACTCTTAAGGGAGGATCTTTGGCAAGACTGTTAAGTAAAGTTTGACTTCCCTTCCCCTTCAGGAATCTGTGTCCCCAATCTATTATTCACTCTCATGCTACTGCCCTCTCGTATTACAGCCAGCCAGAACTGCCAATGAAACTTCCTGTCCTGCATCGATTTCACATGCACAAGATTGGACAGGCATTGCTAAACAATACTTTATCTGCAAAAGACCAAGGTTTTTTTGGTGGACCACAAGCTCAGTATGAGTCAACACTGTGATATAGCTGTCAAAAGAGCTAATGTAAGTTCAGGCCATTTTAAGAGAAGGACCATGCCCAGGGTTAGGAGGTGATAGGACCAATGTACAAAGTTATCTCTGTTATGTCTTTTGAGAAATCTTGGTTAATTGCATCTTCTGTTGCATAGAATAAGAAGGCAAGGAACTTCTACAAAGTGTTCAATATGACCCTCTAAATTAATTCAGAATGTGTAACAGCAACCACACTGGCAGTGCTGCTAGCACAGGTTCTTTTATCTGCTTTACTAGGAAAGACAGCTGTTTTGGGGGTCAACAATCTTTTTTTAATTAAACAGAAAAAAAAAAAATATATATATATATATACTTTACACCCACCTCTGAATCAAGAGAGCTTTTACCTCTGAGCAGTCAGGGAGCTCTGAACATACGGCCACTCGGAGTCTTGAGCAGGAAATCACAAGATCCTTCTTGTAAGCAGGCCCCCAAAGCAAAACTCACCTCTCAGAATGTATACTTTTTCAGCTAAATGGCTCAGTGCCTAATTAGAATTTAGCAAAAGGTGTGTAAGCCTTCGTACAAGCAAGCAAGCTTCCCTTAGTGGGCTCCACATGAGGCCTATTGATGGGTGTGAATCTTATTCCCCATTAACTTTACAGAAGGGACTTTTAAAACCAGTGCCTTTAATGCAAAAGGGAAAGAGAGACAGAAAAAAAAAGCAAGGCAAGATACAGTTTAGGAGAAAAAAATGAGAGAAGCCAAAGTCTTATAAGACTACATGAATGCCTCACACCTACATACCATGAATACAGTGTTTGCAAAAAGAGTCAGGAAACACTAGACAAAGAAAGTCCCAAATAACATTGCTTTCACACACACACACACACACACACACACACACACACACACACACATACACACAGGGATTATATTTTTCCATACAGTAAACGATCTGTTTCAGTAAAAAGCACTTCCAAAATTACATTTCTTCAGGTTCCAGATACCAGCAAGGTTGCCATCAATGATAGCATTAGAAAGATTAGTTAAACATCACAGATGGGAAAAAAAAAACATGAACACCTAGGAAGCCAGCAGGGTTTGTTGAATCTCACTTTGGTATGATTCTACTATGGAAAGCACCCACCTCCTTATTCTGTTTCATGATATTCAGAAGAGGTAAAAATGGCATGGTTATAGCATCCCAAAACTGCCAGTAATTATTTTTGTTCTGAGTAAAAATTTACAGCAGCATAGTTTTCTAATGGCACAAATTTGCCACCAACCTTCAAAGGAGTTTCATGTGTAAAACTCATAAAAATGGAGATAAATCAATCTCTGACACATACAAAAGTGTCACAGTCAGTTTATCAAAGTGAACATTAATCCACAGCCCTTTAATTTAGAAATGTGCACAGTGAATTATCCATGCAGGAGAACTGTTTGAATTCAAATGAATTTTTCTATGCCTGATGATCAGCCCAGGAAAAATCTTGCTTTGGGAAGAATATTCCACTGTTCCTGGTACAATTGTTTTAAAAGGAGTCTCTGAGGTTTGTTATGCTGCCAGGCATAAGTTATATAAGTAAAGAATTCCAGTTGCAACAGGCTAAGCAATGTGGGGGAGGCAGCCAGAATACTAGTCTTCATTGGCATGCAGCAGGATGAAGTTGCTGCTGAAGCCCAGGAAAGAGAGAGACAGAGACAAAGAGATGGAGAGAGACAGAGAGAGAAAAAAAGGTAGACAGAGAAAGAAAGAGACAGAGACAAAGAGATGGAGAGAGACAGAGAGAGAAAAAAAGGTAGACAGAGAAAGAAAGAGACAGAGACAAAGAGATGGAGAGAGACAGAGAGAGAAAAAAAGGTAGACAGAGAAAGAGAGAGACAGAGAGACAGAGACAGAGGGGAAGAGAGAGTGAAAGGGGGCAGAGAGAGGGAGAGGGGGAGAGAGAGAAGGCAAGAGAGAGTGAGAGAGATAGAGATGGAGATAGAGACAGAGACAGAGAGGAGAGACAGAGATAGAGAGACAAAGACAGAGAGGAGACAGAGCAAGAGACAGAGAGAGAGAAGGAGAGAGACACAGAAGAAGAGATAGAGATAGAGAGCGAGAGCAAGAGAGAGAGAGAGAAATAGAGAGGAGAGAGACAGACATAGAGGAAGAGACAGAGAGAGAGAAGGAGAGAGACAGAGAGATATGGAGCAAGAATAAGAAAGAGACAGAAGTAGAGACAGAGACACAGAGACAGAAACAGAGAGACATTCAGAGCCTAAAAGGTCACCTCAGTTGTGTCCTGTTGGGAAGAATGGAAAGCAAAATACTATAGACAGGATTTATACTTTCTTGGTGTCTCCATGGTCTGGGCCTTCATCACCTCTCCCCAAGTCCTGTGCACAGTCTCAGACATATAGAATGTCAGAGCCAGAAGGGACTTTGAAGATTACCCAATACAATGCTTAAACTTCTGGGTAAGAAAACTGAACCCCAAAGTGATTAGATAGTTTGCTCAAGGTCAACAAGAAATATGCAACAGAGTTGAGGCTGGAATCCCTGTTTTCTGATTCTATCACTTTTCCAATTAATTTTCCCACCTGCACTGTTTCTCTGCTCCAACCTATCCTGCACACCACCACCTGATTTACCCCCTTAAAATCCCTTTGATCATGTAACACCTATTTCACAAACTTTCATTGATGCCCCACTGCCTACAAAATCAGAGACAAACTTGCCACCCTTGGCAGTAGCTTGGAGGAGGCACCGGCTCCCAGACTTTCCCCCAGTGGTAGAATCCTCATTTAAACAAAAAATTTTGAAAAACCTTTGCAGTAAAATCCTCTAAAATTATTATTTCAATACCTATTAACAAAAAATATATTTTAATAATATAGAAATTATATAGAAATTTATATAGAAATTTAAAAAATAAAAAAGACATTCTGAGAAACAATGGTGTAATGGGTAGGGACAGTGACTGGGATTTTGCCTCAGGAAATTTTTCTGTCATTCAGTCATGCAATTTGCCCACAGAATAAATTTTACTCAGCCAAAGCAATTTCCTCACTGTTTTCCAAATAGGATGCATTCACTGCTGTCTCCAAGTATTTGTTCAAGATGGAATCCCAAACTGGAATATTTTCACCTCTCCAAATCCTGTGCTCATAGTTGTGTACCTGGAAAGCACCTTAGAAACCATCTAGTCCAATCTCTTCACTTTACAGATGAGAAAACCAAGGCCCAGGGAGGCCAAAAGCCTAGGGTCGCTGAGACGGTAAGGATCAGAGGGATTTGAACCAGGGTTAACTGACTCCAGAACCAGCCAGTATTCTTTCTACTCTGCCATACTGCCTCGTTAAAGCCTTCTTCACATCCTAACCTTCCATAACTAGTCCTTCCTACAATGATCTCTCCTGGCTTTGAATTCTGATAATAATTAGTATCGGTATTGATTATATGGGAGGAAGTGAGGCAAAAAGACCTGAGACTTCATTGAAATAGGGAACTCAGTGAGGAAACTCCCTCTGCCAATGTAGATCAACACACACTCTCCAAGATATGTCGATTATGTAGTGGCTTCTTTTATCCTTCAGTTGTTTCATCTATGAGTTTATTTTCCCAACAAAATTAAAAGTCGGGAATGGGGGAGTGTTTGTGTCTCAGTCCTGTGTCTTGATCCCCAGCTGCTTGTGCTTTCTTCTCTGACAATAATTTCCAAATACTCTGAAATGGTAATCAGGGAGTACAGTAGATAGAGTGCTAAGCCTGGAGTCAGGAAGACCTGAATTCAAATCTGGCCTCAGATACTTAATAACTATGTGACCCTGGGCTAGTCACTTTCTCAGTGAGGAGGTCTTGATTTTTCTTTACAGTGATAAGTTTTCTATAATCTTTCAAAGTTACTTTTCTTTTTGATGTTATCATTAAATAAATTATTCTCCTGGTTCTGCTCATTTCACTCTGCATTAGTTTATAAAGGTTTTTTTTTTTTCTGATTCCTCTGAAATTGTTCATTTCATCGATTTTTTATTATGCAATAATATTCCATTGCATTTATATACCACCGTTTCTTTAGTCATTCCTCAGGAGGATATCCAAATAGTTTTCAATTGTTGTCTACCATGAAAATGGCTGCCATAAATATTTTT
Source organism: Phalanger gymnotis (assembly GCA_028646595.1). NCBI lineage: Eukaryota > Metazoa > Chordata > Mammalia > Diprotodontia > Phalangeridae > Phalanger > Phalanger gymnotis. Next base: position 526,464,415 of record CM053622.1, on the reverse strand, counting down.
TGTATAATATATTATTTTTCTCTTTGATTTCTTTATATTTCTAAATTTTATTTTATTTCTAATTATAGAATAAAACAAGCAATTCCATAATGTAGTATAGTAAAAAGATGATTGCACATGAAACTGCAAGTCTATTACATACAACTTGCTATTCCTTTTAAATATGTAATAAAGTTATAATGCAAAATCTTTTTTATTTTTTTCTTTCTTTTTTTCTTTTCTTATTTTTTACAAATAATGGCACAGCTGAGCCAAAGGACTAAAGTTTGCTAACATTCTAGGCACAGTTCCAAACTGCTTCCCTAGAAATGGTACATTCGCTAGTGTGCCTGTTTTACCACAGCCTCTCCACCGCTGTCATCTTTGCCATTCTGATAGGTGTGAGGAAAAACCTCGGGATTACTTTAATTTACAGCCTTCTAATCATTAGTGATTTAGAGCATTTTTCTATATGATTGTTGACAGTTTGGACTTCTTCCTTTGAAAACTCCTGTTCGCATCCTTTTGACCAATTGTCTATTTGGAAATGGTTCTTTAACTACACCTTCTTAAATAAATGCATTAGAGGTTTGCTATAACCCTAGACTCTACAGGACAGGATTCAGAAAAGTAGTGTATGTTGGATGCCATCAATGGGAATCTAATTACTGAAGGGCCAAAAAGATTTCATTATAGAGGAATGTCTCCTAAAAGACAATCCCAAAGCATGGAGTGCATATTATATTTAAATTTTTGTTGTAAAATCAACAGTCATTTTTTTTCCTCCCAAGGAATGCTTTTCCCTAGACCAGCATAATTTTCAAGGTCAGTCTCCCATACTTAAAACAATTTGCTCACCCTACCCACAGAAAGTCTGGACCCCAAAATCCACTTTCAGTCTCTTAGTTGAAACACGAGCTGAACCAATGCAGATGATGGGGCATAAAACAGACAGCAAATGAAAGTATCATGATGGCTTATTATCCAAACAACTGGGGTTTGTAAATCAGCCGCCTTCTTTCAGTTTTCATTCACTGTGCACAGCTGTGTTCTCCAGGGGCCATGTGTAAAAGGCAAGGCAGGCAGAGTTGGAGAGCTAGAGGAAAGTTCTGGTGAGTGAGTGGACATCTGTGAGTTAGGTCATATGGTTTCTACTCACATGAGTAAGAGTTTACTGAATCATTTTTTTAAAATAACATATTGATGAATGTTTTTCTTGTTCTTGCTTTAGCAGGCAGAGAGGAAATTTGACAGCTAGCTGCCAAAGGGAAGAAATCCTGAGCTACTCACTTTTCCTATCCAAAGAAATAAGTCTGTTGAGGTCTTGAGAACCACTCTATAGATATAAAGACCTAATCTAATAATATCTGAAGTATCCTTATCAACTGGATGTACCATGGAACTTTAAGCCAGGACATCAGGCTCTATCACACACTTATCAGTCTTCATTCTTATAGCACAGGCATTTTTCCCTTCCTTTTTGAAACACTCTCCTCCTCCCTTGATCTCTGTCATTGTCTTTGCATCTCTCAAACCTTTTGTTCTCTTTCTCCTTCATTCCTTCTCCTATATTCTTTGTAGAATTGGATTATATACAATTAGATTAGATTAGATTAGATTAGATTAGATTAGATTAGATTAGATTAGATTAGATCGATATCTCAATGTTTGGTTGTCTCCTATTCATCATCTACCCTCTTTCCTAAAGATATGTTTGTCATCCTTTCCCATAATTTAAATTATTGACTTTGTTCATATGATTCCTAAATCTACACCTATAACTGGAATTTCAGTCCCAGGTCCCCAACTCTTGACCATACCTCCACCTCAACATTACTCATCATCTTTACTCAAAAATAGCTCCCTGATCAATGGTCTAATTATCCTAGCCACTTTGAGCATGTCATTTCAGCACCCTCAATCTTAGTTTCCTCATCATTAAAATTAGGGTTATGGAGTTTATGATCTCTGAATTTGCTTTCATAAAATCTATGATACAGACTTATAATAGTATACTATATTTGTCACAGTTACTGAAACCCAGGAATTCTAATTCTAAATTCTAATATTGATTTTTCATATTTTACATTCTCGGCTTTTGTTCTTATTTAATCATATACCAGAGCTTCTTTTCTTCCTTCCTTCCTCCCACCTTTCCTTCTTTCTTTCCTTCCTTCCCTCCCTCCTTCCTTCCAGAAAATGAACTAAGAAAATAATTGTTATAAAAGCCAGCCCCAGTCCAATGACAAGTAGTCAACAGGGAGGCTGGCCCAGCTGTGCCTAAATATGAAGCAGGAAGGGAAATAGCTGCTTCTTATTCTAGCCAAAAACCGAATGACAAAGGGATAATGTAATACTTAAATCTCATAAGAATAAGTTCAAGAGGAACCCATGGTATATTGAATTATTTGCTAGACCAGGTAGTATTCTAAAAAAGCACAAATTTATATTTGTGCTCAGGAAAATTATTAAATTTAAATTTTATATTAGTAGATTTAAGAACCTATCATGCTACAAATACTTTTGGTAGTAAGTGATACCCAAAACATCATGGAAAACAGGAGAGCCACCTCAAAATTGGAAAAGGGCAAATATTACCCTGAGTTTCAAAAAAGTGAAGAGAAAACAATCTGTTAACTATAGGCCAGTAAGCTTGACTTTGATTACTGGAAAAATTCTAGAACATCATGAAAAAAGATAGTTGCTAAATATCTAAAAAAGAAAGTAGCAATTAAGAAGAACCAACACGGCTTTATCAAGAATAATTGATGCCAGACTAACCTCATATCCTTTTGACAGGATTATTAAACTGATACAAGAGGGGGATGCTGTGGTTATGTTTAGGTTTTAGGGAAAAAAAAGCTTTAAATAAAATACCTTATGCTATTTTAAGTAAGGTGAATTTTAGTGTAAGTAAGGTAGATTTTAGTGTGTGTAAAATGGATTTCTGTTATTATTTCTTAGAGTTCAGTTTTCCAGGATCTATGTTTACCATAACAACCTCAGTTTCCCAGGATCTGTGGCCATAACAATCTCTGCTTCCCAGGCATTAGATATGAGTTCCCAGGCTCATGGTACGAAACATCTCCACCACACTTGCGCAGCATTATATAAGAATAAATAATATAAACATGTATGCCGAAACTGCAAACATCCACTGCGACTGCACAGTGAGATACAGGGATGAGGTGATGTAAACTTGTGAGGCTATTGCTGGCGATATGCCTTCTTTGTCTGATGCCCTATAAAACAGGTGGGCATTAGTTAGTGAGTTGGGGAACCTTAATGGTTGAATGCACAAGCTGGGATGCTGTGTGCCTTGATCGACTCCCATCAAGGCTTGGGAGGTGGGAATCTTTGTGTGCCTCAACTGGCCCCCATTGAGACTTGAGGGGATTTAAGGGATACACAAGTTGTGCCCGTCTCAACCAGCCCCATTGAGACATAGGGGTAGTTGGCCTCCCCCTTCTAGTCGGCCCTTGCAAAAGGGTGATTAGGGAATACTATAGGAGTTTGGAGTGCTTCTGTTACCAGCAATACTGTGTTAGAGAAGACTAGACTAGAATAAAGCTTATTATTAACCCCTTTGAAGCTCTTTCCTGTCTGACCAGATCAAGAGTGAATCTGTTAGAGGCTGGAGTCTGAAGCCTCCAGTACCTCCTATGTATTATCTGTCCAACAGCTATTCTTACAGAGACATAAGGATGATAAGATAAGGGAAGGAGGGGAAAAGTACTCACCATAAGCCAGGTACTTTACAAATATTATCTCATTCGATCCTCACAATAACCCTGGGAGGTAAATGCTGTTATTATCCCCATTTTACAGTTAGTGAGACTGAGGCAAACAAAGGTTAAATGACTCACCCAGGGCTACACAGGTAGTGAGGGTCTGAGATTAGATTTGGACTGATTCCAGGCCCAGCATTCTATCCACTGTACCCCATAGCTACTTCTCTGTGGTCAGATGGATTCATAACTGGGTAGAATGGCCATGTGAGGCTTAACACTTTTTATCAGTGATTTGGATACAGAGACAGTATGATCACCACATTTGCAGATAACATAAAACTGAGAAGGATAGTCAACATATTAGTTAAGAGAATAGTTAGAGACAAGATTCAGAAGACACTTGAAAGGATAGATCATGGGGTTAAATCTAGTAAGGTGGAATTTGACAAAAAATAAATGTAAAGTCCTATACTTGAGTGGAAAAAAAAAACTTCCTAAGTGTAAGAGAGAGGAAGCATGGAGAGTGTTTGTTCTGAAAAAGATCTTGTAGCCCTAGTGGACTACAATCTCAACATGAATCAGCAGTGAGATGTGTCCAAAAAAAAAGTTAATTTTATCCTGAGCTGCTTTAAAAGAAGCATACCTTCCAGGAATAAGCAGGTGATAATCTTCCTGTACTCTGCCCTCACCAGAAATGATCTGGAATATTTTTTTCAGCTAAGAGCACCAAGGTTTGAGAAAGATACTGCTAATACAGAAAGTGTCCAGCAGAGGACAACTTGAATAGCGCATACACACATACACACACACACGCATACCAGTCAGACCCACACTGGTGAATCATGGAAGACTCCATCAGTGAAACTCATCCTTCAGGAGGTGCCAAGGGAGATATTCATATCTTTCATAGATATCCTCAAAGTCCCAAAGACTCTCTACCCTGTAAAGTCAGCAACCTAATCAGGAAATTGCCTTGATCAACTACCAAAGTTACACATAGATGTATTCTCATATTTATTGAGTCACAATCTCAGAAACCTGTTACAGAAAAAACCTATTACAGAGAAAAGAGTAGGCAAGTTCTTTATAAGTGACACGAGCACCTTTGCTACAGTTAGAGACCTTTTAATCCATTGATTGGGAACCTGCGGCCTCAAGGTGGACCTCTAGATCCTCAAGTGTGGCCCTTTGACTGAATCCAAACTTCACAGAACAAATCCCCTTAATAAAAGGATTTTTAAATAAAATACAAGGACTAAAAATGGGCTTAAATAAAAGCACCAAATTTTAGTGCCTCTTAATTTTTTCTTTGCTTAAATTACCTAAGTGCTTTTATGTAAATAGCTAGTGTAGATATTTAATATTTTAACCAAAAACAAATTTCTCTGCAAATGCCAGAAAGACATTATTTTGGAGTTTAAAGGGAAGCTGAGAATGAGTAAAGATGATGAATCTATCTCTTATGTACTATAAGATAGAGGTCCTTGGCAAATCAGAAAATCTGTTTTTAACAACAGTCAAAGTTTGGTTCTGTTTTTTTTAACTTAAGTCCTATACTCACCACTCATTTGGGTATCTGACATCTGATCCAAATTTATTACAGGAGATGTTAAAGTAGGAATGAACAATAAAATGACTTTGGTAGTTCTATGACCATCTGAATTATAATCAAAAGGGTTGGCATTGACATGCCTCTAATTTAATTCACATTTCAACCCTGACCATGGCCATAAAACCTGAAAATTTTCCTTCTTCTTTAGTTGGAGTAGAAAACCAAATGAATATGAGTATAGAAATGTTCAAGAACAGAAAACCACGTTCTTCATTTTGTTTTATTTTAGAAATACGACAACCTGGGTGCTACGAAAGATTTCCAGTGATCCTGCCTTATTTCTATTTCTTATCCATTAAGGAGTGGCCCCCGAGCTTTGAAAACCCAGATGTTGGTGCTTCTCTCTCTGGTAACTCTGTATGTATTGCTATGGGCAGACAGTTAGAAGTCCTGTCTGCTGATTTGTGTTATTTGCTCTGTTTATATAATTTCTGCTTGTAATTTCTGTTTGTATTTTCTCTGAAGTTCAGGGTGCTGACTTTTTCCTCTGAAGTAAGTGAATGATATATGTATGCTTAATTAAAGGTTGTTAATCCCTTAAAGTTGCTTTCCTTAGAAAAGTAGATCAAAGAACCTGTGCTAGCAGCCCTCCTGTGTGCTGCTGTTGTTGGCCTTACACTGCCGCAGCAGCACTAGCAGCATTTTTGTTTCAGGAGGGAAGGAAGGAAGGAAGGAAGGAAGGAAGGAAGGAAGGAAGGAAGGAAGGAAGGAAGGAAGGAAGGAA
>CM053622.1:526428326-526458269 GCA_028646595.1 Phalanger gymnotis | reverse complement strand
CCTGACTTCAAATCCAGTCTACTAATCCAAACTATGTCCTTCTTTATGCTTAGTGGACTCTTAATAAACATTTAAGGAATGAATGAATGAATGAATGAATAATACACTATGACTCAATTGGAAGAAAGTACTTCGGGCAAGAAAATGGCATTTTATCACCCAGAACATGTGGGCAAAGTACCCCAAATGATACAACTCTCTCTGTTGTCATTTACAAGACAAAGTTGTCCATCTGTAGCTAAATTCTAAAACCTTTTTGTCCTTTAAAATAAAATCTCTTAATGCCCCCTTAGCACTCAAAATGAAATGAGGAATTTTCATTCGAAGGTACGCATTGGCCATCCATTTGAGTCAGGCACTCTAGGAGCTGCTGTAATTTGTAACTTCTTTGAAAACCAAGCATCAATTGTAACACAGGGAAATAAGTGTTATTGCAGTAATTTGATATAATGATAAACTAGAAAAGTGCAAGGAAGATAGCTGTGATAGAATATGCAAGTTTTTTTTATCCTAATATATTCAGGTAAGGAGATTACTAAAATACTTGCCTTTCCCCTCTCCATTATTCTGATGTCCTTTTAATATATGTTCATATTTCAGAGCACTATTAGAGTAAATGACTAGAGCAAAAAGAGGCTATTATAAGCATATTGTGTTGAAAAGGGGTTTTTTTGTATGTGTTTTTTTTTCCCTAGTATTAAAAGACTGGAGTAATGTCCTTAATAGTTATAGCAAGGAGCTGCTTCCATTCAAAGTTTATTTTTTTCAGCTGCTTATAAACTCTACTCAAGTGAATTATTTCGTGTTGAAATTTCACACGATGATTCTCGGCTTCAAAAGGCAATTTGTTGCTGAATTTCCACACAGCTTACATTTCTAGCTCAAGGTATTTGATGAAAATGTTTCACTCTGGAAGTCTGGATAAAGGCAAAGCCGGATGGAAGGCAATAAGTAATTCGATATAATCATAAAGTAGGATTGTATTTATCAGTCAATTAACATGTATTTATCAATAGTTTACTATGAACCAGGAATTGTATGAGGGGTGAAGAAAACAAAGAAGAAAATGAAACACTCCCTGTCGTCAAGAGATTTACAATCTACAAAAGTAAAGCAAAAGGTTAAGGAGAAGTTTGTCAAGAAATAGGTTCTCGAGGCTCGCTTGGTAAAATTCCATTCTGCTATTTTACAAGTGACTTCGAGAAAGTCTATGCTGTGGCTGTTTCTTTTGTTCTCAACACCCCAAAGTTTTCTCACGTATCAATGAGAGATGCCTGCTACAGAGCTGGAAATAAGGAGGATATATTTTTGTCTCCCGGCCAGGTGGCTGTTCTGAGAAAGGCTCCTCCAAGTGTGCTGCATGAGAAGCCAGCAGGCCTCCACTCCAGTCCCTGCTGTGTTATGGATCAGCTGAGTGACCTTGGGCAAACACCCAGGTGAACTTCAGTTTCCTCATTGGTAAAATAACAAAGATGATTATCTATTATTCTAAAATTACTGAGTCTGGCATAAAAATCAGGAAGTTTTTTTGTCTTTAATAAACGTGTACAATCTTTTCCAAGTGAAGCAGCATAGCTTATAGGAACATATAGCTGGAGGGGACTTCAGGCCTCCAGGTGCAGCCTCATGGTGCAATGGGACCTGGAGTCAGGAAAACCTGAGTTCAAATCCAGCCTCAGACACATATTAGCAGTGTGACTCCAGGCCAGTCACTTAATTTCTGTTTGCCTCAGCTTACCATCTGTAAAATAAGGATAATGATAGTACCTACCCTCCCCCAGGGCTGTTGTCAGAATCAAACAAGATAATAAATATAAAGCAGTGCTAGCCACATAGCAGGCACTACATAAACGTTAACTATTATTATCAAATAGGCCAGCTCAAGCTCTTCCCACCATCTGGAAGATGAAGAAATCTGGTTCTGAGGAAAGAGAGTGACTTGCTTGAGGTCACACAGATGATAAGTACCCGTGGCACAATATAAACTCAATTCCTTTGACTCTTTCTGTTGACCCTCTCTCTCTCCTGGATTTGGGCTGGCTGTCTACCAACATGACCTAGTGCAAAGGAGACTATATTTGGAATCCAAGGACCCGGGTTCACACTCCACCTCTTTTAATACTGCCTAAATGACCTGGGCAGGCGGCTCAACCTGTCATGGTGTGGCATTCAAAAAACTCAAGAGACATAACTTCTGAGTAATTAATCATATTATTAATCAAGTTAGCAACCATTTAAAAAGGGGTCAGTGATGCTCTCTAGTGCCAAGGATTCCTCATACAACCCACTCAATGCTCATACGCCTTTGAAAGAGCGGCCGTTCTTGAGGGTGGCAATCGACTCTAGTTAACAAGCTGAATCCTCCTGACTCCGGGCCTGGCCCTCTACCCAGTGTGTCAACAACACCTCTCATTAACCCTCACAACAGTCCTGGGAAGTAGGTACCATTACTATTCTCGTTTTAAAGTGGAGGAAATGGAAGTGAACAGAGGTTAAGTGACTCAGCCAGGGTCACACATACAGCTGGTTAGTGTCAGAAGCCAGATATGAATTCAGATCTTCCTTGATTTGTCACTCATCTTTCACTCTCAAAGATATCCGATGACATCAGGAGGGCAATGCCTTCTTGACTTGCAAGTGAATTGGATTTAAGTGAGGCAGGGCTGTGCAAAGAAATCAGCTTCATTCTCTCCAGTGTCACTGGAGTCCAGCGGCAAGACATAAGTCAGTATGGCTGGCAATGGCCCCGACTCCAAACCTAGCACTCTAGCCACTGTAACACCCCAAGTACTAGTAGTAGCAGTGGTGGTGGTGGTGCTGGTGGTAGTAGTAGTAGTTGTAGAATTAGCAACAGCAGCAGCAGCAGTAGTAGCAGTACTACTAATAGACATGATAGTGGTAGTGGTAGTGGTAGTGAATAGATGGTTGTTGTTCAGTTGTGCCCAATTCTTCATGATTCCATTTGAGATTCTTGGCACAGTGTCCTAGAGTGGTCTGCCATTTCTTTCTCCAACTCATTTTACAGATGAGGAAACTGAGGCAAACAGGGTTGAGTGACTTGACCAGGGTCACACAATAAGTGTCTGAGGCCATTTGAATTCAGGGAGACAGTCTTCCTGACTCCAGGCCTGACACTCTGTGGACTGTGCCACCTAGCTGCCCCAGTAATAGACTACTGGTGCTCAAAAACAGGGATTCTGACACCAAGTCCAGCGCTCTCTTCATGACAGCACATTGCTTCTCTATCCCTTTTCATGGTCAGCCTATCTGGTGGCTAAGTAAAAAAATACCAATACTATTGGCAAAGTGGAGAGAGAAGTCACTATGGATGCAGTAACTCTTATGGAGAGTTTCACAGAATACACTGGAAGCCTTCAGTGAACTCAGTGGATTTAAGTGGCCCTCTTTCCAAGATCACTTGGCATCAGATACAACTGCTATACGCTCTTCTTTGGTGGTGTACGTGAATCAGAATTGTTTTGGAACCAGTGGGAAGCAGGTAAGTGGAAGGAAGGCAGTCGTCCCTCGTGAAAACTGACATTGAAGAAAGAGCTGAAGCTGATCTTTCATTTTCTCATACAAAGTTAGTGTTTTGCAATGCTTTTCATAACCTAGGGCACTAATCCAAATAATGAGTCATCAAGATGATGGATGGGTATGGATATAGATGCCTCAGAAAACTTTGAAGGTCCTCAAATGCCTCAGTGTCTGGAGGCTGAATAAGCTATCAGAAATACCAAAATGTTGGTTCAGGGTGGGAGTGCATATCATTTTTAGAGTAATTTAATTTTCCTCAAAGCTGTTATCACTGTAAACTGAATTCTATTCATCCACAGGACATACCTAACGTAGGCAGGCATCGGTGGAAGTAATACTTCTGCGCCGTTTTCTAATACATGCATAATATATTGGGGAAGCCTCAGGAGCTGGGTACGTTCTGCTCTGATGTTCGGCTGAGTGTGTGACCTTAAGTGAGCCACCATGCCTCAGTTTCCTCATCTGCAAAATGGAGATAATAATACTTATGCTATCTACTATTCAAGATTGGGAACAAAGTGTTTTATTGACCTTGAATGGCTATGTAAACGTGAGTTGTCATTATTATAACATCATTATTATTATATAGTATATTATTACAATGTATTATATTGTTATAGATCATATCATTATCACTCTAGCTTGAAAAACTCCTTTTAGGGAATGAAGAGGGTGCTTCTGGCTATACACTCCCGTGGAGGCCTCCAGGTGAGAGGATCAGTTGGTGCTAACTGTGATGGTTAGTTTGGATGTAGGGCACCTGTCCATTGAGGAACTGGGCTGAGACCAGCCATTCATTCTGTCCAGACCGCTGAGCAGCTGCTCGGCCGCTAATGGCTTCCTCTCTGTGCTGACCAAGACTGGATTCAAACCAGCAGTGACCTTCGCGTTCTGTGCCTGTAATTAAGGATGTCTGCCATCCCCATAATCCAGTTTCAAGCTTGATTAATTTTCATAATTACAAAATACATTTTTGCAGCTGTAATAAGGGAAGGCCTGGCCCACAGGAATGCGAGAGTGCCATGAAGTCAAGAATAAATAACAGCAATAATGCTTCACACTTATTTCATGTTTAATCAGCATTTTTCTAAGCGCTTGACATTCATTATCTAGTTAGTCCTAGTGACTTTCTGGGCAAGTACCACATACTTATACTCACACTTTATGTCAGTCTATGAAACAAAAAAGGAGTAAATCATCCTGTGAGTCTTATTTCATAGTTCACAGATCTAAAGCAAGAAAGGACAGCAGTATCATACAATGAGAGCCCACAACAGTCCTAGCAGGGACTGAATTAGATTAAAATATAATTTGGAAATATTTAACAAAATAAAAATACAATGGCACATAGATAACTTTAATATGTAGTTTTCTAATATATGGCCACAGGGATCCTGATGCATAGTTTAGTGGACCCTGTTTCTACTTGAGTTTGACACCACTATTCCAAGCAATTACCTATTAGTTGCATTGGGCAAGTAGGTGGTACACTGGATAGAACACTGGATTTGGAGTCAGGAAGACTCATCTTCCTGACTCCAAATTCAGCCTCAGACATTTACTTACTAGCTGTGTGACCCTGGGCAAGTCACTTGACCCTGTTGGCCTCAGTTTCCTCATCTGTAAAATGAGCCGGAGAAAGAAATGGCAGACCATTCCAGTATTTTTGCCAAGAAGAACCCAGATGGGGTCATGGGGAGTCAGACACGACTAAACTGACTAAACAACAAAAATAAGTTGCATTAGACCACTGGCCTAAGAAGTATTGTCCAACCCTCTCCTTTTATAGATAAAAGGATCATGAAACTGGAGCTAGAAAGGACATCTAATTTAACCCCCTTATTTTACAAATGAGGGGGCCTAGTCCCAGAGGACAGATGACTTGTCTAATACCACTTACTTAAGTGGAAGAGGCAGGGGGAGGAAGGAGACTGAACCCACATTCTCTGCCTTGAAATCCAAAATCCTTCTTGCTGTTCTCCTTTGAGAAAAGACTGATAACAAGCCCATAGTTCTAATGCACAGACGCAGAGAAATGCAGTGATCTCAATTAATAACCTCTTTGGAGGTAGGTGAATTAATGACCCCTTTTATGGGTGACTCATTTTAATGACCCTTGCATTTGTGCTGGGTGTAGCAGTTCTCCACAAGGGAATTAGAAAATTACCTGTGACCAGAGTAAAGGGTTATTTACTAGAAACTTTGTTCATGACAAATTAGAAGCTACTTCTTTGCCTTTGGATTTTATTAACTGAATAAGACCCTAAGCATGGGAGTTTAAAAAGCTCCCCCACACCCCTCCCTCCTCCTGCCTTCCCTATCAATCATCTCTAATTACAAAGGGACAAAAATTTTATAGAAATACGTAAGTCTTAGGGACTTTGAGGCTTATAAAGTTTGTCTTTTATGTGACTTAACCACATACTCTTCCCAGCAGCAAGGTACCTTAAGGGGGAGACAGAAGTTAGCACAGTGCCAGGCAAGTCAAATCACTGCCATGTCCCCTCAAATAGGGACATCCCAGAACCCTGAATTTGAGAATCTTATGAACATCAGTGCCCCCAAACCACTAGGCTTCTAGCCTAGCCCCCACAGCCATCACTGAGGGGATAAATTGTTGTGGGAGGGGGTCCCCATCTTTATCGGCACCAGTAACATGTGGTCAGTAACATCTACTGACCAATTGCCACCAACAGGCAGATCGACACAGGACCCCCCAGGAGTGGTAAATACTGCCTATACAGCTGGTCTTGCTTCCAGCTCAGTTCTCATCAACATCACCTGGGGAAAAAATTCCTGTGGATAGGGAGCCACCATTCTCACCAATACCAAACGCAAGGCAAACAAGCCATCCTGATTGAACCTGCAACAGAAAACAATATGTGAAATACATAAGCATAAATATATTTATACATATAAATATAGAAGTACGTAAGAATGTAAAACATATAAGTCAGACCACCACTAACACCTTGACCACCATCTCCCCTCAGACCCTGGTGGGGATAGCTCAGGACCCTGAAGCCAAGAGCCTTTGGAATTACAATGCTTCCAGCGCAGCGTCTTCTGGAATCATCCTGGCAAGGATGATACATCTTGTGGAGAAGCAGGCTGGCAGCTGCTCCTTCAGGTGCTCTTGCCATAGCTACTGAAGACCCAGAAAAGAAAGTTCTTGCCACCAATATCCTTGGCACAGTCAAATTGGCCAATATCAGAAACTGATGTGATTTTATCAGAAGAAATAACATTAAAGAAGAAGCTTTACTGCCTGCTTTGCTGCTGGACCCTATGGACCATGAAACATTTTGGTCTGACTTGTAGCTGAAACTTTCCAAGTGTGTTATCTCTCCCATTAGAAGGTGAGCTTTTCGAGGGTAGGGACTGCTTTACTTTCCTATGTTTTATTCTCAGTGCACATAGTATCACTTAATAAATGCTGTATGCCTTCATGTCTTTATTAATTTATTAATTTATCCATTCATTCATATCTTCCCACTCTGGTAACCAGAAAGTACACGCTGACCTTTGTTGACTCAGGCCCACCCTCTATACCCTCTGTTCAGTGTGGCAACCTATCAGCAAGTTATAGGAGAATATATTTAGCACCAAAAGGAAACTTAGAGGTTCTAGCAAGTCCAACACTCCTCATTTTACAGATGAAGAGACTGAAGCCTGGAGAGTTCATGGGAACACAGAGTTAGAGCAGGAATGGATCTCAGAGGGCACCTAATTCATTTCCGTTCTACAGATGAAGAAACTGAGGTGCAGAGAGGTCAAGAAGCTTACCCAAGTTCGTGCAGACAGAGCCAGTACTTGGATTTAGGTCCTTTTACTCCAAAGTCAAGGTTTATTGATTGATTGGTCAGCTGACAGTTCTTTCCACTGAACCAATCGATCAGCAATCTTTTATTAAGCTCCTACTACCTGCCAGGAGCTGAGGATACAAAGACAAAAATGAAACAGTCTCTGAACTCAAGAAACTTACAAGAAACAACATGTGTGTATGCATGTATATTTGTATATGTCTGTGTATATGTATACATACATGTCAGTGCATATATGTCCATATGTTTTATATATTGATACCTGCATACACATATATGTAGTTTATGCATGCATTATTGTGTGAATATTAAATATATAAATTTAAGTAAATAAAAATACATAATATATGAATTTAAAATAAAATATATAAAAATATAAAATATGTATAGACATATGTATACGCAATGTGTGTGAATATAAAGTCGATACAGAGTGACTTAAGGGAAGTGGGGTGCTAGCGGACAGGAAGATCAGGACAGGCTTCAGGCAGAACGTGGCCCTTGAGCCGAGTCCAGTGCCCTCCACTGCTACAGCATCATGGGGTAACTAGTCTGCTAAATGATTATTCCAGCTGAGACTTAGGCAGCTTAGGCAATCACAACAAGCTTCTTCTTCAATTTTATTATTTCTAAGCTTCCTAATGAACACATTTTCACATAGGACTAAAATGTAAACATGGCAACAGACTTCAGTCTCAGAGTATGCAGAAACTGACCATCCATGGAATAGATTAATCGCAGTGGGAGCTAAGCGCATTGCTTTAATTGGGCCTAAATCATATTATAGCCATGAATCTTCAGTTTCATCAGATTTTTACTGAATGCTGACTGTGCTCTTCACTTCCCTTTAAAGAAATGATGTGACCTTGTGTCCTTGTCACAAATTGGGCAATCATTCCACTGAACCTCCCTGCCATCTCCCAAACCCTCCCCAAATCTAAAAAATAAAAAATTTCCCATTCTTATATATATTATCTCCCATTCTGTGAGGTGAACAAAAGGTGACCCAGGTTTACATGCTCAGCATTTTCCTTCACTCCGCACTCCCTCTTACCCCACACATCCACAACATTTCCCACATACATCCCTTCCTTTCTATCCCTATGATCATGACCCTAGTTCACACCTTCAGCATCTCTCTCCTGGACTGTTTTTTTAAGGTTAATCATGGTTGCTCAAGGTCACACAGCTAGTAAGTTTTTGAGGTCAGATTTGAACTCAAGTCCTCCTGACTCCAGGGCTGGTGCTCTATCCACTATGCCACCTAGCTGCCCATCTCCTGATCTATTTCAATAGCATTCCTAATGAGGAATTAATCCCTTCAAATGACATCCTCAACGTTGCTAGTAAAATGATTTTCGTAAAGTGTACATCTGACCCTGTTACATTCATACCCAGTAAACTCCAAGGACTCCCTGTTGATAGGATCAGACATAATCTCCTCGGTTTTTTACAACCCTTCACAACTTTTCCCCCCATAGCATATTGTTCCCCTTTCTTGATTCTACATCCAACCAAACAGGCCTTCTTGCCTTGCTATTCTATACTCCATCTCCTACCTCCATGCTTTGACATTGGCTATACCCCATGCCTATTTCACCTCCACCTCTTAGAAACCTCTATTTCCTTCAGAACTCTGCTTAAGCATTACTTTCTACCTCAAGATTTTCTTGATCTTCCCCAGCTGCTAATATCCCTCTTCACATCTTGATAAATTACTTTGTGTTGAATATATGTATATGTTATACACAGATATTGTATAATATATGCAAGTATGTAAATATATATTGAATATAAAGGAATTTTATTATAGATACTAAATTACATATAATTATATATTTATCATATATGATAAATATGTGTACACATACATCTGCACTTATTTGTATGCATTCTGTTTTTCTAAAAAAATCTAGGTGAAATTTTATAACAGTAACTTAAAGATACAAAAAGATGATAAACTACAATTTCTCAAAGCATTGAAAACATTTCGCACACTTGTCGTTCCTCTCTTTTAGGTAACGTGCTCTTTTAACGACAAATAACAAATACACAACTACTTCCAGACAGTTTATAAAGGGGTTAGAGTATTCTTGTAAATATTTTTTCCAGAAAAAGGAAGAATTCACAAAAGTGTCTTGCAGGCCAACTCTCTGTACATGCGCATGCAGCAAAATTATCTTGAAGATGCTTTGAATGTGAAATTTAAAAATTAAGATTTATATCTTATCAGTGATATTTAAGCTCCTTGAGGGTAGCGTCTGTTTTGGTTTTTGTCTTTGTGTTCTCTAGTACCAAGAACGATGCACAGGAACATAGTAGGCACCTAAAAGACGCTTGTTGGTTGATAGACTGATTGAGTCTACCCTGCACTGGTCTCACCCATCAATGATTCCTAGAGTATCAGAGTATTTGGAGTTAGAAGAGATCTTAGAAATCAGCTATTCCAACCTCATTTTTCCAATGAAGAAACAGAATTGGGGAAGTGAGATGGCTGACCTAAGGTCATAACAGTAATAATTAGCAGAGTCAGCTTCTGAATCCAGAGCCTCTGACTCTCAGTCTCATGTTTTCTTCATTCCATCACTCAGGCTCTTTACACTCTGAAGTGCGACACTCCTCTACCATCTCACTTTATTCAGTACCGCAGAACGAGCTGCTATGAGACTGTAAGTTCCTTGAATCTATTCATTTAGCATTATTTAAGTGCTTACAACTAGGCAGTTAGGTGGCACGGGTAGATGGAGCACTGGGCCTGGAGTCAGGAAGACCCGAGTTCCAATCTGGCTTCAACACTTACTCAGCCAGCCTCAGTTTCCTCAGCTGTAAAATGGGGATTATAATGATAATGCCTACCTCCAGGGTATGTTGTGAGGATCAAGCAAGATATTTTGTAAAGTACATAGCACAGTGCCTGGCACAAATTAGGTGCTCAGTAAATGCTTATCTCTTTCCTTCCTGTCCTACTAAGTAACAATCACTGTGTTGGATGTCAGAGATACAAAGTCAAAAATGAAACATCCCTTGCTTACATTCCATTGGGGTGGAAAAAACAGGAACACAGATAAGTCTATACAAAACACTTAAGAGAAAATACCAACTAATTTCTACAAGGGAAGACACAAGAAACCGAGAGGAATAGGAAAAACTTCTTATAAAAAGTGAGACTTGAGCTGAATTTTGAGAGTCTTTGAGGCAAACCTGAGAAGGAAGCATATTCCAGTCATGGGAGGAGGAGTGGAGGGGGGGGTGGAAAGGACCATAAATACAGGAGCTAGAATGTCATGTGTGGGAAACAGCAAGCAGACCAGTTTAGATGGAACAGAAAAAGCACAAAGGAAAATAATATGAAATAATCTTGGAAAGATAGATTGGAGTCAGATGGTGAAAAGCTTTAAATGGCAGTCGGAGAATTTTGTCCTAGAGCCATTTGGGAGTTACTAGAGCTTCTTGAGCAGATGAGTGACATGGTCAGAAATATATTTTAGGAATATGAATTTGGCAGCTTTCTGGGGGAGAGAGAGAGGTGGGAGAGAAGAGAGACAGAAAGGCCAATGAGGAGGATTATTAAAATAGACCAAGCGAGAAGTGATCATGACCTAAGCTAGGATGACGGTCACATAAGTAGTTAGATAGAAAAGGATGTTAGAGATGTTATAGAGGTTGAAACAATGAGGTTTAACAACTAGTGGGAGAGTGGTACTAAGGCACAAGAAAGAGTCAAGGAAGTCGCCTAGGCGGCATATCTGAGCAACTACAGCGAGGGCGATGACATTAACTAAAATAGGGAAGTTAAGAAGAGAGAAGAAATGTAGTGAATTCAGTTTTGGACACATGGAATTTAAGATGCATATAAGATATCCAACTGGAAGTGATCAATTGAGAGATGGGAATGGAATTCAAGAGAAAAACTAAGGCCGAATGTATAGATCTGGAAGTTGCCTACACAGAGGTAATAAAGACCTAATGATATCACTGATAGAGAAAAATAGCCCAGGACAGAGTACATAATACATGCATATGTGTATACATACATATATATGTGTGTGTATATAGACACACATATAGGTGAACATACACATATGTATGTATGTATACATAATATATACATATATATGTATATATTATGTGTATATATATATACACATAAAGGTAAGGCAGGCACCATGATCCGTCAGAGGAGAATGTCAAGCTGGGAAGAAGAGATCCAGGGAGGAGAGACAATCGAGAATGAGGAGAAGCTTAACAGTGTTGAGTGCTACAGATAGGTCAGCAAGGATGAGGACTAAGAAGAAGCCATCAGCATGTCTATAACATTGTTTCAGTAACTTTGGAGATAGAAGTTAAACTGGTGTGATGAGATTAGAAACCAGATTGCAAAGAGTTGGGAAGTGGGTGAAAGAAGTAAAAGGAGCGTAGGCAGCTTTTTGTGGGATTTTGGCTACGAAAGGGAAGAGAGTTAGAGGAAGATAAGCTGAGCAGATGGTTGGGTCAAGTGAAGGATTTTTAAGCATAGGGAACACTCCAAGTGCCCAGCGTGTGTGTAGGCAGCAGTGACAGAGCTAGTAGAGAAAGGCTGAAAATTGGGGAGAAAGAGAGGAGGAAATGATTGAAAGGGCAACTTCTCAGAGGACATCATAGGGGATGGGATCAATAGAGCAAGTAGAGGAAAAAGTCATGGAAATGACGATACCTATAGAGTTGTCAGGGCTTTCATGGATGAGGAAGTTAAGGCTCAGAAATGCTATGACTTGCCCAAGGCCTCACAGCTAGTAAGTGCTTGAGCTGGGATCTGAATCCAGGTCCTCTGGATCCAAATTCAATGGGTTTTTCCCCAATATTATATGCCATTTCTTTTAGGAAATAGGCTATATTTTATTACAGAAAGGACTGGGGGAGGAAAGAACAAGAATTGATGTTGAGGCTTTGAGATATCAAATAGGGGAAAAGACAGTTACCAGTGAATTCCCTCTATTTTCTTTTTTTATTAAATTATACATATTATATATGTATATATTTAAACAAAGATCTGCCTTCTCTCCCTTTTCCCCTCTCCCCCAGTCCTATGTGTGGTATACCCTAAGACTGTCTTGGGCCCTTTTCTCTCTCGGTGATATTAGCTCCCTATCACCTCTATGTAGGTGACTTCCTAATCTATATGTCCAGCCCTTGTTTTTCTCTTGAATTGCAATCCCAACTGTATATTTATCATTTCCAACTCTATGTCCTGGAGGCATCTTAAAGTCAACATGTCTAAAACTGAATTCACTATATTTATTCCCAAATATTCTCCCTATTCTTTACTTGCTTTCTCAAGAAAGCAAGGAAAATAAAATCTGTTATAAATATGTACAGCGAAGCAAAAAAAATTCTTATATTCACCATGTTAAAAATGTATATATATATATATATGTGTGTGTGTATCTTTATATGCACACATATATATGTATGCATACATGTATGTATGTATTATGCATACCAAAACATACATATTATGCAAACACATGTTTTTGTCTCGATCCACAATCACGCTGTCGCTTCTCTGGAAGGAGGTGAGTAGCATGTTTCAACACGAGTCCTCTGGAATTGTCATTGTACTAATGAGAATTCCCAAACCTTTCACATTTTTTTTTTACTTTACAATATTGTTGTTATTGTATAAATTGATCTTCTGGTCCTTTTTACTTTACTCTTCATCAGTTCATATAAATGTTCCCATGTTTCTCTGACACCATTGCTTTCATCATTTCCACCATACTCACGTACTGTAATTTGTCCAGCCATTCCTCAATTGATAGGCTTTCCTATCAATTCCTAAGAACTACTATGAATATTTTTGTACGCATGGGTTGTTTTTCTCTTTCTTCGGTCTTTTTTGGATATATGCCTTGTAGTGGTACTGTTGAGTCAAAGGGTATACACAGTTGAACAACTTTTTGGACCTAGGTCTCAACTGATGTTCAGTAACTGGAACCAGTTCACAACTTTATCGATAGTATGTTAATGTACTTGTTTTCCCACAGGCCTTCCAGCATTTGTCATTTTCCTTTTTTTTGTCAACTTTGCCAATCTGATATAAGATAGAACCTTAAAGTTGTTTTAATTTTCATTTCTCTGCTAGTGGTTTAGATCATTTTTTCCCATAGGACTATTAATAGCTGGGGGCAGCTAGGTGGTGCAGTGGATAAAGTGTCAGGCCCAGAATCAGGAAGAGCTGAGTTCAAATCTGACCCTGCAAACATGCTGCATGAACCTGGGCAAGTCAATTAACTCTATTTGCCTCAGTTCCTCCTCTGTAAAATGAACTGGAGAAGGAAATGGCAAACCACTCCAGTACTTTTGCCAAGAAAACTCCAAATGTGGTCATGAAGAGTTGTACATGACTAAAAAGAACTGAAAACAATTTATAGTTTGCATTTCTTCATCTAAAAACTGCCTTTTCATATCAGTTTATCAATTGGGGAATGGCTCTTATTCCTATAACTATTTTTGAAGTAGAGAGTACTCTGCTAAAAGCAAAGGGAGAGGGGCTGTTGTCAAAATCTACCTTGGGCAGGAGGCCTTTTGTGCCCCTTCCTATCCCCTGCTGCTAGTGTCTTCCCTCTAACATCACCTTCTACTTATATTATATGTTGTATGTATATTGTGTATACAAACTTTTTGCACACTTTCTCCTCCATTGTGGTTGTTGTTTTGTCATTTCAGTCGTGTCTGATTCTACCTGACTTTATTTGGGGTTTTCTTGGCAAAGATATGGCATCCACCTAATTCACCGGAATCTCACTTTTGGCTCCAAGAAGCTGAAGTATGCACAGCAGCCACACCCCAGTAAACCATCTCAACACACAGGCTAAAACCAGTTGAGAGTAACCAAAAGGGCCATGAAAAGGGCCATGAATCCACTGGTGAGTTAGGGTAGCTGTCTATCCCAAGCATGTGAATACTTTCTCCAGCAGAATGGGCAAATGCTCACAATTTGTTGCAATAGCCATGAAGTAACATTGACTACCCTGGCCCCACTCTCTAAAGGCCAGAAATGTTACATTTCACTCCTCTTCCAGGGTTTTCTGGCACCCTTAAGAGTGATTGAGGGGTGTCTAGGCTCTCTGCCAATGACTTAGACCCCCTGGTGGTATTACCTCAAGTGTATGTGGAGGTGGGGGAGGGTCCCCTGCATTTAGTTCCATTTATTCAGTAATAATCAGATTAGCTTTTACAAAGGATATAATAATGAATATAAAAACATATTCTGCAATATTTGAGGCATATAACTCCCTCCCACCACCACCTCAGTCTGAGAAGAGGATTTTGTTCATAGCTTGCCTCAGTTCCTATAGAGCACAATCTCAAATTCCAAAATGCCCTTAGGCTCAAGTCCCAGGCACCTTAGCTTCTTCGGCCTTTTGTGCTGGGCTGACTGACTGCCACCTCCCACCTGGATTTCTGGCACCACGTTCAACATGCCTTGGGCTCTAAGGTCTTGTCGGCATTGTCTCCTGAAACTGAAAAGGACAAATAAAACGGAGCAGAAATTGAAAGTCCAGGCCCATTTCTCAGAGCCAAAGAGAGATCAGGGGAAGGAAGTTCTTCTCTGTTCACCATTTCCATTGAGAGTACCCATTCTGAGAGTGAACTATAATCTTTACCCTCTGGACACAATGTATAGGAAAAGAGAGAGAGAGGCTGTCTCAGCCTGGCACCTTTGAAGATGCAACATTTTCTAACTATAGCTCCCACCCACATGGTAGGGGAACACAGACAAACAGGTACCTCCATATTGAATATGGACATTACCTAACATGGAAAGGTGGGATTTGAGTCTTAAAGGAAGCAAAGGAAGCCAAGACGCAGAGATGAGCAGGAGCATTAAAGGCATGAGGGACAGTGAGTGAAAAGATACAGTCAGAAAATTGAGTGTCATGTGTGAGGAATAACAAAATGACCGATATAGCAGGCTTACAGAGTAACTGGAAGAGATGTAAAGGTAGAAAGCAACAGACTGAAGATGTAGGGTGAATATTCAATGAGGAGTAAAGGATGACACTGAGGCTGCAAACTTGGGTAACTGGAGAATAGAGGTGCCCTCAACATTAACAGGGAAGGACATATACCGGCAGTGTTGGGAAGTGGGGCAAGACAGTGAAAATAGTTCCGTGTTGGATATTTTGTGTTTGAGATGTCTCCAGGACAGCCACTTCAAGATGTCCAAGAGTCACGTATGGAGTGAGACCCAAGATCTAGAGAGAAATTAGGGCTGGAGAAATAGCTCTTAGGATCACGTGCATAAAGATAATAACTGAACTCATGTAAGCCGATGTGGTCACAAAATGAGATAGTATGGAGCCCATAGTAAATGCTTATTGAATTTAATTAAATTGACTTCCCTGGTCCTGAATTTCCTCAACTGTAAAACGAGGGTGTTCAAATGGCTTCTAAGGCTCCTTGCAGCTCAAAAATTTTATGATTCTAATTAGTGGGTATTAATTACTAATGAAGAGTGTAGGTATCAGCAACTTTTATAACTGACAGATGGGAACTGTCCTCTTAAGTAACTTAAACCTCTACTTAGCTCGGCTGGGAAGTCTGCTGTAATGTATGGTTCTTCAGAGGCTACAGAGTTGGCCAGGCCAAGTTTGCAGATGCGACAACACACAAGCAATGTTTCACTGCTATTTTAGATCAAGATTTTTGCTACAGCTGGTGACCAAGACCCAAGTATTACAGACGGATGGCAGAATTACAGTGGACTTGCTTTCTATTAAGCTTAAGTATATTTTGTCCCTAGCACTAAGGACTACCAAAGGGTAGATCATGCAACCCAAAGGGAAAAAAACTGCAAAAAGCTAGAAAGCAAAGGAGACATGACTGCTAGAATAAGCTACGTGTTGAAATCAGAAAATAAATCCATATAGTGAAGAATTAGAAATAAAGTAGATAGATGCTCACTGACTTGGAAATGCCTAAACAAGTTGTAATTTTTGTTTAGTTGTTTTGCAGTCATGTCCAACCCTTCGTGTTTCCATTTGGGGTTTTCTTGGCAGAAATGCTGGAGAGGTTTGCCATTTCCTTCTCCATAAACCAGTTGCAGTATTTGAATGCAATAGAACATGACTGTGCTCCAAGAAATAATGGACCCTATGAATATAGAGAAGCAATAAAAGACTTATAAGAACTGATGTAAAATGAAATATGCAGAATCAGGATATCCACATGCACAACGATTAAAACAATGCAAATAGAAAGAAAATAACAAAACAATTAAAACCAAATGCTGCAAAATTTTTTGGCCAAGTCTGCACCCCACCCCCAAAAGGAACATATGAAAAGACAACTTTCCCCAACTCTTTCAGAAGTAGAGAACCATGGTTGGGGATCACAGCTTATAACATCAGACATTTTTCATACATGGTGAGTTTTATAGAACATTTTTTTTCTTTTTATTCCTCTTGTTTCTTTTTTTTTTTAATTATAAGGGATGGCTCCTTGGGAAGGTATTGAGGGATATAGTGAGAAATGTAGGTAAGATCTAAACAAAAGATGTTGCAAACTCATCTTTTGTAAAAGACAAAAGGGAATAAATCCATAAAATTCATGTCAGATTGTAGTAAGAAAGACAGGTAGGCTGCTATTGGATCATTAGAAACCATCTATTGATATGAATGCCACATAGGTGGCAATGAAATATATATTTATGTATGCATATGTACGTAAATGTATGTTAATGGGTGGCTTTTACATAGCAAGACCACATGGGCCCTTCCCTCTGAGATCCTGATTTTCTCCTGTACTATATTACATTACTCAAGAGTTGGCTGTGATACTCTGGTTTGCAAGTTGTGTGAAAAAAGGGCAGATACACGAATCCGACTCCATAAGTGGAACTCAAAGTAGTCTATCACCTTCTGTTAATTAGGAGCAAGAGCACAGGGCAAGAAGATAGTTAGGGGATTAGAAAAGTCAGGGACAACTCGCTCTCAGTTACAGAAAATTCTCGTGTATGTCCTGTGACACTGACAGTCTGAGAAGGGCAGAGTCACAATGCTCACAGGACCTGCCCTGCTGCTACATCTCAAGTAGCCTTTAAACTAGGATGCTCAGGCTTCAGGACTCTTGGCAAGTAAAAGAATAAGCAAGCTAGAAGTCACACGCTAAAAATTGAGTCTCAGTTGAGAAATAAGACTTTCTATTGTAATAGAAAATCATAAGTGTTTGAGGCATATTGGACTAATAGATGAACACGGGGATTGCTCTCTAAGCTCTCTAGGCTTCTTTGCATTATAAGCTGTATGTATGTATGTACATGATATACACATGTATATATGTATATTGTCTATGTGCCAAAGTGACTTAGTCAAAATCATAGGTTGGTATGTGTGTAGTGAAGGTGGGACATGAAAAGAAAGAAATCAATCATGTCACTGATATATGTGTATGTATGTGTGTATGTATATATACACACATATGTATGTACCTAGGTATATGTGTATGCATTTGTGAATATACATACATGTAAACTTAAGTAAATATATGTACATGTGCAACCATTTATACATACATATATATGTATAGGAGCTCTTTATTATGTATTGTTTTATAACTATTACTGATTCTATGAAATTGTTACACAATCTATGAATTCAACCATATTGAGAACTCTTGGATGAGGAAAGCCTTCTACACATGCAGGTCGGCACCTGATCTTCACCTTGCAGACACAGAGACTTGTTAGGAGTTATTGAGAAGTGATATGATTGGCCTAGGACTTCATGGCCAGTCTGTATCGGGAGCCCAGAGATGATCCTAGGCTTTACTGACTCTGAGGCCAGTTTTCTCTCCACCACACGATGCTGCCTTTCTATTGATTCTATACAAAGACTAAAACACTCTACACAGTCAAATTTCCATTATACTACAGTCGTGTAATCAGGACTCAGTGACATATGGAAGGTTTGGGGGAAGGAGGCGGGGTTTCACCAGGAAGTGGGGATTCAGAGCTCATCAGGTAAATGTGCACTAACCATACCCTATGGTCTGGTGAGATGGTGGGTCTAATCAGGAGAAGGAGCTACCATAGAGAAGTTTGCCCTGTCTCTGAGAACCATGGAGAACTTGGCGCTTCTCACAGGCTTCTTAAAATTTTCTACTGGTGAACCCTTCAACACTTCTTGAACTGTGGGTGGCTACCCCACAGTTTAAGAAGCTCTGCTGAGTCTAGAAGTTCCACTGTGTAGAGTGAGGCAATGTGAGACTTGCCCAGTGCCCGATGCTTCTGGAGAGAGAAGACCAAGATAGTGGCAAATCTTACCACATGGTGAATAAACAAAATAGCTTAATTTGTTAATGTTGATTGAATTTAAAAAGAATTTGGTTGTTTCTGGGGACCATTTATGGCAGTCATGTTGCTAAATACAGTCAACATTATTATTCTTAACCCTTCTGCTAGGACCTATCCTTTCTAAAATTGTCAGGGCCACCATTTTTTAATGTGGTTTGCAATTTGTGCCTTGTCTCAAATAAAAATGACCAGTGCTATACCTACCTCTACTCTTCCACAACTGGTCTCACCTCCTTTAAGTGTTTCCTAAATAACTAGGCTAAAATAGTATAGATAACCACTGGCAGCAAATACCATTACAAATATAAAACAAAAAGGGCACAGGACAGATATCCATAAATATAAACTGTCATTAAGTCCCACTGTCTGATTTTCATTACGTCGATCTTGATTTCGTCTGGGATCCAGAAAGCAAGCCCATATTTATTTTCATGACTGTGGCATAGGTAGAAACAGACCTAACCAAAAGTTAAAAACAATTGTTCAAATAAACATATGCCCACAAGGTCAAGTTCCAAATGAAATTTAGTTAAAGGATGTTCTTCATTTTCCAGGAAAGAGGCATTTTAGGTCACAAACATACACACATAAAAATAAAAAACTTGGAAATCAAAATTAAATAAAGAGACAACACATTTACTGAAACAGATGGTAGAAGAAAATATGAAAAACTGTAATGTAACTTTTTTCCCCCCAAGTTGAGGCTTTGCAATTTTGAGTTGCTTTGAGCAAGCTACTTTCAGAGGACTAAATTTTAGGCAGATTAGAATTATAAATGCACCTCTCTGCATGCAAAAAATTCAGTAGTTTGAAACACAATTAGTTGCTTGACCTTATAGCGAATTGTTGATTTCCATACCTACAATGTAAATGCCTTTTGTGCTTTTGTCCCATAAAACATAAGAAAACTGAGCAGAGTGCCTAAAACAGTCACTTAACTTGAGAATTACTGCCATGACTATAACAGCAGTAAACATTGGGGTTGCTTGCTAGAAAAGATTATTCATAGGCCTGGTTGTGTGTGCCTCTGCGTGTGTGTGTGTGTGTGTGTGTGTGTGTGTCTGTATGTGTGTGTGTGTGTCTGTGTCTGTGTCTGTGTCTGTATGTGTGGGAGAGAGAGAGACAGAAACAGAGACATAGAGACAGAGAGAGACAGAAAGACAGATGGAGAGGAAGAGAGTGGGAGAGAGGGGAGAGAGGGAGAGAGAGAGAGGCAGAGACAGAGAGAGAGAGACAGAGAGAGAGAGAGACAGAGAGACAAAGAGACAGAGAGAGGGAGACAGAGAGAGGGAGACAGAGAGAGACAGAGAGACAAAGAGACAGAGAGAGAGACAGAGAGAGAGATATAGAGAGACACAGAGAGACAGAAATACAGAGAGAGGGAGAGAAAGAGAGAGACAGAGAGAGGGAGAGCATGTTCTAGTTACTCTTCATTTTCTTAAATTCCACTGATTTAAATGATCTTTCTTTATTTTAATGTTTTCAAATTCAAAGAACAACTTGGACTAGAGGTTGGAAGAAAGAATTAGTTGAGTTTTTGTTTTTAATTTTATTGTTTAATTATTTTCTGAATATACATTTGGTTACATGAGCACCTGGAAATGTGGAAATGACTGTTTGATATTTCAAGTGAAGTAGAAACCAGAGAAGTGCATATGATGGCATTAGGTGTGAAAGCATAAACTAGATCATGGTGAGTAAGTGGGCACTGCTACATCAGTGGCTTCTTTGTTGATTCTATATTGGTTATTAAATTGATAATTTTTCAATTCCTTCTCTAACATAGTTAAAAATAGAAGACAGATGGCCAACGAATCCTGCTACTCAGCTATATGTTTATACCTTGTCATCTACTTCTTCCTTCTATAAATTTTCACTTATCTAAAGAAGAATATAGCAAGAAGCAAAATGTCTGCTGCCCCTCCCTCTTCATATTATTGATAGGACAAATGAAGAATGGAAAGGATGGACTGACCAAGATTCTCTATCAGCAAATAAATTACAAAAGTATTCTTCAACTCCAAAATCCTGTGTTCTAAAATCCAAATGTGAACTGCTATTGATTTCCAATCCATTTAAACAAGCATTTCATGAACTCCTACTATGTTTGAGAAAGTCTGCTAGACACCAAGGACACGAAGGCATATCTCTCTATTTCAAAATGTTCCTTCATTATATCTTGACCATGAGGCAGAGAGATGATTCCATAGATAGAGTACTGAGCCTGGAATCCAGAACTGAGTTCCATTCTGGCCTTAAACACTTACTAGCTGTGTGGCACTGGGCAAATCACTTAACCTCTGCCTTAATTCAGTTTTCTCCAGTGTAAAATGAGGATCATAGTAGCATAATAACCCAGGGTTATTATGAAGATAAAGTATTTAGCAGCCTTTCTAGCACTGGTTGGCACTTAATAAATGCTTGAAATTCTTGTTCCCTTCTCCCCGCCCCCAATCATGTATTTACAGTGATAGAAATAGAAGAAAGATTGGAGGTCTTCTGTTCATAGATGAAAGGGATCTTGGGGAATCATCTGCTCCAACACCCTCATTTTACAGAGTGAGAAAACAGACACCCCCCCCAAGAAAGGAGAAGGGACTTGCCAAAGATTACACACACACACACACTTTCATTTTATAGATAAGGAATCTGAAGGTCAGAGAAGTAAGAATGATACCACAGGAATAGATCTCAAAAATAAGACAAATCTTTTGCATGTCTTATAATAGTAGCAATTAGTTTGGGTTTAAAAACGTTTGTGTTAAAAACCACAATTCAAGAGCAAAAGATAGCATTAGATATTTTGCAACTTGAATTTTACTTCCTGATATATGAGGGATAAAGATTATGCAGCACCTGCAGTCTATTTATACTCTGTACTACACTACTTGTAGTATTCAGGCAGATCTTAATAATTAAATATTATGGATAGGAATACATTAGTCCCTTGAATTCATAGATGGTAAGGAAGGTATTCTATGAGAAAATCATGACCTCGCTGCTGGATGATTCAATAACTATCACCTTGGTACCAGCTTAAATGATGATATTTTTAAATATTCTGTGGAATACACAAAAAGTCCTCTATCGTAAGAGACCATAGCTTTATATAAAGTCTGCTGTAATGAATTCAGAGCTCTTGAGCTCCGAGGTCTGTCTACAGGTAGATATGTACTGATTTTTCACTGCCCCAGAATTCACTGGGCAAATCACTTCTCAGTTTCTTCAACTGACAAATGTTAATTCCTTCATACAGGAAAAGTGAGAACTTGATAGGAAAATAAATCCACTGGAGAAAGATGATGTCAAAGCAGCATTGTGTAATGACAAATACACCGGTCTTAGAAATCTCAGTCTGAGTCCTTCTTCTTCTACCTTCTAGCCATACGTTCTTTGACAAATCATTTGACCTTTAAACACCAGTTTCCTTACTTGCACAGCCCACAGAGTCATCAGCTCAGGTGCTAGCTTTTGAAGAACTTGTAAACACACTCCTCAGTCTACTGGAGGTGCTTTGATTGGTAAGCCTCTCCCTGTGAAGAAGACTACAGCTATCTTCATTCAGCATCATCAGCCAATTGCCATAAAGCTTAGATCCAGCTCTCTTTCAGAGTTGTCAGCCTATAGAGGCAAAGCTTTTTGCAGCTCACTTAATCCGTTCTTTCCACCAATAGCTATGGATCTTTCTTTAGTATTCTGTCAAGTTTCTCCACCAATAGCTGTGAATCTCTCCCAAGTTCCCCAGTCAACTTTCAATCAGTAGCTAAGAAGCTTTCCTCCTCCTCAGCTGGGCTGTACCAGAAGGCACAGAGGCCCAGGTGAGACCTCTAGAACTCTTCTGTTAACTGCCTCTCTGAACTGACTCAAACTGTTAGGAGTCCTCTGGGTCCTCAATTCAACTGCCACCTAACTTACAGTCAGAAGCCCATCTTAAGTGTCAATTCTGGGGTCTTATTATACCCTCTCATTGAAGTAAATCTCCCCCAGGCTCTACTTCCTCGATAAGAAAAGGGATTGAGAGAAATTTTGACATAAAAAAAAACAACTCATTCCAGAAGCTTGTCTCTACTAAGCAAAATAGCAACAGCTAAATTGGCTAGAGAATTCTAAAAGGCAGTTGACCTTTATCTCCCTTCTCCCACAGCAATACATCCCTGGCCCAGCTTTCTTTCTTTGACCTCTTTGTATTTTCAAAATAGGAGTGATAATGCAAGCACTACCCCTCCCACAGAGTTAGTAAGAAGAAAGCCCTGTATAGGGTTACGTAAATATTTGTATAAGGGGGAAGAGGACCAGGAGGAGGAATCTTTCCCTTAGCATCAAGAATGTCTGGAAAGAGTTGTCATTGCTTTCTGGAGGCTTAATAAAGCTTCAGGATCATTTGCAAGGTCAGTCATTGATTGCATGGGCTATGGAGAACAAAAATTATGATTAATTGCATTGGGAACCTGCAAAATAATAGCATACTATGTGTTAAGCTTTTTTTTTTTTGCTTAATTTCCAGCTTTTCATAAGCTAGTTTCTTCTAGCTCATGTACCTTTTCTTCCTCCATAGAGATCAAACCCCTACCTACTTGCCACAGCCCCTGCTTCCGCCCTGAAGATTTTTTGTACAAGGCTACCTCAAGAAAGATAAATCATGTCCTCAGGCAGGGCGTAGATTTATCGGCACTCATGTCCAGCCCACTTCTTTTTGGGATGATAGATGATGTGATATGAATGGCTTCTCTTTTCCTGAATAGAGCCCTCATCCTGTCAATTAGTAATAGATTTGTTGATTTATATACACTTCTGCCTACCTAGAGTAAGTTGGGAAAGTAACCCACTTCTCTTCATTGACCTAGGGATTATTACAAGTGCTGGACATAGGACTAATATGGAGTCAGCACCCCAGGACATTCGACTCCGGATGGGACCTTCTTGGAGCCTGAACCACCTTCAGCACCACCACAAGTGATGGACCCAGACTAGCTGGCATTGTTCTTGTATGCATTTCTTCCTCCAGTAAGAGTATAAGTGGAATGAAAAGCAAATGTGAGTGATCCAATAATACCCTGCCAACCTCCTATCACCTTTGATATCAGTGGGTCCTACAATATACTTCAGAGTGCAAGAAGCTGAGATTCAGGAGTGGTTATGCTGATTAATAAGAACCGCACTGCATCGAGACTCCCGGAAATATATCCCAGAGTTCCTGGTTTCCACCTGATCCTATACATCCTTCAAAAAAACCTCTCTAGGCTTGAAAGTCTCTCTAACATAGTTATTTCCAGCACCTTGTAATTTCAACCTGAGCACTGGTCAGTCCATTGAGCTAATGTAGAGAATATGATTGGAACTGGATGGACATAAGGAAAGGTCTGTGAGTGTTCATCCTTGTCCTCAAAAAGAGATAACCTGCATAGACCTTAATTAAGGCCTGGGAAGTTGTCACTGGCATTCACTCACACTAGCTCTCCTAGAGGGAAGGCCTGGGGGACATTCCTCAAAAAGAAGTAAATAAAAGTCTCCCAAGTTGCCATAGAGACCCCTTTTGGAAGCCAGCTGGTCAGAGACTGTGGGTGAGACTGCTAATTATCAACAGAGTTGAAGATGTGCTGACTAGCACAAGGCATGTGGCAGCAGTGGTTCCACTCCGAAAGAACAGTAACACTTGCCAGTGGGAACAGCAGTGGAAGAAGATGGCAATGGTAACAGGGTAGTTAAATGGAGAGCTTCTCAGCCTTGACAAGAGCAGATGCAGGGTGAAGCCAAGGCTCAGCAAAATGCCGGGGTTCTAAAGGAAAGCAGGGACAGAAGGCTGAAGGGCTTTCCAAGCTGCATCTCGAGGCAGATGAACCTAAGTCCAAAACCCTTCTGCATGGGAGAGTCTGGGTTAACAAAACAGTTGTTTCCATTTCTCCACCAACGTGCAAGGCTATGGGAGATGGCAGTCATCTGTGTAGAGAAGGAAAGAGGGAGGGAGAGAGGAAGAGGGGAAAGGGACTGAGAATTATTCTGCCGCTTGGTTTTAGCCTGTTTCCTTTTCTAGCTTTTCCCAATGAAATAAATCATTTCATTTCTGGTCCCTGTCTGGTCTATTGGTGGAAAATGCAATGGATAGAGTACAAAAACAATATGAACCACCATATTAAAACCAAATAGTTGTGTGATTGCAGAAACGAGTGGGATAAATGAGATTTCCTGTGTGTATGTGTGCATACATATACATATACATATACATATACATATACATATACATATACATATACATATACATATACATATATGCTTTGAAACAGTTTTTTAGCCATTTAAAATATATACATTCTTTGCTTTTGAATCCCTTGCCCCTTTGTCTCTATCCCTGGACTCTGGTTATAAAATTTTAGCCCTGCATTACTCTGCTTGTCTACCTTCTGTGCTCCTCCTCTTCAGGGGCTGCTGAACACCCACTTGGAGTTAGTCTCACAATGCTTATTGGGTACATGACAAATTCATGCGCCCCTCTAAACCTTGTTTTTACTGTAGAAAGACACTTACTTCATTCCTCACCCATCTCCAGTCGTCCTGATCAATATATGGCCACTGGACCCAGATGGCTCTGGAGGAGAAAGTGAGGTTGGCGACCTTGCACAGCCCTCCCTCACTCAGATCAAAGTCAACTGCAAGCCATGTCATCAACTCCCTGATGTCATGGTCCTCTTCAAGAACGAAGGACAAACCACAACCTGTGAGTAGTCCAAGCTGCCTGAATGAGGGCCCCGCTGGCCAGTTCCAGTTGGCCTTCTCTCTTCTTCCCTCTCCTCCCCTCCCCTTTCTTCCCTTGCACTCTCTCCTCTCCTCTTCCTTTACCTGAGGACGTTCTGCCAAAAGGAAGTGAAATTTTGATGGTTTACTGGCTAGACTTCTTTCTGGATCTCAGGGATTAGACAACAATAAGTCGCTGCCCAAACACCACTTAATGGCTATTTTTTGAGCCCTCCTGGCTCAGGATGAATGTAAATAGTAACTGTTTCTCTTTTGGCCATAAACTCTGAGGGTCTTCCCCCTCACCCAGTTTAATTTCTTTTATTAAAGGGGCCATCCCTTGGCTCACTTATTTTTTTTGTAGGGGGGAAGGTAAGGCAATTGGGGTTAAGAGACTTGCCCAAGGTCACACAGCTAGTAAATGTGTCAAGTGTCTGAGGCTGTATTTGAACTCAGGTCCTCCCGACTCCAGGGCCAGTGCTCTACTCACTGTACCACCTAGCTGCCCCAACTCACTTCTTAAAGAGGCCTATTCACTGAATGAGTGTTACCCCACTCAAAGTGAGAACCTGAAAAGACCTTAGCTTAAAAGGGCCAAGGTCTCCTGCTGCATCCTGGGCCATCTCCAGTTGTCCTGGTGAATATGAGGCCACTGGACCCAGATGGCTCTGGAGGAGAAAGTGAGGCTGGTGTTTGCACAGCCCTCCTTCACACCAAATCAAAGTCAGTTGCTAGTCATGTCATCACTTCCCTAATGTCATGGTCCTCTTTGAGAATGAAGTACAAACCACACACAATTCAGTATTTATAGGCACATATACACATATATGTATGCATATATACCTATATACCTATACTATTATTTCCATCGTATATTTTCCTGATATATATAGGTATATATACACACACAAATTTGTGTATGTGTGTATGTATGCACATATACATATATACACATGTACATATATACCTATATATTTCCATTATGCATTTTCCCAATGTGTAGATACATGCACACAAATAAATACATACATACACATATATACATTATATATACATACATACACATGCACATATACACACACATATATACCTATATATTTCCATTATATATATTTTTTCCAGATACACATACATACACTCAGATGTGTCTTATATTATTTTGAATTGAATCTACCTCTGATCTCATTCACATAGGGAACTCCAGGTGAAGAAACTCCCTTTGCCAATGCATATCAGCACCCGTTCTCCAATTTCAGCCTTAGGAAATTGTCTGAGGCACTGAGAGGGTGAGCGATTTGCCCAGGGTCACAAAGTCTCAGAGCCAGGACCTGAGTTCACATCTCAGTGACTCAGAGGCCAGCTGCCTCTCCTCTCTACCACTCAGCCTGTCATGATATTATTATTCTAGCATGAGAATACAAAATGCTCTTAATGTTTTTACATCTTTATGTACTGTGTTTATATTTGTATTTTTGTATACTATTTTACATGTCATTTATATATTTTATACTTTTTAATATGTAAATAAAATTCTTCACCTCCGTTTTGGCATGTCTAAATGGAATTTGCCAGGATTAAGGCATTACTATAAGGGATGAAGGGAGAAGTGGTGAAGTATCCTTAGTACACCAGGCATTGTCCTAGAACTGCTTTAGTCAGCATTATGCGTTTACCAGCTTTCAGTAGTCTGTGGCAGACTCATGTAGATAGGCCTTGAATTTTTTTTTTAGTTTTCAGGCCCTGAGATGTTTAACTTCCCTGCGGTAAACCAAACAAATCTCTTCCTCAAAATCTGAAATAAATATATACATTTCTGTGTATGAGACTCCGATATATATAAACGTTGAACAGGAAAAAATTGTTTTGCTATCTAAACATTGAACACTTTTTATTTTCCCTTTTTGCATTATTTTTTCTCTTCCTGAAGAATGAAAACTGGCAGGCTCATTAAACCTGAGGAATCACAGGCAGTAAATGCAGCAGCAACAGAAAAGAACCGTTATCCACGCAGTAAACTGAAATAAAGTTCTCTCCGAGAGCTACATTAAGCAGCAAAGAATGCTCACTTCTGGTAGCTTTTATGCTCTGTCAGCTTCCAGACAAGCCATTAAAAGATGAGGGAGAAAAAAAAACAGAGTGAGGGAAGAATCAGAGATGAGGCCTCAAAGCACTTTGTCTAGGTTACACCTAATGAGTGATTCTTGTTTCCTGTGCAAATTTCCAACAAAACCAAGTAGAGAGGTCCCTTGGATGGAATTTCTGATTCCTGACCTGTAGATCATGATGCATAGGAAGGGAAGGGTTGTTAAGGACCAAAAGGATGATACTGGTATAGCTGAATGGAGCAGTCTTTCTTTTAGGGACATGAGGTGGTTTTAAGGATGTCAGATAGACAGTTCCCTCTGGCATAGCGTGCTTTGTTGGTATTCAGAGAGCAGGGCTGCTAATCTGGGGCCAGAGAAGCATTGAACCTAGTTTTCCCTTCAGTCAGCCTGCCACAACCCTGCAGTTTCACCAGGCATGCTAAAGGGCAAGTATCCCAAAAGTTGAAGTGCACTGTAAGTTTTAATAGCTTAAAATTGCAATTTGGGAAATCCTATATAGCCTCGTGAGAAATTCACAGCTAAACAATGGTTACTGAAAGATAAAGCTCAGACTATAGGGTAATGGTGCCATAGGCAGAGGCAGCAGAATGAAATTCTCTCCACTGTCCTTCCTCCCAAACCTGTGACAAGAACTTTATATGTCTATACCAGGATTGAACACCCACATCTGTACAGGGATAAGCAGTACAAACTGGCTCTTTTATTTTATAAATTAAGAGGGGAGAGAGAGAGAGAGAGAGAGAGAGAGAGAGAGAGAGAGAGAGAGAGAGAGAGAGAGTTCAATACAGCAACCCTGGACCTGTTATTACAGGACTCCCATGTCTACTTTTCCCACCTGCGGCTATGGGGGCCTGCTTTCACAAACAGCCATTACCTGTGTACACATAACTCCTTTGGAGGGGGGAGCCTTGATTCTCTTGTAGCTCAGAAATGTAAAGAAAGGAGAAACAAAGAAGGTGATGGTGAACATTTGGTGAGCCAGTAAAAGTATCTTAACGTGTGCGTGTATGTGTGTGTGTGTGTGTGTGCGTGTGTGTGTGTGTACAGGTTAGCTAATGTAATGTCTCATTATTTGACCCCTCCTATGCAGGACACACTTAAAGTTACTTTATGCCTTCGTTTGACACAGGGACTTAGCTTGGCAAGTTCATATGTAAGAGCCTCATATGTGGGGGCCAGAGCCAAGATGGCGGCTGGAAAGCAGGGACTAGCGTGAGCTCCCTGCCAAGTCCCTCAAAAAACCTATAAAAAATGGCTCTGAACCAATTCTAGAACTGCAAAACCCATAAAATTGCAGAAGGAAGCAGGGCTCCAGCCCAGCACAGCCTGGATGGTTGCTGGGTGAGGTCTTTTGCGCACGAAGCTAGGAGCGGAGCAAAGCGGAGCAGAGCCCAGCATGGGCCACACGGACCAACCAGACCAGGAGCTGGGTGGAGCAGACCCTAGTGCCCTGAATCAGTGAGCTGTGGCAGTTCCCAGACTTCTCAACCCACAAACACCAAAGACAACAGAGAAGAACTGTAGAACCCACAAAATAGTGGAGGGAAGCAGGGCTCTGGCCCAGGACAGCCTAGATGGTCTCTGGGTAAGGTCTATACCGCACAGAGCTGGGAGCAGAGCAGAGCCCAGCGTGGGCGGTGCGGAACAACCACATCAGGAGCCAGGTGGAGCATGCCCTGGCGCCCTGAATCAGTGAGCTGCAGCAGTTACCAGACTTCTCCGCCCACAAAGACAAAAGACAACAGAGAAGGTTAGTAGGAAAAGCTGCTGGGGACAGGGAGTTTGCAGTTCGGCCACTGCCCTGGGGGCAGCAGAGGTGGGGCAGCTACAGAACTACAGCTGCAGTTGCTTCTGGCCCCAGGCCCACCTGGTGGGAGGAATTAAGTGGTGGATCAGAGCAGGAGTGAAGAGCCTGCTGAAGATCTAAGTCCACTCCAGGTCGGGGGTTCTTGGGGAAGGAGGAATGCTGGTGTAGCAGAGCTGGCGCATCCCCCCAGGCTTGGAATATAGTACTCTTTACTCTACAAGGAGGCAAACTGCCCTAAAAACTCAAGGGTGCAGTAAACTGGCTGGGAACATGGCCAGGCAGCGAAAACGTACCCAGATTCAGTCTCAGACTTTGGAATCTTTCTTTGGTGACAAAGAAGACCAAAACATACAGCCAGAAGAAGTCAACAAAGTCAAAGAGCCTACATCAAAAGCCTCCAAGAAAAACATGAACTGGTCTCAGGCCATGGAAGAGCTCAAAAAAGATTTGGAAAAGCAAGTTAGACAAGTAGAGGAAAAATTGGGAAGAGAAATGAGAAGGATGAGAGAAAACCATGAAAAACAAGTCAATGACTTGCTAAGGGAGACCCAAAAATATACTGAAAAATATACTGAAGAAAACAGCACCTTAAAAATAGATTAACTC
>CM053622.1:526351640-526427826 GCA_028646595.1 Phalanger gymnotis | reverse complement strand
GAAGGAAGGAAGGAAGGAAGGAAGGAAGGAAGGAAGGAAGGAAGGAAGGAAAGGAAGGAAAGGAAGGAAGGAAGGATCGAAGGAAGGAAGGATCGAAGGAATGAAGGAATGCAGGAACAAGGGAGGGAGGGAGAGAGGAAGGAAGGACTGCTGAAAGATTTTCCCATTTCTCCAAACCATTAATAATCTCACCGTTTATTTCCATTTTTTCTCCTTCAAAAGAAGACAAAAATTCCCCTCCCAACCCACTTCCTGGATCAATTCAGTCTATTTCAGGATCTTTTAAGAGTGGCAGTCATATACCACTAGGAAGGTGTTTTCAAAATTTAGTCTCCAAAAAGAATTTGTTTTCCTTCTCTATTCCAAGGAAGTTAAATTGCCCATTTTGTAGTAATACTAGCTAGAACTTGCCAGCTAAGATTTGCCACCCCTTGACAGGCCAGGCATTTTCTTTATGCTGCATTATTCAAGGCATACAGCATAAATTCCACTACTAATTATGTTTGTTTACTGCAGACCAGAAAAAAGCATTTTTGTTGCTTTTTGTGAGGAGCTTTTCTACTGCAGGCTGCTCCTTTTGATGGGTCTTCAGTTTCAATAAGAAATGGATTTGTCTGTTGATGTGTTCTGTAGGTCATTAGTTCCTTTATTTCTATTGCACGTTCCATATGGAAACCTTGCATATTAGAAGCTGCAGAAGTGTGAACTTACAGAACAAGAAGAAGCAAGTATCATGTAGGGATTGGAGGGCTGAATACTAATAATCTCAAGCCATCAATTCACTGGAACTTCTTGACAATCCTATGATTTCAAAGTTAACCTTGAAGTTTGCATTACATTTGGTCACTCTCTGGGAGCCTTCACCTTTGTCAAGGGGAGCTATACAACTTTTTAGTTAACAGCAACATTAATCCTTAAAGGCCCAAAAGTAAACGGTCCAAGCCAAGCAACAGCTTTGTCAATATGCTAAGTTTTCCCAGTAGTGCACATATTTTTGGCCTGGCACAGTTTTCCTTCTTAATTTCTTTTCTTTATTAATGCATTCCAAGGCCACATCTATATTCGGCTTTTTAAAAGAAAAGGTGTTATATAGATTCCCCAAACAGCACTTTAATTGTACCATGTTTTCATTTCCCCTTTGAAATCCCTTTATTCTGTCCCATTAACTAAATAGCTATGGCAGCCTCACATTATGGTTGAATCTTGCTGCAGCAATTTGGGATAAGATTTCCTAAATCATGTTCAAAATTTGACCAGTTTAGACAAAGCTAGACTCTCACATTTACAATTCGACTCTCCTCTCTCTCCCTCCATTAAAATGTGCATTATCTTTCAACTTATTTTAAAAGTACTAATGGGAGAGAGCTAGTAAGCTCCCCTCAGCTCAAGGTAACATGCTTACATTTTAATAATAGCTTGCTTGAGACTACCTACATCTGCTTTTGTTGTTTCGAACAAAGGACTGCTTTTAATGGGAAACCTTTTTCAGCCAGGTGCACTATGTGCTGTGGAAGGCTGATAGGGGAGTTATTTTGAGGAAATGAAGTACCATATGGGAAAAGCAGTTTGGTATTGTGGAAGGAGCAGTGGGTGTGGAAGGATAGTCCCTAGGTTTTAGTCTTCTGTCTAATACTAGCTGGGTGATCTTGGCCAAGTCACTTAATTTTTCTAATCCTTAGCTTCTTCAACATTAAATTCAATGAATATCTATTTGGCACCTATTATGTGCAGAGCTCTGTGCTACAGAATGAGGGAGGTGCTGCCATCACTAACGGCATGGACGATCCCACCCCCACCCCCCAACATACACACACACACACACATACATACACACACACACAATTATACCGCATGAGTTACATTTTGTGGGCTCATGTGGGTTCGATTATTTTATTTTGTTTGTATCTTGTCTCCCCCATTAGATTGGGAAGCTCTTTGATAACAAGGACTATCTTGCTTCTCTTTGTATCTGTGCCTGGATCCATAGTGGGTGCCTAATACATGCTAGTTGATGACTGATACTAACAGTGACTGAGTTAAGTCTTTACAAGCACCATGGCAGCCATGACCCTAGAGGAATGCTGCATAATCATGCACTGGGAACGAATATAAGAACCATTTTTTTTGCTCCATCAGTAAAGTGCTATGACTAAGT
The DNA here is from genome assembly GCA_028646595.1 of Phalanger gymnotis. Lineage (NCBI taxonomy): Eukaryota > Metazoa > Chordata > Mammalia > Diprotodontia > Phalangeridae > Phalanger > Phalanger gymnotis. The sequence goes on along the minus strand of CM053622.1, from coordinate 526,425,671 downwards.
GTACAGGACACTGGAAGTTCCCACATTATCTGGGTAAGTGTGTCAAGTTCATTGGAAGAGCATCCAAATTACTCTTACACTGAGCCCAGCAATTCACGGCAGTAACAAACTAAGCGGAAAATGGGTTATATAAAGATGAAAAAAGGATAGTCTTTGCCCTCAAGGAAGTTACTGTTTAGTAGGGAGATAACTAATATAAATGGGAAGATGAAAAGCTTATGGGAAAGGTCAGAAAGGGACAAGAGATTGAGAAGGGATGAGGAAAATCATCACATGGAGGTAGCACCTGTACTACGTGCTAAGAAAAGACAGAGACATGGCCTAGACACATGACTTCACTGGTATAGACAACTCCCAGGTGAGCAAACTCCTTCTACCAATGCAGGTTGTCACTTTCCTTACATATTAACTTACAGAGTTGCTTAGATAGCTAAGAAGTTAAGTGGCTTGCCAGGAGGCACATAGCCAGCAAGTGTCAGAGGTGAGACAAGAATCCAGGTCTTTCTGACTCTGAGGCCAGCTCTCCCCTCACTATGCTTCCAAAATTAGAATTGGGTTTGGAATCCATTCCAGGCATGGATGTTATCCTTTGCGCATGCATGGAAATGGGACAGGGTTGGACAAGATCGAACAACAAGGTGTTTTGTAGTTTGGCCTGAACAAGTAGTACCTGAAGGGGTGGTATCGTGTGAAATAAGACTGGAAGGGTATGCTGGAGCTAAATTGTGAGAAATCTTGAGTACTATAATGGCAACCACACTGGATGGCTGCTAGTGCTGGTTCTTTTATCTGCTTTACTAGGAAAGACAGCAGTTTCAGGGGTCAACAATCTTTAATTACATAAAATACAAACAGAGAAAATACGGAGAAGAGAAATAAAGACCAACAGACAGGGCTCTACTGCCTGAATCAAAACAAAACTGATATAGATAGATATAGATATAGATATATACACATATAGATATATGTACATATATATGTATATATGTATGTATGTATGTATATATATATATGTATATGTATATATATATGTATGTGTGTGTGTGTGTATATATATATATATATACTTTATATTCACTGCCGGATTGAGAGAGCTTTTACCTCTGAGCAGTCGGGGAGCTCTGAATATACGGCCACTCAGAGTCTTGACCAGGGAATCACAAGATCCTTCTTGTAAGTGAGCCCCCAATGCAAAAGCTCACCTCTCAGAATATATACTCTTTCAGCTAATAGGCTCAGAGCCAGAAGGCATCACAATTCTTCTGGCTCTGTGCCTAATTAGAAATTAGCCAAAGGTGTGTAAGCCGTCCTATAAGCAAGCAAGCTTCCCTTAATGGGCTCCACGTGAGGCCTATTGATGTGTGGGGAAGATCTTATTCTTTATTAACCTTATAGGTACCAAGGTGAAGAATGTGTTTTTTATCCTACAGATGTAAAAAGCCCTTTGAATGCCAGAGAATAGGACCAGTGATGTGCTGGTAAATGTTCAACAACTGGTTCTCTGACACTATCTATTTAACTATATATGCATGCATGCATGTGTGTATGTATGTATATATATAATGTACACACATGTATGCTCATGATGCACTCTAAATGTAATCTGAAAAGTATTTTCTACATCACTTAAGTCTAGACAATCAATAAAACAATCAAACCCTGATTTGCAACATGATTTTTGACATATAAATACTCATACTGAAAATTTAGCAATTTACTCTAGAGAAACAGTTCAAGCAAGCTCCAGTAGAACCCTGAATATGACAGACTTTCTTATTAGAAATATTCCTTTGATAGTGATGGGAAGGATGAATTATAAAAGAGCGAACTTAGAGAATGGAGACTGGTCAAGATGTTGGTTCAGTTGTCCAGGTGAATGGTAATGAGGGCCTGAATTATAGTGATGGCAGTAAGAATGTAAAGGAAGAGAGAGGAGAGCTTTAAGACAAGGTCTGATCAATCCAGTGTTTGGAACCTTGATGAAAGGAAGGTGCTAGCACCTCCAAACAACACTTCAGCTGAGCTCTACGACCATCCTTTTTTAAGGGGTTATCCTCAAATAGTACCATGTAGTCAGAGGTAATGTGGCATGATCACAATAAGGAATGAAAGAAGTATCAAATATAATACCCTGAGAAAAAGGAAAGGATGAGGCGAAAAACAAAGAAGCTGATTCAAAGAGAAAATCTGAGTCTCTCAGGCATCAGGTCCATTGCTACGTGGTGGCAGTTATCTGCATAACATGACGGAGATTAAGGATCTCATTTTTACATGAATTTTCTAGAAAATTTTTAAAAGGTTGAATTACACATGTTGTAACGCTAATTTATATTAATGGAGGAGAATGGTCTAAAAGAAATGGAAATAGAAGAAGAAAGATTGGAACAGAGAAGAGGAACATGAAAATGAGGAAGCACGGGAAAGTGACCAGGACTAGGACAGAGCAACCAAGGGGCGAATATGAAGGGCAACTGGTCTTGCATTACATGGCTTTAGTTAATAAAAGGCTGAAAACATGTTATAAGAACCTTTCCTTAAATGGGATGAAAACAGAGAGGAACAGCACAGTGTTCTGGCAGCAGAGACAATTTAGATACCCTTTCCTACTGTAACCATTCTTCCTAAAGCTCATCTGATTTAAACATTTATAGACCTTGGTAAATTGACAAGGGTTGACTCAACCTTTGGGAGTTTCCAGAATGACACCACTGTCAATATAAAGAAGAACGTGAATGAGGAAAGATAGGGAAGCATGATGGATGAGTTGGTCAAAATTATCTGGGAAATGTTAATTCCATGAGCAAATATTAATTCATTTAACTTGAAGGTGGGCTGCATAGCAGCAACTGTGACAATGAATTTAATCCCAAACCCTTAAAAAATCTATAGTATAGCATTTCTTTTCAGTCTTAAAATAGAATCAAAGTCTATGGCACTTCTCATTGCCAAAACAAATTCATATTAAATCTTAGTCATATCTTCTATTTTAATTAAGGTCTATTAAAACATACATACAGAGAGGTGAAACACAGAACTCACACCCTCCCAAACACTAACAGTATTTGGCAATAATATGAAATAAGCAATAACATGACTTATATTCTCATCCTCTGAAAAAGCTTAAAGCCTTACAATCACATTTTATTAACCTGCATTATCAGCCTTAGGAAGTAACAGAATAATTAATCCTATTTTCAGACGAAGAAACTGATGCAAGCTGATTCGAAGGAGGAAAATGGTTTAAAGACTGATTCTATTAATTCCATCTTTAGCATTAAAAATTGCTGATATATCTTACACAACATACCCAAAAAGAGGCGAAATGGGTTCACAATTTAGAAATAAAGGCTGATACTATAGGCAATCTGGGAGAGCAAGGAATCGTTTACCTGTCAGATTTATGGAGAACAGAAGAATTTATGACCAAATAAAAGATAGAGAACATTACAAAATGCAAAATAGATAATTTTGATTACATTAAATTGAAAAGTTTTTGCACAAACCAAGACAATGTAACCAAGATTAGGAGGGAAGCAGAAAACTGGGAAAGAATTTTTACAACTGTCTCTGATAAAATATATAGAGAACTGAGTCAAATTTATAAGAATACAAGTCATTTCTCAATTGATGAATGGTCAAAGGATATTAACAGGCAGTTTTCACAAGAAGAAATTAAAGATACTTATAGTCATATGAAAAAATGCCCTAAATCACAATTGATTAGGGAAATGCAAATTAAAAAACTCTTAGGTACCACATGTCCCCTGTCAGATTGACTAACATGACAAAACAGGAAAATGATAAATGCTGGAGAAGATGTGGAAAAATTGGAACACGAATGCATTGTTGGTGGAGCTCTGAAGTGATCCAACCATTCTGGAACAATCTGAAACTATGCCCAAAGAGCTATAAAAACGTGCATGCCCTTTGACCCAGCAATACCACTTCTAGGGCTGTATCCCAAAGATATCATACAAATGGAAAAAAGGACCTGCACGTACAAAAATATTTATAGCAGCACTTTTTGTGGTGGCAAAGAATTGGAAATCAAGGGGATGCCCATCAATTGGAGAATGGCTGAACAAGTTGTGGTATGTGAATATAATGGAATACTACTGTGCTATAAGAAATGAGGAGCAGATGGACTTCATAATAACCTGGAAAGACTTATATGAACTGATGCTGAGTGAGGGGAGCACAGCCAGAACATTTACACAGTTACAGCCACGCTGTGCGATGACTAACTTTGATAGACTTGGCTCTTCTCAGCAATGCAAGGTTCTAAGACAACTCCAAAAAACACATGATGGAAAAAGCTATCCACATCCTGAGAAAGAATTACAGAGTCTAAATGCAGATTGAAGCAAACTATTTGCTCTCTCTTTTTTGTTTTGTTTCTTCTTTCTCGTGGTTCATTCCTTTGATTATAATTCTTCCTTGCAACATGACTAATGTGAAAATATGTTTAATGTGGATGTATATATGTAGAGTCTATAGCAGATTGCATACCATCTGGGGGGGGAGAGGAGAGAAGAGAAAGGGGGAGAAAATTTGGAAATCAAAAGCTTGTAGAACTGAATGTTGCAAACTAAAAATAAATTAATTAATTTAAAAGAAAAAATATTGTTGAAATCTTCACCTCTTTGACAAAGCCATGACATAAACTAGTATTAGCGGGAAGGGTGGAGAGTATGCTGTTTCTTCAAGAATTTAAAAATGTTAATAGGCACTTAGAGGCAGTTAGATGGCAGAGTGGATAGAATTCTTAGCCTGTAGTCAGAAAGCCCAAAGTTCAAATCTGGCCTCAGGCACTTACTAGCTGTGTGATACTATCCAAATCTCTTAACTTTTGTTTGCCTCAGTTTCTTCTACTGTATAATGGGGGTAATAACAGCACCTATAGGGTTGTTGTGAGCATCAAATCCTATAACATTGGTAAAGTGCTTAGTACAGTTCCTGGAACACAGTAGATACTATATAAATCCCTTTCCCTTCCCCTTAATGTTAGAACCAGAAAGTTCTTAGAAATCTAATCAATATCTCTCTCTTTAATAAAGGAAGAACCTGAGACTAAGAGATTTGCTGGATGGCGGGCGGGGGGGGGGGGGCAGGCAGGTGTTTGTTCCAGGTCACAATTATTTGTATTAATTCTGTTTCCCAGTTCCATTTTAAGGTATTTGAGGGAAGGTCCCTGTTATGATTCATTTGTATTCTTAGTAATTATTGAATAAGTATTTGGTTGCTTACTGATTAGTTTATTAATTTGTTGGACAACACTAACAAAAAGTGAAAACTTTCTGCCCAAGATGTATTTTTAATTTTTTTCTTTGCTCAATTTAAAGATTTTTTTTACTTAATTTTTACCAACATTCAGCACTTTATCCAGAATTGGAAAAGATAAAATTAAGAAGAAAATACAAAGTGGTATATTTAAATCCTCTGTAGGAAAATGAGCAGTCTGGTGTAGAAAAGGCTGGCCCTAGAGTCAGGAAGACCTGGGTTTCAAGTCCTAAATCTGATACATAGTAGTTGTAGATTAGGGGCAGGTGGCCCCAGGAAACCCTCTAAGGGAAAGCTATGGAGAAGTAGCCAGAGTTTGTATCAATTGAGGGCATTTCAGCACTAGGAGTTACCTGTGCAGATAATTTTGCAGGCCTAATTCGATATTTTTTTAAATTAAAAATTAGGCTAAAAAGGTTTTCTCGGTTTTTGGAGGGTGAGGGTGGAGAATTGGGATAATTGTTTTTGTTTGTTTCTGCTGAGCCAAAGTCATTTTGGTTTTAGCCAAGGAGTCTAGGGACTTTGTCTCAGAAACTTTGTCACAAAACATGAGCAGTATGACAGAAACCTATATAATGAGGTTTTTGCAGAACCAATCACATTCTCAATCTTTGCCGTATGTGGCCACCTGAACTGGAGGTGGCAACCCCAAGGTGTCAGTCCCCAGAGCATGGTGCTAAAGAGGTCAAGTTCATGGGTATAACCTCCCTACGCATTTGACACAGTGAAAAATTCTGATTCACGAGTAAGTCTACACTGCCAACCCCCACTAGCCCTCTACTAAACATGGGCCCTCAATGACAAAGGGAACTCGATGAAAAGGTATTGCTGAGCAAGCCATAACCAGATGGGACAAGGATCTTCTAGAACCACAGAGAAGAAACCTAAGTTTGGTCAACAATGAGAAGGGAAGAAGAGAATGAAAGAGGTGAAAATTACCTGGAAGCTACATGTCTACAAAAAGCCTTCTTGCTAATGTGAGAAACGTGGTTTTGGGGATCACTGGACTTCCTAGGCAAGGCCAAAGTCCTGAGGAAGAACCCTGTGATAATCCCTAGGGAAGTCTGTACAGACCACAGGACTTCCAGAGGAAGACCAAGTGGTAGCCCCCCTTAATCTGTGGGGATCGCAGGGCCTCCTAGGGGTCAGATCCTAAGGAAGACCCAAGTGATGGCCCCTTAAGAAGGCTGTGCAAACCACAGGGTTCCCTGGGGGAATCCTGAGTGGTAGCCCTCTTAACACCACAGTGGGGACCACAGGACTCACCAAGGCAGGATTAGGAAGTAAGCCCAAGAGAGCTTCCACTGCTCATTGCTTTCCTTTCCTTAACCTTAGGAAAATCCATGTGATTTGCCCATTCTCACCCAAAGAACTCAAGACCAAAGTGAACAGAAGAAGGCATTTATTATGCTCCTCCAGAGAAGTTGTCAGTGGAACACTCACACCGATACAGCTGCAGGAGCAGGGGTAACCATTCCCTCCACTCTAGCTAGAGTTATGGTTAGTTTACAATTTTTATTTTTTACATAGTTTTCCTAGGTTATACAGTTTATATAGGTAGGATAATAAGGATACAGAAGCAAAAGTGAAGTTAATTAGATTTCCTTTGTCTTAGTTTAGGATTAAACCGCATTCTTTTACTTCCCCTACTTTCCCTCTTTAACATATGCAAATTATGCAAATCAGTAGGCCTGGATTCTTGACCAAGACCAGACCCTAGATAAGCTGGAACTGGTTCAACCGATTTGGACTCTCTAATTCCCCTGACTGCCTTCTCAAAAAGCATGTGAATGCATACAAGCCTCTGACCTCTCACCTGACCGACCTTGAGGCCTGGTTTCTGCTAAAGTTGGGGTGGGGGTGGGGGGGAAATACACCTTTAGTTCTGTGGAAACAAAACTCCTCCCCCCATTTCTTACACTAACAGAAGCAGAAGAAGGAAGTTATCCAAAAATTGCTAACTACATATCAACACAACTTAAATAAAAAGGGGAGGGGGAACTAAAGAGGATGTGGTACTTATAAATTGTTAGACGTAAAAATAAATTGTTAAATACAAAGTGAGTGGGAAGTATTTTTTTTCTTTGTTTCTCTCAGTACCTAGTGCAACAGCTATCACACAGCTGATACTTAATAAATTCTTAATAATTTTTTAAAAGTTCAAAAAAATGTGGGAAAGCTAGCTAAGTACAATAAGATTCCTTACCAAAAGACTGACCACTGACTTGGTAAGTGATCTAGTCCATAGCAGGCATTTACTAACTTCTGGTGGATTGATTGGTAGGGTTTTTTTTTTCCTTCTCACTCAATAGTATTTTATTTTTTCCAATTACATGTAAAGATAGTTTTCAGCATTCACTTTTATAAGATTTTGAGTTCCAAATTCTTTCCCTCCCTCCCTTCCCCTTTCCCTCCCTCCTCTACAAGACAACAAGACAGCAAGCAGGCTGTTACAGGTTACACATGTACATTGATTGACAGTTTTTTAAAATTGTTTTTAATTTTTTTTTTTGCTCTAGAGACCAGTGAAGATATTTAAGCAGACAACAGGGAATCTAAAGGCTATTCAGTGAGGAGAGGAGAGAAAAGGAAAGATGCGTTAGATGTAGCTAGTAGTTAGATTTATACATGAGACCTCAAAGACAGCAGCTAACAGAAGCCACTGTAGACTTTAAAGAGATTCCCCCAGAGGGGCGAATTACCTTAGATATTTCCAGAGTAAAAGTAAAGCCTTTCCACTCCCACCTCCCAAATAGGGGCAACTCACTCTAAAAAAAGCTTCACAGTGAAAACAGGAGGCGGGGAAAGCCTTTGTTTGTTTATTTGTTTTGAGTCAGGGTTTCCAAGCTCAGAAAGTGCAGTAGCAAATCACCAGCCCAACCCAAACTGCTGAACAGATGCTTTTTGATCCAGCACTGGCTAGTCTGCCCCTCCTGAGGTAGTGGTGACCCTTCACTTACCATATTGCTGCTAGATTCAGTGCAGACACACAATCAGCTTTAGCCCACTGCAGTCAAGGGATCCACCAGCCTCAGTTTCTCACAAGGAGGGATTACAGGCTTGCCCCTACCAGGTCTGTCTATACAGAAATCCTCCAGAACCCCAACTGTCAGAGCTTCAGGTGAGAGATTCCTTAGTAACTGAGGCATCAATTTTAGTGCTGAAAAGGGCTTGCTATATAACTATTAGCAAAAGCAACAGGGATAAAAGGATTTCATTTTACTGGAAGGCCAGGACACAAAAAAGGTCAAGAAGAAGAGAGTCTATTGAAACTTTGGAGTTAAGCAGCAGGATTATATATCTACCACTGGAAAGAACTCAGAGGCCATCTAGTACAAACACCTCAATTTACAGATGAGGAAACTGAGATCCAAGGTGCTTAGTGACTTGCCCAAAATTCTTTGTTATAAAAGTTGATTTTTCTGGGAGGGAGAAAAAGAAATGATACCATGGGAAATTTAGGGAATGTAAAAACAAAAGATAACAAAAAACTGAATTTTTTAAAGTGACTGACCCAAAAGCACTTACATATAATGTTCACGGGGAGAGGGGAATTTGTATGTTTAATTCTAGAGCAAGGGCTCTTTCTACTATTTTCCCAAGGTTTATGGCTCTTCCCAGAGAGAATGTAGCTGGATCCCCTGAGAAGGAAACATCTTCTTACATCCCGAAGACTGATTATGAGGATCCAGAGATGCTAACAATTAACAACTCAACTAATACTGGTCAAGGGAATAGGGATGAGTTCTGGCAGCTGGCAGTCCCATACGATAGGGTACCAAGGTAGAAATGTGTCAGTGCAATGTGAATTATCAGCAGGGATGCTATCTTCCCAGGATAAACATCCAGGACATCACACAAAGCCTGATAGAACTTATCACACCTCATGATCAATACCCTGTCCTAGTGATTTATGTAGGGAAAAAGGATACCATCAGTGGTGGGCTAGAAAGCATTGCTAGAGATGATGAAGTCCCAGGCAAGAAATTAAATAATTTAGAGACTTACTCCATTTTCTCACATCTCACTCACTTCTCCATACCTTGCAAGTGGGTTTCCAATCCCACCACTAAAATAAAAAGTCTCTCAGTGATTTCCAAGGATCTTTACTGGCTAAATCTGATCCCTTTTTCTCAGTTTTCATTCTACTTGACTTCTTTTTAGTATTTGAAGATCAGCAGAATCCTCCATCTAGACGCTCTCTGCTCCCTTCATTTTCCTTCTCTCTAGATCATCTGCCTCTCTGCTTAGTTTCAACTTCAGCCCAGAAACATCATGCTTCCCAACCCCAGGATAACCTCATCATCTGGAATTTCGTCATCATGAAGGCTGATTCAGCTTAGATAATCAAGACCTCCTCAAAAAGAAAGAACTGATGAATAGAAGCATGTTTAGGATGCTTTTACATAAGTATATGTGTGTGTATTTATTTGTGTCCAATGGTAGCCATCTCTAGGGCAGGGGGAGGGAAGAAAAAGGACAGCAAAAAGAAATTCATATAAGTTTATTATATATTTAAAAGGAATAGCAAGTTGAGTGTAATAGATTTGCAGTTTCATATGCAATCATTATTTCTTATTATACCATGTTATGGAAATGCTTATTTTATAAATTAAAAATAAAATAAATGAAAGTTTAAAAAAAAAGACCTCCTCAGCACCTTCAGTTGGAGAGCTAGAGGGTAGAGCAATAAACTCCTCTCAAAGCCTCCCTTTATAGAGGTCTGGGAATTTTTCCAGCTCACTTCACTTCCTATCAGCTGCACTGTTTGGTTTCAACTCTCAGAAACATCATACCCTTGGTTGTACACTCTGGCTGCTCCTCCTTCCCCTTTTAAACTTTCTTTTATTGTCTATCTCCCTTAGATTGTAAACTGCCTGACAGTAGATACTGACTTTACTTCTCATTTGAATCCCCAGAACTTAGCGTAGTGCTGACGCATAGTAAGCACTTAACAAATGTTTACTAACTCCTAGTGACTCTTCTTTTAGCTTCTATGGTGCTACTGCCCCCTAGTTCTCTCCCAACCTGTCTGACAGCACCTCCTCAGCTTCATTTTAGAGATCATTATCCATCTCCTACCCCCTAAGCACAAGTGGCTACCAAGATTATGCCTTATATCCTCTTTCATTCTTTACTCTCTCACATTGTGAAATCTTATGCTCCTGTGAGTTCAATTATCTCTACATATTAAAGACTGAGATCGATATAGCCAGATCTCTCTTCCCAACTCTAGTCCCACATCACCAACTACCTGGGAGTTATCTCCACTCGGTTGTCCCAATGGCATCTCACATTCACTATGTCCAAAATGGAAATTACTGCATTTCCTCCTAAGCCCACCCTCCTCCAAATTTCCTGATATTTCTTTGGAGGGTATCACTCTTCCAGAGTTAACCAAAAACAGTACCACAAGTCCATGAGACATTGCATTGCAACCATATTTATTACAAAAGAAATGAACATATACGTATATGGAACCCTAAACCAAGGCATATAGAAATTTGCATATTTATGACATTACAACAAAGGGAGGAGGAGAAAACAGAAATCTCCTCCTAAACAGGGGTAGTATGGAAGAGAGAAAGGTGGGAAAAGGACCCCTCCAGAAGGGGAGGAGCAAGGCAATGGCAAAAAGTAGCATTCTTTTCCCTTGGCAACTGCTAAACCAAGGGTGGGGAACCTGCAGCCTGGAGGCCACATGTGGCCCTCCAGGTCCTCAAGGGCAGCCCTTTGACTTTTCCTTTTATTAAGTTTTGTCAATTCTAATTCCATACAAACTCTGTCATTTTTTTCTCCTCTCCTTTCCCATAGCTACCACCTTAGTTCAAGCCTTCATTACTTTTAACCTGGATGCCCCCTAATGGGTCTTCCTGTTTCTAGTATCTATTCTTTTCAGTTCTTCCTCCTCCCAGGTGTCAAATTAGTATCCCTAAGGTAGATCTTGCCATGTTATTGCCCTGCTCAAAAATCTTCAGTGGCTCGCCACTGCCTTTAGGACAAAATGCAAACTCCTTACTCTAGAATTTAAGGCCTCCATAATATGGTTCCACCATTTTTTCAGAGTTTATTTTATATTTATCCTCTTAATTCATTCTCTGCTCCAACCTAACTGGTCTATTAACAATTTCCAAAATACAATATTTCTAGTTTTTGCATCTTAGAACAGGCTGACTCATTGCCTCTTACCATCGTCATTTAGAATCTTTATCTTCCTTTAAGCTCAGTTTAGTTACCATAGCTCAAGCAAAGTCTTTCATTTTTCCCTTCATTTGTTAGTACTTCTCTAATTATTTTTTTTCTTTTTATAATTTAGTATTTCATTTTTCCCCATTTACATGTAAAAACAATTTTCAACATTTGTTTTTAAAACATCGAGTTCCAAATTCTTTCCCTTACTCTCCTCCACCCCTGATTGAGAAGGCAAGCAATTTGATATAGGTTATATATGTGTAGTCATGCAAAACAAATCCATAATAGTCATGTTGTGAAAGAAAACATATACCAAAAAAAAAAACCTCAAGAAAAATAAAGTAAAATAAGTATGCTTAAATATGTATTCAGTCACCATCAATTTTTTCTCTGGGGATAGAAAGCATTTTTCATCATAAGTCCTTCAGAGTTGGCATGGATTGTTGTATTGCCGAGAATAGCTAAGTCATTCACAGTCAATCATCTTATGATAATGCTGTTACTTTGCACATAGTACATTTCACTTTAAACCAGCTTATGTAAGTATTTCCAGGTTTTTCTAAGAGCATCCTGCTCATTATTTCTAATAATATAATAGTATTCCACCACAATCATATAACGCAATTAGTTCAGCCATTCCCCAATTGATGGGCAGGCAATCCCCTCAATTTCTAATTCTTTGCCTCCAGAAAAAAACTGCTATAAATATTTTTTGAACATATAGATACTTTTTTCCTTTTTTGCTTGTTATCTCTTTGGGGATACAGAGCCAGTAGTAGTATTGCTAGGTCAAAGGGTATGCATGGTTTTCTAGCCCTTTGGGCAGAGTTCCAAATTGCTTTACACAACGGTTGAATCAGTTTACAACTCCACCAACAGTCCTTAATGTCATGTTTTTCCCATATCCCCTCCAACATTTGTCATTTACCTTTTCAGTCCCATTAGTCAACCTAATAGGTATGAGGTATTACCTCAGAATTGTTTAATTTGTATTTCTCTAATCAATAGAGAAGAGGATTTTTTCATATGGCTATAGAAAGCTTTAATTACTTCATCTTAAAACTTATCACATCTTTTGATCATTTATCAATTGGGGAATGGCTCTTATTTTTATGAATTTGACTCAATTCTCTACATATTTGAGAAATGAGATCTTTATTAGAGAAACTTGCCTCAAAATATTTTTTCACACTTACTATTGCTAACTGTACTTCCCTTGATCCTATCCCCCCCATTTATTCTATTCTCTCTCACGTTTCACCCTGTCCCTCCTTAAAAGTGTTTTGCTTCTGACTACTCCCTCCCCTAATCTGCCCTCTTCCTAATCCTCCCTTCTCTTATCCCCTTCCCCTCCTACTTTCCTGTAGGTAAGACAGATTTATATACCCAATTGAGTACATATGTTATTTTCTCTTTGAGCCAATTCTGATGAGTAAGGTTCACTCGCTCCTCTCCACCCCCCCCTTCCCCTCCTCTTGTGAAAGCTTTTTCTTCCCTCTTTTATGTGAGACAATTTATCCCATTCTACCTCTCCCTTTCTCTTTCTCCTAGTAGATTCTTCTCTCACCCCTTGTATCACCAATACAATATGAGCAGCTGCTATGAATATGTACATGTATTTTAAGAACTGAATCACAAGGTACAATAAACACTCTTCACTCAAAACCGAACCAGTATAACAGGTATTCTGTACACTAATACCAGACAAAACATCACTATGGAAATATAGAAAAGCAGCTCATTTCACAGATGAGGAAACTAAGGCAAATGGAGTTAAACGACTTGCCCAGGGTCACACAACTAGTAAGTGTTTGAGGCCAAATTTGGACTCAGGTCTTTCTGACTCCACGGCCAGCACTATATCCACTGCACCACCTAGCTGCCCCTAGAGGTACAAGTACAAAAGAAAAGATAGTCCCTGCCCTCAAGGAGCTTACACTCTAATGTGATAACACACTTACAAAAATGTCCATAAATCATTTCTTTTTGTCCAGAAACTTACAGAGATTTTTGAATGAGGCAATAGAATCGTGGATTGGCACATCCCTTCCAGGAGCAATGGTAGGGTGGAGAACCTAGTTGTGTGTAAGGCTGTGGCTAAGGAGTAGAGAGTGAAGTAAGGTATGTCAGCAGCCTGTCTGAAATAGTGGGCCAGATGAAGTAACCACATATCAGGACAGACTTCTAGGGCATGGTTTCTGTTCTAAGTGTTTGGGATGTGAAGACTGATAGAAAGTAGTGGGTAACCCTAGGAAGAAATTGCAATACTATCTCTAATTACCCTTAAGCTTCACAGCTGTGAGCAGATGACTCAGAAGGTGCCTTGCAGACATACAAAAGAAAATAAGGCCTTCTAGGAACTTAAAATGCCGCTGAAGAAATAACAACTTACAAAATATTTCTGCAACATCTCACCAAAAATAAACAGAAAAATAGGTGCCAAAATCCATTACTTGAAAAGCATCTGTAAACTAAAGTGGTTGTGGAAACAGTCATAAAGGGGTATATACCCCACCACTTAGCTTCCTTGCTTATTGATTCTGATCAGAAGTCTGCACATTCGTCTGCTTGGGGACTGACAAGGTCAGGCCGGGCAGCCCTTTCACAGAGCTGCTTGGCTCCATCTCAGTGTACTGGCAGGTATTGATGCTTTTCTCCAACGGCCCAGGAGAAGTGCCATGAATCTAGATACGTGGGTCTATTAGCCAATATCTTCAGGGGCAACATTGTAAGTGTTTAATATAATAGCTAAAACAATTCTTAAAATGTATTCTGTGTGTCCAAACACTCATTGTGAGCACAAGCAAATTGTTCTAGCCAAGATGAAGAGGAAAGGTAATTATCTGCAAAAGGCGTAAGAGGTATAGTGTTTACTCATTGTTAACTCTAAACACCTTTATGCTAATGGGTAGAACATGGCTTTTTCCTAGCAATAAGGTTGGATAGGCAGCCAGAAACTGCTACATTCTAACTCAGACCAAGGGATAGGTTCACTCATTGTGTAGCCTTGGACATTCCTGTGACCCACCCGAGAGCTTTGTTTAGCCTGTGCAACACATAGGTGAGAGAACTCTTCGTGTTACTCTGTGAATATTAACATGTTGTCCTAAGGCTGCTCTGTGAAATTCACTATTAGTAGCAAGATCCAGCTTAGTGAATGAACGAGTGGTGAAAGAATGGAGAAGTATTTTTAAGCACTATGTGTCAAGCAGTATGAAAAATGGCGGCAACAAATTAAATGACAGAGTCCAGACTCAGTCTCCAATGATCTCCAATGATCTTAATTAGTAATTTTCACACCTGAGGCAAGCACATATTGGGAACAGAAGACACACTTACTCCTCCAATTAAGTTGTGATAGGGTGATAGTGGTCCATGTACATGCAGCAAGTAGCACTTTTAATGGAAAAGAAGCTCAGGACAAGTGTCTGTTTGGCCTAAGTCAAGAGGAACTTACATGAATTGCTATCTCATAGCTTTCTATCTAAACTATTATTCTTGCCAACTAAGTGCTAAGTTCAGTTGTTTCTACATTGCTGAAGGACTGTAAGCATTGTCAGTACTGTTAAATGTTGGTGCCCTGAGACAAAGATCTGTGACCCACCCTAGTTATGACTCAGGCCTCCAAATTCCCTTGTGTGTGTTTTTGTTTTGTTTTGTCTATTTAGCCACTGCAATAACAGGCACCTTAATAACAACTACAACTCAAGGAGGACGGAGCCAAGATGGCAGAGTAAGGCAGGAAAACACCTGAGCTCTCCCAAATTCTCCTCCAAACAACTTTAAAATACAGCCTCGCAAATTCTGGAGGAGCAGAACCAGGAAGAGGATGGGGTAAAACAATTTTTCCAGCCCAAGACAACTTAGGAGATCTACAGGAAAGGTCTAACTGAAGTAAGAATGGAGTGCAGTCCAGACAGTGCCAAGACAAGCCAGCAGCAGGCCATGCCCCAGCAAGCCAGTAGTAAGTCCCAACACCCCTGCCCAAGCCAGCAGAGAGGCCCCACAGGTATGAGTTGACTATGATAAGATGATATAAAAAATTAAGGAGAAAGAAGGATGCAGTAGGATAAGTGGGAAGGGAGAGGTAGAATAAGGTGAATTATCTCACATAAAGAAGGGACAAAAGAGCTATTGCAGTGTAGGGAAAGATGGGGGTGGTGGACAATGCTTGAACCTTATTCTTATCAGAATTGACTCAAAGAGGGAATAAAATACACACTACTCTATAGGGAAGTAGGAAAGAAGGGATATAAGAGAAGTGGGGAGGGATGATAAAATGGAAGGAGGATTGTGGAAGGTAGTGGTCAGAAGCAAAACACTTGTGATAAGGGACAGGGTGAAAGGAGAGAGAGAAGGATAAATAGGGGGAAATGGGAGGAAAATATACAGTTAGTAATCATAAATGGGAATGGGAAGAACCCATTCATAAAAAAGAAGCAGCATTGTAGATACTATAGATTAAAAATCAGAATTCTACAGTTTGTTGTTTACAAAAACACATTAGAAGTAAAGAGACATACACAGAGTAAAAGTAACATGCTAGAACAAAATTTATTATGCTTCAGCTGAAGAAAAAAAAAGGCAGGGGGAGCAATCATGAGCTCAGACAAAGCAAGAGTAGATCTAATTTTAAAAGATAGGCTGGGAAAATACATCTTGCTAAAAAAAAGTATCATAGATCATGAAGTAATATCAGTACTAAACATGTATGTACAGAATGGCATAGCATACAAATTTTTAAAGAAGATTTAAAATGAATCACAGGAAGAAACAGAGAATAAAACTATACCTGTGAGGGACCTCAGCTTACCCTTCTCTGAACTAGATAAATCTAACCAAAAAATAAACAGGAAAGAAGTTAAGATAAATCGAATTTTTAAAAAGTCACATATGATAGATCTCTAAAAAAAAGGTGAAGGGGAAAAGAAAGAAATATGCCTTTTTCTCAATGGTATATGGTAGCCACACAAAAACTGACCATGTATTAGGGCATAAAAGCCTCACGCCCAATTGCAGAAAAGCAAAAAAAAAAAAAATAGTATATGCGTCCCTTTCAGATCTTAATACCATAAAAATTACACTCAATAAAGGGCCACAGAAAGATAAACTAAAAATTAATTGGAAACTAAATAATCTAATCTTAAAGAATGAGTGGGTCAAAGAATAAATCATAGAAACAATCAATAATTTTATTAAAGAGAATTAAAACAATGAGACAGCATATCAAAATTTATGGGATGCATCCAAAGCAGTACTTTATGGGAAACTTTATATCTCTAAGCACTTCTAATAATAAAATAGAGAAAGAGCAGATCAATAAATTGGGCATGCAACTAAAAAGAAAAGAACTAGTTAAAAATAAATTAAAAACCTCCAATTAAACACCAAATTGGAAATCCTGAAAATCAAAGGAGAGATTAATAAAATTAAAAGTAAGAAAACCATTTTACTAATAAATAAAAGTAGGAGCTATTTTTGTAGGGGAAGAAAATAAATAGATGAACCATTGGTTAATTTTATTTAGAAAAAGAAAAAATCCAAATTACCGATATCAAGAATGAAAAGGGTGAATTCACCACCAAAGAAGAGAAAATTAAAGCAAATTATTAGGAGCTATTTTGCCCAACTGTATGCCAATAAATCTGACAATCTAAGTGAAATGGAGAAATATTTACAAAAACATAAATTGCCCAGATTAGTAAAAGAGAAAATAGAATACTAAACCCCATCTTAGAAAGAGATTGAACAAGCCATCAATGGACTCACTAAGAAAAAATCACCAGAGCCAGATGGATTCATAAATGAATTCTACCATAATTCTAATACTACATAAATTATTTGGAAAAATATCGGAAAAAAATTTGGAGTCCTACCAAATTCCTTTTGTGATACAAATACGTTGCTGATATCTAAATGAGCAAGAGCAAAAAACAGAGAAAGAAAACTATAGACCAATTTGCCTGATGAATATCAATGCAAAATGTTTAACTAAAACACTAGCAAGGAGATCACAGCAATATATCACAATATTCCTACACTATGATCATATGGGATTTATACCGGGAATGCAGGGCTGGTTTAGTATTAGGAAAACTATCAGTATAATCGACCATATCAGTAATGAGAAGAAATCATATGATTATCTCAATAGATACAGAAAAATGTTTTGACAAAATACAACAATAGGAATGAATGTAGCTTTCCTTAAAATGATGAGAAGTATCTACCTAAACCATCAGCGACCATTACTTGTAGTGGGGATAAGCTGGAAGCCTTCCCAACACAATCAGGGGTGAAGCAAGGATACCCATTATCACCACTACTATTCAATATTGTACTAGAAATGTTCACTATAGCACTAAGAGAAGAAAAAGAAATTGAAGGAATTAGACTAGGCAATGTGGAAACAAAACTATTACTCTTTGCAGATGACATGACAGCATACTTAGAGAAACCCAGAGAATCATATTAAAACTATTTTAAATAATTAACAACTTTAGCAAAGTTGCAAGATATAAAATAAACCCACATAAATCATCAGCATTTCTATACACTACTAAGAAAGTCCAGCAGCAAGAGACAGAAAGAAAAATTCCATTTAAAATAACTGTAGACAATATAAAATGCTTGGGAGTCTACCCACCAAAATAAACCCAGTAACTACATGAACACAAGTACAAAACACTTTTCACACAAATAAACTCAGATCTAAGCAATTGGAAAAATATTAATTGCTCATGGGTAGGCCAAGTCAATATAAAAAATTAAAATTCTACTTAATTTACTTATTCAGTGTCATACCAATCAAACAACCAAAAAAGCTATTTTATAGAGTTAAAAAAAATAATACCAAATTCATCTGGAAAAAGAGAAGGTCAAGAATATCAAGGGAATTCATGAAAAGAAAATGTGAAGGATGGTGGCCTAACTGTACCCCTACCATTGAGAATCAATAAATGCTAGCCTTGGAAGAAGGAAGGTGATTCATGTGAAACTCAGCCCGAGGAATGTGAGTTTTCTAGGCTCTGCACGTTCCTTCCCTCTTTCAATGATGGTTTGAGAACTTGTAAAAGAATGTGTCACATCATTTTCCTCGTTATTTGCTTTGTTATTCTGTTACAACTTGGCAATTTTTCCTTTGGATTAATATAGAGTAAGTAAAAAGAAAGTAGCAGCGGGCACTCAAGTTATGGATTTGACAAGAACCGGAACCAAAAAACATGTTGAATAGAATATTAAAGACCTCATGCTGAGAGGGTCCCATCTACATAACATTTTATGAGAAAGTGTACCTGCTCTCCAAAAAGTGAGTATTAATTAAGGAGTGAGCTCCAGAGAAGGGGTTGGAAATCATATGTTAAAATCTGTATGTTTTGTAAGGGGAGGGAGAGATGGGCCTTAAATTTTTAACGCCCTAAGGAGTTTCCAGGAAAGATGGTGATTGCCCTGCACATGGTGGTCACTTATTAAATTTGTGTGCTGAATCAAATTCCACACACATTTAATAACTCAGCATACATTTGGAGGATTTATAATATCTCCTAAATAGGAGATTAATATATATTATTACATATATTAATATATATAGGAGATTATATATATATATATATTATTATAAAGGAGACTAGGTGGATCTAAAGTCATAAGTAGCTATGTAATCACAGGAAATAGAATGGTACATAGAAACCAAGATCAAAAGAATACTGTATGCAGTGATCCACATGGCAGGACTTAGAGACCAAATTCCCTACCGCAGTATTCATTTGATTTAGGGCAATGAGATCAGGAGAGAAGAAATTTTGGATAAGTTGATTGAGAATTCAGTAGACTGGGGAATACAGTTTGAACAGAATTTAAGTATGTAGGTCAGAAAGATAAGGGAGAAAAAAAGCCAGGTTCTCGGTGGCAGTCCCAGGGGAGCATGATCGACTTCTTGAAGAAGGTTACTGCAGAGCAACAGTTTCAACTAGAAACCAAAATAAGGCCAGACATGAAAATACTTTATCTATCTAAACCCAAACAGGATCTGACAGCAACAGCCTGACCTCAGACTGGAGAATGGAAAAAAAAAAACTATCGAAAAAGGAAAAACCATCTTTACTCTCAAGGGTCAGTAGAGAAAGGATTAGCCTGTGGACTAAGAGGGAGGGATGATAATAATAGCTCACCTAGAGACAGATTTAAGTGATGGCAGGGAATGTCTAGAGGAAGTTGTCGAGTGCTTTAATTGGCACCGAGCTGAGACCGGAAAGATGCAATATGTGATTTGCCTCCACTCTCTGGAGTGGGAACCTGTAGTTTGTAACCTGTAATTCCCCAGGGCTATAGAAAGGTTTAGGTGTCCATTTAACCAACCATATGTGCTGGACCATAGAGAGTACAAGAGAAATGAAATAAGGGAGAGAAACAGAGAAGCAAAAGCCATCTGTAAGAGCCACAAACTAGGGGGTAGTTTTTAACGAGGGGAAAAGGAAAGGAAGGGAATCAGCATTTCTTTAACGCCTACTACTGCCAGGCACTACACCAAGCACTTTCATAAATATTGTCTTAGTTGATCTGCATGACAATCCTGCAAGGTGGTAGGTAATATCAGCTTTTACAGCTGAGGAAATTGAGGCAAATAGGTTAAATGACTTGCCCAGGATCACAAGGCTAGTAAGTGCCTGAGGCTGGATTTGAACTCAGATATTCCTGACTCCAGGCCCAGAACCCTATCCATCATACCACTAACTGCCTCTATGAGCTATCTCTTATGGGGGAATAATTGCTTCCACCTCTATTTTTTTTCTTGGGAGAAAGGGGTGGCAGCAAAGAATGCACCCAAGATTCAACTAGCAATGAAACAGGGTGTTGTGTCCCATTCAGTCACCCCCTCAGCCCACTATGTTCACTGTCTGCAGCTACTAACTCAGTCTGCATTGATCCATCATGACAGAAATTTCTTTTTTTAATAAGTTAATTTATTTTTTTTTAGTTTTCAACATTCATTTCCATAAATTTTAAATTTCTTCCCCCTCCTACTCCTCCTCCTCCCCAAGATGGCATGCAATTCAATATAGGCTCTACATATACATTCTTATTAAACATATCTTCACATTCATCATGTTGTATAGAAAAATTAGAATGAATGGGAGTAACCATGAGAAAGAAAAACATAAAAGAAAACAAAACAAAAAAAGAAAATAGTCTTCTTAGATTTGCATTCAGACTTTTTATTTCTTTTTGTGGATATGGATAGCATTTTCCATCATGAGTCTTTTGGAATTGTTTTAGGTCCTTGCATTGCTGAGAAGGGGTAAGTCTATCAAAGTCAGTCATCACACAGTGGCTATTACTGTGTACAAGGTTCTCCTGGTTCTACTCACTTCCCTCAGCATCAGTTCATGTAAGTCTTTCCAGGTTTTTCTGAAGTCCACCTGCTCATCATTTCTTATAGCACAATAGTATTCCATTACATTCATATACCACAACTTATTCAGCCATTCCCCAATCATTTGGTTTTTAAATTGAGTTGCATATCTCTTATAGCATCATCACTCATCATTCAAGACAATCTTGTCCCCACAGGAAAGTAATATCTTCATCTTGACCCATAGAGGGGGTGACTAGAGAACACAAATAGGACATTTATTTTCCATTATTTTAAAGTCAATTCAGCAACTATGAGTCTCACTACCATGAGACTTGCATTATACAGGGTCGTTTTTTTTTTTTTTGAGGCACAAGAGAAACGTAAGACCCAACTTCTGCTCATGGTGAGTTTACTGTCATATTGGGAATATAAGATATAACTGTTTGAAATAATTATAGAACACTCGAAAGTGGTAAAGAGGATAGCAACAGGTAAATATAGAAAACATTGACTTTACCTGGAGGCGTACAAGTAACTTCTAGAGGTTAGAGTTTTTCAAGTTGAGGGAAATATTTTAGATAGACTTGGTAGCTTTAGATGTGACTCTTCAAACTGTGAACTCTTACGTTCAAAAGTATTTGTTCATAGGTTTTCTTCTCTATAGATTATGAAAAGCAAGATTTATTACCCTTTTGAATAATATTATGAACAAGAACATTTGCCAAAGTTATCTCTGCCCTCTAGGTTCTAACTCAGATATGCCACTTGAAGCCCCTGCCCTGGGATTCTAGGATTCTTATAGATAAGCAAACACCTTAGGCAGCCTTGACTCAGACCTACCATGCCCCATCCTGGCCATCTTCTTTCTGTGCTGAGATATACACCCTTCCAACCAACTTCCCCACCCCTTTTCCTGCTCTAATTCTAATAACCTCACTCAGATTAACACTACCAAAACATTCTTCCCTGGTCACTACTTCTCTGTGTATGTTGCCTTTCTCTATTAGCATGTAAGCCCCTCAAGAGCAATGACCATCTTACTTGCTTATATTCTATCCCCAGTCCTTGGCATTGTGTCTGGCACATAGTAAGTGCATAATAAATGCTTTTCCATTACTTCACTATGCAAAATAAATGCATTGATGATAAAAGAAAGGAAATTGCTCAATTATGTAACCTGAGGAATAGAAATTGAAAAGGGACCACTACCAAATAAACATGGTTATTTCTCATGAAGGAAACACTAGTAGTGATGACAAGTTGTCCACAAAAGAAGAAAATGATCTAGGATATTTTCACATTTGTGCGGTTAAGATGTGGAAACAGGAAGGCAACATCTGTTGCCACAAGTCCCAATGGAGTTATTAGCCTCTCCTCCACTCCGATGCTGTCTATGGGCAGCATACAAAAGTAGGGAGTACCCAAGACTCTGGGTTAGTGTTCCCAAAGTTATCATGAAACTGGAGTTGCAGATATGGTTCTACTAGGACAGGCGTCCTTTTTGTGCCATGGTGCAATCCTTTCACAGTCTGGGGAAACCTACGGACCCTCCCTCAGAATGATGTTTTAAAAACCTAAAGAAGATAACAAAGGAAAATAATTATATTGGCTTATAAAGATGTACATTTTTTCCTATCCAGGTGCACAGACTGTCTAAAAACTATCCATAAATTTCTTTGAGTTCATGGGTCCCAGGTTAAGAACTTCTGCATCAGAAGAATATAAACTTCTGCTACTAAGGCTTGAACTAGGCTTGTGGCAGATAAATCCAACTCATTCAGGGTTACCTATAGCTTTCTCCTAGAGAAAAGTCATCTCCCTTATATCTTAAGTGCTTCTTAGTCCCTGCCTCCTAATAGGTATCTTGCCTAAGGCTGTCCACAAATACCTCATGAGGATCCCAGTGGTATTTTTCCACATACCCTTCTTTTGGGGTATAAACCCCCTTAACTCCAGAGAAGGGTGGATAGACTCAGTGTTGTAGCAATGGCCACATACTTTTGATTAGTGAGAGATATGTTACCCTAGGGTAAAAGAAGCAAGGTCTTGGGCTATTTCAAATTTTCTCTTCTCTCCTTAGGTCTCTCATATCTCTCCTTCCCGACCCTTTCAGTTTAAAAAATAGAGGCCCGAATTCCATCTTGCCCCAGTCTCTAAATCTTAAATCCTCTTGACATCATTTTCCATTCTCTTTTCCTCTTCTCTAGTCTCTGTGGGTGGTACCCTTTTTCCTTGACCAAGCTAATCCTTCTACGTGTACCCTAGAAGGACAGAGTAGTCAGAAGTAGCACTCTTTTCATAAATAAATATATAATATAATTTACATAACAGGATATAGTATAAACAATATAATATGATGTGATATAATTTATGTAATGTGGCATACCATAGTATGAAATAACATTATGATATGATACATGACACATGACATGTTACAGCACAGTATTATGCAATACAAGATACAACATGGTGCTATACTATGCCTTGCAATATGGTGGGATGGTGACATCCTTCCTAGAGGATATACTTTAATTGGGGTTGCCAAGGGTTTACTCTCCAGCTAAATTGATTCTTTTGATATTTCCTCTCTCAGACAAGGAAGACCATTTATCTAAGAGCTTATTGTCCCTAACACATAGTAGGTACTAGTTGACGAGCTATTGATAGTAAGGATTTCATCAGTAAGAAAAAGTTTTTCTTTTCTCGCCTTTAATTTGCATTTGTAGTAAAGATAAGTATTTTGTAATTATAAGTGTGATCATCCTGAAGAGTCTATTCTGATTCTCCACAGTTGAGTTTTTGACATTAGGACAATGTTGCGAAATAACCTAACTTCATTTCATTTGCTGAGCGAAAGAGGGAAATGTGTCATTATTGTTTACTTTAGAAATTGGTTTTCTGTAGCAAAGAACCATCTGCATTTTTCATACTCTAGTAAAGGCCTTTAAAATTGTGTCTTCCTCACTCTGAATCAGTACATGCTTACAGAATCTATAATAGACAGTAGAAGCGGATAAAGTATGGAAAATGCTTTTAAAAACTGTGTTTTCTTCTCTACATAATTCATATGCCAGGACTCTAATGTTATCAAAAGAGATAGTTCCCTTTATTGCCTAATTATAAAACAGCACAAATATCAGGAGGGTCAGAAAGGATATTTTGTAGGATTGATAGTACATTTACTATGAAAAAGTCCATTAGTTGTATATGAAAGTATTCTATTAGGCTGACGATAGCAGAAAACAGATATAATAATACTGTTTAAATCACACACAGACCCTGAGCCTTAACAGCACAGAGTATTTTCCCTAGACAGATCATTAAAAGGGGAACTGACAGATTATTAAAAGAGAAAGGTGCTACTTTCCTAGGACCTCTGGCATCATTCACCCTCACCTTTCCTTTTCTTTTTTTCTGGAAAAGTCTGGAACTTTTATTCTTGAATCAGTAGGAGCCTTCCCAACTCTCTCACCTGAGCATCATGTTCCCAGATCCATGAATCAAGCTCTCTCACCTCTCTTGGTCAACCTCTCTTGGTCAAGTCATTTTGGCTCCATAAGTGCACTCCCTGGGATGCATGAATTCAGAATTTTCTATTCTCTACAGGGAAGGCAGGGGTACAAGAATTCCCCTTTTAGGCTGCATACAAACATGTCTCCTATTCCTAATGCTCCTGCAACAAGATGTCATAGCTGATGTGGGGGGAAGGAAAGACAAATCCACCTCACCTTCCTTATCTGTACAGTGTAAGAAGATTAACAGGGAAAAGTGAAGCATGACCTCAAGAGCTGAATTCTACCCCCATAGCCAGCTCTCTTATTGACTGCTGGAGCTTTTCACTCAGTAATGGCTAGCTTACTTATTTTTAAATTTAATTTTTTTGTTATTTAATATTTGACAAAAATCATCAAAGATAGTTTCTAAAGGCCACCAAGCTGTGACTGGTCTTTCAGCCCTATAATTTTATCAATATGATTAAAGAATTCCTTCACACTTCCTAAAAGAATAAAGCAATGTAAACGTGTCATTCTATTTCCTCTACACTAGATAATCTAAGTATGAAACATACAAGGTACAATTGGACCACAATAAAGCAAGAAAAGGTGTGCACCCTTATATAGCATTGTCTCGGTACCTACTCCACATATCCTAGAATTTCATGAAGTGGGCTTGAGAGAAGCAATTAATCAGGATTCCCTGATTAATCCCTTGCTATACCATTCTCTTCTCCCAGTTAAGCATTTATTTGCTCTCTGAAGTAAATCATCCCGAGTATTTCAGGCACATTTGTCCATATGTCCAGTTCTGGGTGGCTCTCTGGTGATTCCATTGTCTTTTTTGAATCTCTACCCAGTACCTTGTACTAAAAATTCTCATCAAAAGCTAGATGTCACAAACAATTAAACGATCTAGAACTTAGCCTTCCATGAAGGTCCAGGACTAATAGATATGGTGAGCCATAAGATTATTCACACCCCCAAATACATGGTTATATCCAGCGGTGTGTTAGAGCCAGCTCAAGCTGATTTGTGAGACCTATTGTTAAATCTTCAGGGTGAGCATTTACACCTCAAAAATTTGCTACAAATGAGGGCTTGATTTATTGTTTTGTTGATTTCCTAGGTTTAAAAAAGTTTTGACCTCAGATAAAACATAAAAGTATTTGTGGAAACACATACTTCCTCCTAGCTGGTTGCTAAACATTTATCATCACACTCCTGTTTTGCTCTATAAATGTTGCCTTGTTGTTTGTCCTTCGTTTTCAAAGAGGACCGTGACATCAGGGAGATGATGATGTGACTCGCAGTTGACTTGGATTTGAGGGAGGGAGGGCTGTGCAAGGTCACCAGCCTCACTCTCTCCTCAGAGCCATCTGGGTCCAGCGACCTGATATTCATCAGGTTGCCTAAGCTAAGGAGCTAGATGGTTCAGCGATTACAGTGCTGGGCCTGGAGTCTGGAAGACTGGAGTCCAAATCCAGTCTCAGAGGTTTATTAGCTGTTTGACCCTGAGCAAGTCATTTAACCCTCATTTCGTCCACTTGATTAATCCATTGGAGAAGGAAACAGCAAACCGCTCCAAGATCTTTGCCAAGACAAGTATTGGTGTGTCATGGTTCACTGGGTCACCAAGAATCAGAAACAACTGAATAACAACAAAGCTAAGCAGTATTCTTCCAGACCAGTGACAGTAGAACAGTAATAGTAGTAACAGGACAACTGGCATTTATATGGCACTTAAGGTTGCAAACCTCTTTAGAACCATTATCTTATTTGAGCTGCATAACACCCCTGTTCTACATTTTAGCAAACAAATAACATTTTACAAAATTCCCAGATCACCGTCTTGATGCTCGAGAAGGCCTACCTCAACCTGAAAACACTTAGATTAAAATTTAAAAACCTAAAATGTAAATTAGCCACAAAAAATAATAAGAAAGAAATGAAAAGCATGGGGGAACTGAGTTTACCGCCTCAGAGAGAAAGTCTTGTCCCAAAAGAGCTTCCTAAAGAGATAAAGCCCTGTAATTGATTGGAACTTGCCTTCTCATCTTCAGGTTAAAAAAAACAAAAAACAAAAAAAGACAGAAAAATCAACCCCAACCATAACATCATTAACGTCCTAAATGAAAATTCTTCTAATGGATCCCAGAAACACATAAGATAATCCAAATGAAAGCCTGAACTCATGCCTGTCAGCTAACTTAAAGAGTATCAGACAAACTCAGAAAAGCCTCAAGATGTTCTGAGCCCCCAAAAAGGGATTAAGCACTTGAGGCTGATTGCTTGGGATTCCTAAACCATCAGGCAATCCTCATCTAGTTGGACCTGCAACCTAGAGGGATCTCCGACCAGCTGTTCAGTCTCATAGGGCAAGCAGTCCAAATCTGATCATAAGCATTTTTAGTATTTAAATAAATACTCAAAAGCACTCTTTTTTTTAAAAAACTAAGTCTCCTATCTTACCCAGGTTGGAAGTATAAGGACTACCCATGGGTCTGACCCCACTTTGGATAACTCACTTTGTTTCTGACCTGGGCTGACCCCACCCCAGGGGACCTAGTGGGCCACCCCCATCCGGGGCTCACCATGTTAATGCTGAACCTAGTGCAGATGCTGCCTCAGCATAGCCCACTGCAGCACAGAACTCTCAAGTGTAAGAGACCCATCAGCCCTTCCTCCCTGACAGCAGGAATCACAGATTTGCACCACCATATCCAGGTTAAAAGTAAAAAAAATAATAATAATAACATGAATAAATCCTCACAGTGGGCTTTCCATATCCTCATCTCTGAAATTGTGAGGAACTCCTTTAACTAGGAATCATCTTTGTGACTCTAGGTACATTGCTAGATGCTTGTGGGACCCCACCAGGAACATACTAATTTTGCCTCTATACATTTGCAGGAACTCAAGAGAGTCTCTCATCTATGATTTTCTTTTTTAAGTGATCATTTGGAAAAATCAACTGAAAGAAAATATTCATTTTCCCTTTTGTTTTCAGAGTATTATTGGGCAGTCAGTTTACTGATGTATTTATTTTACAAGATAACTTCTGCATGGTTGAATTTTTAAGCACTTATATCTATTGTATTGCTATGGCCTTTATGAGTAAGGATGCTGACGTGAGCAATATGAATATTGATACCTAGAATATTGCTGCCTAGCAGCATATTTAGAACACGTTGTGGCTACTCATCCATGTTAATTTTTTAATTTTTTTTTACTTTTGATTAGTTATAGACTACCTACCTTACTAATGGCATGCGCCCACACAGCTAAGGAGCTGTCACAGAAGAAGCACTGAACTGTGGCAGCTCAGCCAGGATATATTTTCAGGGACATCATATACACTTTCAGGGATCACTTTTCTTATGTTTTCAGATTATGGGCAGTCAATTTTCACTGTATTTCCTTTACAAGTTAGACTAGTTGCCTTGAAATAACTTGAATTGTGGAATGCTTAAATATTAATATATGTTATATTCAGTCAATTATGAGTATGGAAGCAGATATGAGAAATATGAATGTTATATTCCTAGAATATTGATGCCTAGCCACATACCTAGGGCATATGGTATGTACTCATCTATATTAATTAGATGTTGCTTTGTTTTTGTTTTTATTTTACTTTTGAGTAGATCCAGACTTCTTGCTCATTTGTAGAATGAGTCTACTCTAGACAGTACATCTAAGAGTCTTTTGGACTGCAGGTACATAGCATAAGATTTCCTTTGTGGCTTAGAAATCCAAATTGTTCAACTCTTAGTGTTTAATTTCTTTTTTGTAGTCCCATGCTTCTTTAAGGATTTTCTATGTTTGAAAGATTTCTTTTTTAAGCTAGTCCAGCCTAGCAAGGAATAAATGGGTCCCTATTTGGAATGCCCTTTGTGCTATGGGGAGAGAGGTATTTCAGGTGCCCATTGTGTAATGGAGAAGTATTAGAGAATTTTTTTTTCTGTGCCTATATTTGGAATGCCCTGATTTGGGATGGATTCAATTGAAAAATTCATGGGTTGCTTAAAAGCTGAATGACCCCTGAGAGTAATTTTTATCCAGGACATTTCTCACCTTTGGGTAGGAAGGGAGATGACTTTCAGTCAACCCCAAGCTCTGAATCTCTATTCAAAAACTCGCATGTGTTTTGGAAAAGCATTTAGGACCAGACTTTCCCTCTGAAAGGGTAATTTTTTATTTCCCTTTATTTTTTGCTAGCTTTAATTTCTGTTCAAATTTTTGTGGTGGTCGAGATAGATCTTTATATATACCAAGATAAGCAGTAACCTACAAGAGTTTGTAAAATGGTGAGGTTATGTTGTTACTGTTTGTTGTTGTTGTTGAATTGCATAACCTTGTGTTCAGGATAAAGTCTAATCACCAGGCCTGTTAGGTATGATAGGTCTGACCCATCATGGAAGACCATTAATTTTCAAATTGTCTAAGTAATACACCACATGGATTCTGCTGAGATTTTTTTTTAGCACAAAGGACAAACAAAACATTCACAAATGCATTGCTTGAACATCCTCACACTCAGAAAGTGATCTAGAATTTGATATATGGACCAATGTGTCCAAACCACTGCCAGTTCTTTCACTGACAAATGTTTGATTGGGAGAGCATATAGAGGACCCCGTTCAAGTGAGTCTCCCTAATGTACTAGTTTAAATTACAGTAGGTAACAAAGACAATAAAATGTCAGGGTTCACTCTTTTCAGACTTCCATTTGTACCTTGTGAAAGGTATGTCTGTTACATACTTGGCCAGGCTAAAGAAAATCTAAAGAAATGTTTGTATTTTTTACTCCTTTAGGGGGTATATAGAAGTTCTTCAATCAAACTAGAGAATTTTGAAACACTCCGTTGGTTGGCTGAAGGTTGATCCCTACTTATTCTGGCTCTGAAGAGTCAGTCATCCCTGGCACTAGAGAAGAAAGTTAGAGGAAGAACCCAGCTCTTTAAAATGAATCACTTTTTGCCATTTCAATTCAACTTCATCAAGAGTACAGAAAGATACAGAGTGAATTTGTATTTCTTCCTTGTCCTACCATCTCTTCCCCCAATCATTGGCCACAGGAGATGCCAAGCCAAGAACAGACACTGAACCCTTCTGTATCAATCTGAGTCGCAATGAGGAGCAAGCCCAAGGAGTCCAGCAGGACAACTTGCCAGGGAAAAACACTATGCCCAGGGAAAGTAGCATGAGGATACCACCACAAACATGAGAACAGATATCAGTTAATGCAACACCAAAGAAATGAGTTTTGCTATCTGTATTGCCTAAGAGTAACCCTGGCCCCTTCTGAATTCTCGAGCCTTTTTATACATTCCTTTCCTCCATACTTATCTACTTGTTCTTCACATGTGATGTTCTGTCTCCTGTCTCCATACCTGGGTACTTGGCTATGTTCTAAGCATGAAATGATCTCATCTCCACCTCTTGTAATCACTAGCCGTCTTTAAGACTCAGTTCAAGGGTCACTGTAGGTGGTATTCCCAGGTCCTTTCAGGGCTAGTAACTTCCCATCCAAGACTACCTTTTGTCTACATCGTTGTGTTTGTCCTTCGTTTTCAAAGAGGACCATGGCATCAGGGAAATGATGACATGACTTGCAGTTCACTTTGATTTGAGTGAAGGAGGGCTGCGCAAGGTCACCAGCCTCACTTTCTCCTCCAGAGCCATCTGGATCTAGTGACCAGATATTCATCAGGATCACTGGAGATGGCCCAAGATGCAATGGGAGACCCTGGCCCTTGTAGGCTAAAGCCTTTTCTTGTATTCACTTAGAGCGAGGCAACGGCTATATACCTATGTATCTCCCAGGTGTCCCTGTAGTTGCCAGGTTTGGTTTTTTTTTTAATTCTCCTCACTCCTTCCCTTCCCAACCAGGAATAGGGCAAGGCTGAAAACTTTAGAAACTACTCTTTCTCTGTCTCTTGGGCTACACAGGGTAGAACTTTCTCATTTATTCCTCTCAGCTTTTACCCCTTTCTTTTTCTTAATAGAGACTGGGAGAAGGAAAAACCCCAAGTATCAAAGGATTGAGGCAAGGAGCTATACCCATTGATTACAGTAATAAAAAAGAAAGTCTCCTGCTCTGAAATTCAAACAGAACGTTCCAAGTTCCATTCCAATACTGTTCTTGGAAGTTTAGCTCTGAAACATACAGGGTAAAAGCTTCATAAAATATGTACCTTAGGTGCCTCCTCTACCAGAAAACCAGGAATGTAGTCCAAGCTTATATATTGTGTGAAATACAAAAAACCCTCAAAGCTTCTTTTCCAAGCTGCCCCCATCCTTTCTCAGCATGCTGAGGCACCATTAAAAGTCACACTAGGCAAAACAAAGGAGAATGAATTCTACCTAAATGAGTCAAATTTAACAAAAAAAAAATCATTGTTTAGTGAAGGATTAGAGTATCAGAGATAGATCTAAGGGGCAGGGGGGGAGAAATCTGTATCTGCAAATGGAGAATAGAGAAGGAAGAAAGGGAAAGGGTGATTTTAGTCGCTTGCCTGCACAGCCAATGGGGAAGAAGCCCACTATTGCTGGCTCATACTTTGCTCAGGGAGGTAATCTCTGGTGGTTAGCGCCCATCTTCCTGTTGTGCACATCTGGTCTCACTTGAAAAGTCTTTCCTATTTCTACTCCTCCCATCTCTCAGTGCTCTCAAACTCGATGTGGTCACAAGATCTCATCTCATCTCAACCAAAACTCCTTTCAGCTGCTATAGAAAACCTTCAGGGAACTTTCTAATCCCTTCATGGAACTATGCCTGATATGCATATATCTCCTTTGTTAGGCCCTTGAGTACAGAGCCTATTTCCTCTTTGCTTCATATCCTCATCCTTTGGCCAGGTGCCTCACAAATAGTAAGCAATTAATAAGTATCTGATGATTGATTGGTTGATTTCCATCCCGCCTACCCCTCCCTGCCAGAGTCTCATCCACTGATACCTTGATGCCCTGCTGAACTTCACCTCTACCAACATTCTGCCAATGCTTCAGGAGTCCTCTGGTCCCCTTTTTCTTCTGCCTACCTTGCCACACTGCTTCCTCCCATGCCACCTCCCTCTACTCTAGCAGCAGAGGTATGCTTCTTGCTCTCAGAAACACTTTCAGAAGGGTAAGAATCTAAAGTTTTCCCATGATGCATTGCTTACCTCCCCATCCCTGCCCAAGGATACACCTCAGGTTCTCCTTCCTCTCCTCTTCCTTTTCTGAGTTGAAAATTTTGCTAACTGTGGCTCTGTTCAGAACATCTAAAAGTGTAACTATTTGTACAATTATGTAAAATGTAAGTAGGCACAAACACAAAGTAAAAAATGTTATTAGTTTTAAGCATAAAGCTCTTCAATTCATTTCAACAAACATTTATTAAACATACGTGAAAACATATGTGAACATATGTGAAAGGTGTTATGCTAACCACTGGAAATTTAAAGCCAAAACAAATATATCGAACAAACAAAAAAGAGTCCCCTGAAGGGGCTTGCATTCTCCTGGGAAGATACAACATGTATGTAGGCAATGAAATGCAGAATATTTTCTGGAGTAAGAGGGTCCTTCTTAAAAAAAAAAAGTTAACAGAGAAATGGCATCATAACTGAGCCTTGAAGGAATTTAGGAATTCTCAGAGAAGGAAGTGGCAAAGGAGTGTTCTGCAAAGATGCCACAGTCATTGCAAAGACATGGGAATGGGAGATGTCATGGAATGCCAAGTTAAAACTGGTAGACCAATTTTGCTGGAAGTTATAGTGAATTTCACACAAAATGTGTCTGGAATATGAAATATGAAATAATGCTGGAAAGGCAGGTTAGGAGCCAGATTTTTTAAAGTTTTAAAAGGCCACACTGACGATTTTCAAGCACAATTCTTTGTTGATAATCTGTCACAGCCTCTTCTCACTCACCACATATCTCTCCATTGCCTTTGAGTAACTTGCAATTTTAATTTTTCAAAAACTGAAATTCCTTGAATCACAAGCATACAGCATCACTGATAGAATATTAATGACCCTTTGATTCAGGTCATTAAAACAACTGTGTCTTCTGCTAAAAAAAAAAAATTCCTACAGAGCCTAGTACCATAATTGGCACACAGTAGACATGTGTTAATGTCTGCTAAATTGAATTGGAATGTATTGAATTGAATTAAATGGAATGTTTTAATTACTAGTGATTTTTTCCCCAAGAACATTCTAGTATTCATTCAACATTCATCAAGGGAAGGCACAAATCTTTGAATAAATAATGACTTTATATCCTGTTACTTAGATTTTTATAACCTTCAACACTGACATCTTCCTTACCCCTTCTTTCTTGATTTTGGTTGCAGATCAATTTCAGGTTTATGAGATTTATAGCAAAATGTGGCATCCATTATCCAACTGTTCTCGTTTTCTTAAAATGTGTCACATTTAAAGGACTCACTTGAAGCTGATTGCCTGTTAGTAGTATCAAATATAGATTCATTTTTTTAGAAATATATTCCCAGAAAAGACAAGTCTCTTCAGCCTCATTTGTAGTTATTCTCCTAGTAAGTACTTTACATTTTTACCTTAAAAGGACATTTTATATTATCTGAGAAGAAAAGGAGTAAGACCATTCAAGTACTTCTGAAATTTCTATGGATTATAAAAGAAAGTATTGTTCAAAATGCAGGGTAAGAGCCGTAATGTATGTGTCCAAAACTACCATCCTATTTACACAGAAGCAAAAGCCTTCAAGTCTTCACTGTCAAGTTTGAAGAGGGTTTCACTGAAATCTATAAATATTCACTATACTTCTATATTGATCAAATACAGAACAATAAACATCCACAGAAATTCATAATAGCAACCCACAAAGAAACCATTGTATAAATAAAATATCAAAATTAAGAAAAGTTTCCCCCTACTTTATTATCCATGATATGGTAATTTCACTAGTATATTAAATTCCCAAATGAAGAAAGACCCTCTATCAATGCAGGTTGGCACCTCTTTTGTGACTGAATCATGGAGAGCTTCCTAGAATACCAAGAAGTAAAGTGCATTGCTGAGGTTGCAGAATCAGCATGTGTCAGAAGGTCCCATTTCCGACCCATGAAGAAATAGACTTGGAATGACCATATTTTATATGCACTAAAGCCCTGCAGATAAGAGGCAGCATGCCAAGGTTGATAGAGAACTAGCGTGGAAACCAGGAAGATCTGGTTTCAAGTCCAACCTCTGAGAACTGGCTTGTGACCCTGAGCAAGTCACTTAACCACTCAGTAAGTGCCCTACACAATACTCCAAGACTACAAGTTACAGAGAAGGTGCATACCTCCCTTAGTAGAAGGAATTTTCTCAGCTGGGAATTCCCTTTTGCTAGTGAAGTCTTAGAGCTAATCCCTGTCTCTATCTCTATCCCCCAAACCTCAAAAATTGCAATAGAATGGATCCTACTGTCTGTCCTACGGATTTTAAAAATGTGTATTTATAGGATACTGGAGCCTAAGGGATTTTGGATAGAAAACAATGCTCATTTTAGAGATGAAATAACTACAGACCCAGAAAGGTAAAGTTTCAGGGGCATGCTTGCCCCAGGTCTCATGGCCAATAAATGACAGAGCTGAGCCTAAACCTCAAAAACTTGTATTTTAAACCCAGTGTTATAACAGGCTCTTTGTGCGACTTTGGATAAACTGAGCAACATTTCTGTGCTTCCATTTTCCTTTTCCATAGCACTGGAGAGTTAAATTACATGGTCTCCAAAATCCCTTTGAGCTCTAACCTCTGACCTGTCTATGTAACTTCCATTTACAATGTATATATTTTCTATCTTTGTACCTACTGTTCACACTATATACAACTTGTATGTACAGTTATTTTCATGTTGTATCACCCCCATTAGACTATAAGTTACAGGAGGGCAAGAACCATGTTTTTGCCTTTCTTTGTATCATCAGGGCTTACTTAGCATAGTACCTGGCACAGAGTGTGCAATTAATAAATGTATATTAACTATCTCTTTCTTGATGTACAATCCA
This sequence comes from Phalanger gymnotis, assembly GCA_028646595.1. Taxonomy (NCBI): domain Eukaryota; kingdom Metazoa; phylum Chordata; class Mammalia; order Diprotodontia; family Phalangeridae; genus Phalanger; species Phalanger gymnotis. The sequence goes on along the minus strand of CM053622.1, from coordinate 526,391,329 downwards.
GTAGTGTTTCCACTACACAGGAAGCTTTACCAATCTCTCTTAATTCTAGTGACTTCCTTCTTTTAATTATTTCTATTAATCCTGTATATAGCTTATTCATACATATTTGTTCCCTTATTGTCTCCATCCATTAGATTGTGAGCTCCTTGAAGGCAGAGACTGTCTTTTCTTTTTATATCCCTAGTGCCTAGCATAGTGCTTGAAACACAGTAGGTGTTTAATAAATGTTTGTTTCCTTTTTTGTTGCTGTTTACTTACCAACACTATACCACCATCAGTTGTAATATGGGGATTATCCTTGTATCCAAATAACAGCATTATAGCACAATTCTATTCTTGTTTCAAGTCTCTGAAAATGAATTGTGGGGTTTTATCATTGGAGTTCCCTCACTAATTTTATCAACTTATTGTCAAGCAAGACTTTAAGTGGGACTTTTTGTATAAAAGGGGATTCAGGAGAGTTCCCCCAACCTACTTGATGACTTTGCAGGGTCGTGAGCCTATTTATAACTTGACTGATTCTCCCTGTAGAGGTTACAGACACTTCCTTTGCCGACTTCAGTGACTGTGGATGCCCCAGAGGCGATATGTTAAGCTTGTTCCCTTGGGAGAATAGAATCTTCTGAGAGAACTACTCCTTTGCAATTGTCTATAAACAAAGTCTTTATTTCAGACTCAGAGATATTTCACCTTTGTTTCTTTTTCCACCTTTCTTCTGAAAAAAGGCTAAGTACAGAAGGTAGATGAGGCAGTTTCTTCACCACTAAAGATTGCCTTTCAGCAGAAGTATATGAAAATGTGCATAATTTGTCCTGGTGGCCCAAAAAGGAACTCCTGGATTTTAAGGTCCTGGCCACCTTCTGCTTTTATTTTCATCTTCATGAACACAGGCCAGAAACCTGAGATCCGAGAGTAGACATTCCTGAGGCAAGAGATGACAGCAACTGAGATACTGGTGCTGTATCTTGGAGAAATATAAAGAATATATAAATTATCACCCATATTACCCAAAATGGAAGGTCATAAACAATATCATTCCTGAATCTCCTAGGAAATGGGATTTTCTGGGCACCAGGGTTCTGGATTTTATCCTTCTAGCCAGAAAAGCGCTATTTCTTGGGTAGCACTAGCCTTGAAAATGTCTCACAAGTTTGAGTGTTTGAGGAATCGAGAATTACAGAGAAGCTAGGAGTGTGTCTCTTGAAAAGAAGACTATTCATGTAGCTCCTCCAGCTAGACTGAAAGCCCTGAAGTGGGAGAGAAAGACTTTGTTCTCTATTTTTGCTGGAAATTGTTTAGATAATGCAGATCTTATGGAAAAGGGGGTTGCCTGTCCTACAACCCCCAAACTTCTCCTTCAAAGCCAAGTCCAAACCGCAGGGTAGCACTATGAGTCTAGGACAAAGGAGGAGTGTAGAATCTCCCTGTGGAAAAGTGGAGCAGAGTGGAGAAAGGATTTTTTGTTTCTGGGCTATCTCGAGGCCCTTTGTGTGTTTCTCTAAATTTCTTTCAGGGCTCCTGTGAGTCTTTTGCACCTGTACTTTTTGAGGGGTGAAATATAAGCTGTCCCGTTACTATACATTGGTTACTTGAGTGCTCATATAGGAGCTATAGCCCACATTTGTGGAAATGTGGACATGAGTTGCATTTAACTACACGATATGATTTTCCCAGATCAAATTCTGGATGAGCACATAATGAGCCAAAGAGAAAGTCATCTTTGTGTATAGCCCACAAGACTGAACCTTTTCAAACATTGTAACCAGAAACAGGAGATCTAGGCAACGATTATATACATGTTACAAGGGTACTATTGAACAAGAATATATCTATAATACAAGTTAGAAGTGCCAAGTTATGGTACTTACTTCACATTCAAACTATTGTCCCCTTATTTCTGACTATCATCCTTTTACTTCTCTGAGATAAAAATGAGATGAAAAAGGAAGCACTGAGAAAAAAAGAATTTGGAGTCATGGAGTTTGAATCTTGGCTTTGCAACTTACAACCTGTATGACCTTAGGCAAGTCATTTGACATCATGGATCTCAGCTTCCTAATCTGTTAAATGAGGGGATTGGACCAGATGACCTTTGAGGTTCCTTTTAACTCCAAATTCTGTGGAATTTGCCAAATCCTCTGGAATCCTCCCTAGAAAACTTCTTATCTCATCTAGTAAATTATAGGGCAGCTGCGTGATACAGTAGATAGAGTGCCAGGCTTAGAGTCAGGAAGACTCCCCTTAATGAGCTCAAATCCAGCCTGAGACACTTACTAGCTGCGTGACCCTGGGCAAGTCTCTTAACTCTGTTTGCCTCAGTTTCCTCATCTATAAAATGAGCTGGAGAAGAAAATGTCAAACCACTTCCAGGTTTTTCCAAGAAAACTAAAAATGGTGTCAAGAAGGGTCAGAAATGACTAAAAAATGACAATAAAAATAGCAAATTACGGAACACCTTTGTCATTTTGAGAGAGATATGTTCCAAGAAATCTATAAATATTGTACAACATAGGAAATTCACCCTCAAGCTAAAGTAACAAGGGTTGAAAATACAAACTACTGAGAATATTCAGTGCACAGTTGGTCTGGACTTCCCACGATTGTCCTGATTTCACTATCCTCACCAAAGTATTTCTCTCATTGTCTTCTCTCAGGTGGCTGTTTTAGGGCTGTCCATGTGCTATACTTTTCTGAGATCTTCTTCTACAAGTGACCCAGGTTGGGTGGAGGATAAGGGGAAGGAGTGTCTTTTCCTCTCCCTAACTTTGGATATAAGAAGCTCTCTCACCAAGATATATTTCTGGGAGAAGGGCTGTTGAGAATACAAAACTAGACTAAAACTGTTGGAAATGGAGAATGGAGACAGAAAGGAGGGTGTATGTCCCCAGATTGCCTGGGGAAGATCTCTATGTATAAGAAATACTGAAACTATGTTTCTGGAATGTTTTCTGGATTCCTTTCTTTCACTTCACCTTTTCCCCATCACCACACTGAGGCCAAAAAAGAGAATGAAGACTGTGTTATCTATATTTGGACACTAGGTGAAGTGACAGTGATTCCACCTTCCCTTTTCATGGGATCCTTGTCTAACTGGTGATATCCTTCAGAGGTGTAGGCTTTGCATTCCAGGAGTTAAATTTCTGTGGGCCAGAATAGAACCCTTTGGCTTACTACCTCCAGGAGTTGAGTACTGGGGCCCCAAGGTAGGAGGAAAGGCTCATTCTTGGTTGTAACTCAGAGTAGGTGCCACAAAGATGGAAAATTCCAGGAGTTTCTGCTTTTGGTTTTACGAAGTCACACTGACTACTCAATATTGTTGCCATTATGGTGATCAAGAGGCTAATGGGGATGGAGGAGAGGCACTGGGTCTCCTTGATTCTGCTGAGAACTGACAATTTTGGCATTTTCCCTACACCCTGCTGCCTCTCTTGGATCATAGAATTTTTCCCTGGCATTTATATAATGCTTTAAGGTTTGCAAAGTACTTTGCATGTATTACCCCATTTGATCATAGCTTTAAGGCTCGAAGGGACCTTAGAAGCCTTTGCTTTCAATCCTCTCATTTCATAGATGAAGGGACTGTAACACAGAGAAGCTGAGTAATTTGCCCAGTCACAGTGCTGGTAAGTATCAGACACAGGGTTTGAACTCAGGTCTTCTGATTCCAAACCCAACACAAGACACCAGTCTTCAAGGTTATGAAGGCCAAGGATGTGGAATTAGGATTAGACTTGTCGTATTTGGTCCCAGGGGTTCAGAGGAGCAGCAGGCAAAAGTTGCAAATTCACAAGTGTGCACCCAGAGAATTTTCTTAATCTTTTAGAGATGTACATTTGTTGAATACTGAGTCATAAAGGATTTTATTTCTATTCATCAAGTGAAAGAAACCAAAATTTAAATAAATCTTAATTTAAATTAAAAGCTAGTTAATTGTGTGATGGTATAATATATAATTTGTCCACTAGGTGATGAAGTCCCTGAACCACTCATAAGTTTCTGTGGGCCAATAAACAATTATGCCCTATAAAGTATGTGCTCTTCCCTTCTGTGACCCCTAATAGATCCCGCATGGCCCCTTAGAGCAGGGGTTCTTAACTTTTGTGTCATTTACCCCTTTGGCAGTCTGATGAAGTCTACGGGCCCTTTCTCAGAAAAATGTTTGTTAAGGCACAAAGTAAAATTCACGGGGTTACAAAGGAAACCAGTTATATTAAAATACATTTAGCAAAATTTATTTTAAAAGCAAAGTCACAGACTTCAGGTTGAAAGTCCCTGTCTTAGAGGATTCACTATTTTTTTGAGATGTGCACACTTGATACTCCTGGTATTTATTCCCTTGAGTCACAATTTGTCTTGATACAGAGTAAAAATTTCCTAAAAAGTGGAATTTTTTAAAAGTGCAACATACTGATGGGGGAAGAGAGAAACAGGACAGAAGAAGGTTGTTATGAGTGTTTTTCTAGTTCTCTATCCCCACCTCTGGAGGTCTTCAAGCTACCCACTTGTGGGATAGGTTATATAAGCAATTATTGTTATAGCTAAGTATTAAAGTAGATGGCTGCTGAGATGCCTTCCAATTCTAAAATTATGTGGCTGAACTGGGCAAAAACACTTTCCATGAGAGTCATTTCTGAGGTTAATATTATAAGAATAGTGCTTATAACTTCCTTAGTATTGAAATTCATCTGATATGTCTGTAATAACTTGGGTTTACCTTTATCACTATTTTAGAGGAGACTTGACTCCTGCCCTTTTCAAGTCTTTAAAGCTTCCTGTCTTCTACATGTCTCAAAATTATTAGCTTTTTAATAATACCCACCAAATCCTGAAGTAAGATATTTCAGATGCTAACGACTAAATTCAGATGATGTGAGTTTTTCCAGTTTTTATGAGCATAGAATAAGCATCCTTAACTGAGTGTTCATTAGCCTACAGTTACTGGGTTATGTTTTGTTTTTAAGACGTGATTTCATTAGTATTGGGAACTTTCTGTGAAGAAATTCCATCAAGTCATGCCGATCAGCAATTATTCTATAACCCCTAGACTTAGAGAATATTTTGGGGTGCTGAGAGATTGATTGCAACTTGTCCAGACAGGAAGTTTTAGAGACAGTATCTGAATCAACGTCTTCCTACCTCGGAGGCCGATACTTTACTTACCGGGGCAGGGGGGACCTGGGGCCTTGAGGCCACATGCGGCCCTCTAGGTCCTCAAGTGAGGCCTTTTGACTAAATCCGACCAAATTTAGTCAAAAGATGAGAATAAACATCTATATTCTATATCTATTTTATTATTCTGTAGAATATTATCTTTTCCATCTATATTCTATATCTAAATATATCTATTTCTAAATTCTAGAAATGTGAGACAAAAAAAGAGAATATCATAATCACAACCTGTCAGTTTCCTAAATGCCTTTGGGTTATGTTCTGTCTGCTTACTTTGAAAAAAAAAGTTACAAAAACTGCAGGAGCTTATGCAGCTAGCTATTGGAGAGACTCATACTTCATCAGCAAAATTACCACCTGCCTCCTGATGGTAGCCTAGTTGTACCTTAGCACAGATATGGGCAGTGTTCAATAAATGATGGAGAACAGCAGGAGATATGCCTTATGATATCAGAAGCAGAAAAAAAAGTTATCATGTATATAGAGCTTCAAAACTTGCAAAACATTTCTTTTTTTCTCACTTGATCCTCACAACAACCCTGGGAGGTAGATGGTATTATAATTGTCATTATTGTTATCATCATCATTTTATGGGAACACTATCATTATTCCCTTTTTATAGAAAAAGAAACTGAGGCAGAATCAGATTAAGTGATTGGCCTAGGGTCACATAGCTAGTAAGTGTCTAAGGATTCACACTTGTCTTCCTGAGTCCAAGGGCCAGTGCTTATTCCCAATCTATTCCATACTAGCTGTAAATTAGGGGCCCTTCAGTAAAGTTTACCAAGCTATTGGTGACTACAGAAATGTGTGGAGCCTTGCAAACTACAAAAAGAAGCTCTTTGTGCATAATAAACATGGAAACAAATACAACACCCTCAAGACTGTCACTTCCCTGACCTCTGCCTGCCTTGCTAGAGAGACAACACTGTGTTTGAATGATGTGATGCTTTCTAATTTAAAGTCATCACCTCTTTTTCCTTATAAAAATAAAAAAGCGTATTCAAGTGGAGATAGAAGGAAGGGAGACATTTATTCATCCTCCCTGGTATGAATTGCTAGAGAGGACAAGTATAGCTCTCTAGTTCATTTGGAATCCAGATACCAAACCAGACACTGAAATGGTTTCTTCCATGTCTAACCTCTGGCAAGTGGTTTTATTAAAGGGGAAAAAATGAAATTGATTTCTAGCTCTTCATTTTGATTTTCACTGTTGATGAAAAGGAGATTCAAAGAAGTTCAATCACAAGGGAAAGAAAAGAGGAAGTTGTTGTCCCTTCTTCTCAAAGAGGACCAAAATGACATCACTATGTTGGGGTCAAGGCACAGTGTGTCTGACTGTGACTGATCAGACCAATACAAGCTCAGAAGGCTCTACCACAGGTCAGGCACAAATAGTCCATACCAACATTTAGAGTGTGAATGTCTCTAAATTTGCACATCTCAAATTCTTTTAAGGTATGTGGTGCTGCTTTGCTCATAGAGCATAGCACCTTCTTTGATGCGGGCATGGCATGCTGGACGGTCCGGTGCCAATGTCTCCCACGTCTTACAATCAATTCCAAAGTTCTTCAGAGAGGTCTTGAGAGCGCTCTTTTATCAAATCTTCTGACCTCCATATGAGCACTTGCTTTGTGTGTGTTCTCTATAAAATAGTCTTTCAGGTAAAAATACAGCTAGCATTCAAACAATGTAGCCAGCACATAGGATGTGTGCTCTCTGCAGCAGAGTTTGAATTCTTCCTCTTAAGAAATGATTTCGGTGACCAGAACCTTGTCTTCCCAGGTGACCTTCAGAATCTTCCTAAGACAATTAAAATGGAAGTGATTCAGTTTCCTGGCATGGAGCTGGTAGACTGTCCAGGTTTCACAGGCTTACAACAATGAGGTCAGTACAATGGCTCTGTAGATCTTCAGTTTGATAGTCAGTCTAATACCTCTTCTCTACCAAACTTTCCTTTGGAGCCTCCCAAACACTGAACTAGTTCCAGCAATGATTGTGTCAACTTCATCACCTATGTGTTTATCTCTTGAAAATATACTGCCAAGATAGTTCAACGTACCTAGTAGAGCCAGAAAAAAAATTCTCATACAGTCAACAAACTCTATGACTTTCCAATTCTATGGAAAAGATGTCTGATTGAGAATTAATTTTACTTGATGCATCAAGGGCAGGCTTCTAAACATCCTTCTACCTGCCTACTTATGGAAGTAACTTCTTAACATTTAAGATCTATTAAAAAAAAGAATGGAATGGGTGGCCTCAAGAGGTAGTGGGTATTCCATCCCTGAAAGTCTTCACGTGGGAATTGGCTGGCCACTTGTAGAGATATCATAGAGGAGATTTCTGTATGAGAATGCTTAGACTAAATGGCCTCTGAAGTCTCTTCCATCAGACAGTCAGTCAACTTGAATTTGTGAAGTTCCTGCTCCGTGCTATGCACTGTGCTAATCCCTGGAGAATACAAAGAAAAGCATAAACCATCCCTGCCTTCAGGGAGCTCATATTCTAATGAGGAAAACAACATATATACAACTAGGTACATACGAGATAGAGATAGGCATGGGTGTGGGTATGGATATAGGTATAGGTATAGGTGTAGGTATAGGTATAGGTATAGGTATTGGTATAGTATTGGTAAAGTATAAGTATAGGTGTAGGTATAGGTATAGGTATAGGTATAGGTATAGGTATAGGTATAGGTATAGGTATAGGTATAGGTATAGGTATAGGTATAGGTATAGGTATAGGTATAGGTATAGGTATAGGTATAGATGGGCAGCTAGGTGGTACAGTAGATAGATTACTAACCCTGGAGTCAGGAAGACTCATCTTCCTGAGTTCAAATACGGACTTAGAGGCTTAACTAGTGTCACCCAGGGCAAGTCACTTAACCCTGTTTGCCTCAGTTTCTTCATCTGTAAAATTAGCCGAAGAAGAAAATGGCAAACCACCCTAGTATCTTTGATAAGAAAACCCCAAATGGGGTCACAAAGAGTTGGACATGAATGAAATAATTGCAGAACAACAAAATAGGTATAGATATAGATAGATAGATAGATAGATAGATAGATAGATAGATAGATAGATAGATAGATAGATATAGGTTAGCTACAGATATTGGTATACATATAGGCATAGTTATAGATGTAGATTGATTTGGATAGAGATATAGAGATGGATATGGATATAGCTACAAATTCATGGGAAATTGAAGATAATCTCAGAGTGAAAAATGGACAAGCATTAAAGGAGATGAAAAAGGGCATCTTGCAAGGAGGTGGGATTTTACCTGAGACTTCAATAAAACCAGAGAAACCAAGAGGAGAGATAGAGTGTCATTGAAGGGAACAAGAGGACTAATGCCACAGGACTGTAGTGTACATAGAGGAGAATAAAGTGTAAGAAGATTGTAAAGATGAGAAGATACCAGGCCAAATGGAGGCTTGTATATTTGATCCAACTTAGAATATTGTGTGGGCCTATATAAATTCCCGATATTTAGGCAATCCAAAAGTAAAACTAACATACGGAGGCCTAGAATCCCTTTCCTTGATAGGTGGCTGGTGTTAGTAGCCCATTCAGATCACGAGCTGATTAGAATTTGTCACCATCTGGCAGCTGCTGGGTCTTTTGCAAAATGAAGTGATAGAACATTCCCCTGCTAGAGTAACACCTGGATGCTTTTGTTCTTACTTTTATATTTTTTTCATTCATGTTTTCACACTGACAAACCAAATGACCCAGTGAGATAACATGCTAATCTCGGAATCAGAAGGTCTGAGTTCAAGTCCAGCCTTGGCTCATATCGGTTTGTGACCCTGGGCAACTCACAATCCCTCAGTGCCCTCAGGAAACTCTAAAGCTATAAATTGCAAAGTAGTTGCAGACCTGCATTGGTAGAATTTTCCTCACTGGGAGTTCCCTATGCCAATAAAACCATAAGTCTAGTATAAAAAAAAATTTCCCCACAACCATTTGTGTCTAGTCCAATAGATATGAAGCATTTGATCTCCACATTCCCATTTTCAACCCTCAGTCAAGCATGAAATGAGATATTTGTAAAGCATTTGGCAAATGTCTGGCACACAGTAGGCAATAAATGTTTCTTCTCTCCCCCTCCCAATGATAGTGTTCCTTCCCTTTTCCCATTCTTCATCACAGAAGCTGACTTCCCTGCCTTTCCTCTAGCCTATAATCTCCACCTACCCCAAATTGTCTCAGTCATAGCATGGACAGCCCACGCCTCTCTACCATATCTACAGGGGATCTCCTATCATTTGTTCAGGTAGTCACTGGACAGACAATTTATTATTGTGCCAGTCTCTGGGAGACACTGTTGTTCATGCTTCATTTTTGAATGAAGACATCACAGGGCGAAGTCTTGACTCAGGCATGAAATGGATATAAGTAAGGAAGAGTTGCACAAAGTCACCAGCCTCACTGTCTCCTCCAGAATTATCAAAGTACAGGGCCAAGACAAAAGCCAAGACAACTGGGGATGTTCTGGGATGCAGTGGAGGACCTTGACATCTTCAATGTCTGACTAAGCTCTAAGTGCACTACAGCACCTGCTTCAGCTGCCTTCATGGCCTTTGGAATAAATTGTTCTCATCTGCTTGCCCTTCCTGGGGAAGTCTTCCCGTGCTTGGGGTAGACATGCCCCTAATTCACCAATGGATTTGAGACCTATCAGTTACCCTCGATCTGGTTTAGCTTGTCTTCCAAGATGGTTTTACAAGAGTGTTGCCACTGTGCATGCTACAGCTTCTTGGACCCACATGTGAGAGCCTAAAGATGAATAAGCAGCCCTGAAAAGTGTTGGCAAACCCTCACACCAGAGGTGCTAGTCCTCCCTAAACACAACTAATTAACAGAGGGAAGGTACTAGAATTAAGAGGGGTTGGGGAAGGCTTCCTAAAGAAGGTGGGGCTTTCTTTGGGACTTAAAGGAAATCAGGGAACCCAGGAGGCAGAGATGAGGGAGAAGCATATTCCAGGCACAGGGGACAGCCAGATAAAAATTCCTGGAGCTAAGAGATGAAGTGTCTTGTCTGTGGAACAGTAATAAGACCGGTGTCATTAGACTGAGGAATACTTATTGGAGAGTAAGATGTAAGAAGACTAGAAAGGTAGGAGGTGGCTAGGTTACGAAGGGTTTTAAATGTCAAGCAATGGATTTTGCATTGGATGCAGTGTAGAAACTTTCTGCTGTCCCAAGGTGTGTTTCTCTCATCATCATCATTCATCCCAGGTGCAAAATTGCTAGCAATTGTTTTGCCCCAGATTATAATAATTCATATTTACATACTACTTTAACGATTGCAAAATGTTTTCCTCTCAATAGTCTGAGGGGTAGAACGGCATATTACAGTAGTATATTAGTAGCATATTATAGTAGAAAAAGCCCTGGATTTAGAGTTGAAAGACCTAGGTTCAAATCTTAGCTTTGTTGCTCTAACATCATGGCAGCACACTTGAGGACTGCTGCTGTGAATAATTTTAAGGGTCTAATTGCATAGCATAGTGAACTCTCTATTTATTCAGAACTAAACACTGTTCAATAAACTAACGCATAACATTCATAGCAACATCCTTGTATTCAGTGGCATTCCTCAAAATACTTGTTTACAAATCAGGGGGTCCCAGGCTAGGGTCTTCCCTAGCACAACACAATACACAGAATATATCACTGCATTCCCAAAATCAGGGGGTCCCAGGCCAGGGTCTTCCCTAGCACAACACATCCTTAAGGGGTAGCAGAAAATGCCACATTATCCACCCCTAGGTCACAGTAAGAACAAATCTCCTTAATCAATACCAAGTGTACAAGTAAAGTCCTCTTTCATCTTAACTCAAGGTTGACTTCCAAGTCCCATGGCTCTTCCTCTGTGGACTCTCACCTGGATTCACACGTAGGCAACTCTCTGCTCCTGCTCCATGTCATGGGGACTGCTCCACTCCAAGCTCTCCCTGATCCTGCCAACAGCAGGCTCCCAGCACTCCTGCCTGAAGCTTCTGCCCCTGAGAAAACAAATCTTAACAGGGCTACAGCAATATTGACACACACTACCAGCACATTCATTTCAATTCACTTTCAAAGTCCAGAGGCTCTGTGATAACAGCTCAGTTCACTTTAACAGCTCTTAAAAGGGGCTTAAGCTAAGCCTCCTTCCCATGGGCAAGTTTCTGCCCTACAGCTCTATTCACTTTCAAAGTTCAGAGGCTCCTTCAACAAGTCTCTGCCATCAAAGGTCTCTTCTCTTCATTCTCTTCTTCTCAACACTGGCTTGCCCTCTCAATACTGACTCTCTTAATGTCTGCTTTCTCAACACTGGCTCTCTCGCTATATAGTTCCACTCGGCATCTGATTGGCTAGAGCCCGCATGTACATGTCTGATTGGCTAGAGCCCACTTACACATGTCTGATTGGCTAGAGCCCGCATGTACATGTCTGATTGGCTAGAGCCCACTTACACATGTCTGATTGGCTCAGCACAGAGGTATGTAAGACTGAGGCTGGGAAACTGAATAACACAAACAGAAAAACAGCAAAGAAAAAAAAAAATCCCATTGTGCTTGCCATTACATTCCACCCCTCCAGGATCCTGGATCTCAAAAAGAGATTGTTATGGCCATGGATCCTGGAGCAAATAGAGGCATTATACTTTGCGATCCTATCCTCATCGCCAAACATAATGCCAATGTGATACCCATAGCAGCTGCTATGAATATGCAGATGTATTTCCAGGGTAAATTTGCAAAATATAACAAACTCTCTTCCTCCAAGACAAAACCAAAATATTTATGCAGATACCAGAAAGCAAAATTTACCATGGTAACAAAAAAGTTTATACACATCACCAATCCAGGGAGCACCAACATCTCAAGCATACTTTCTGTTAGGCCTCCCCACAAACAAGTTCCCCCAGGAAAATTCCTCTCTCTGCCCATTCACACTAGATTCTCTCCCTCAGCTCTGTCCTGCTCCCACTTCCTGCTCTTTTTTCCATTGGGTAAGCTCCTCCCACAATGGGCTCCATGTGACTCAGGATGCATCAGAGCTGTGAGCTGGGCCAGAGCTCAAAGCAGGTCACATAGGCCTATTAATGGATGGGGAAGATCTTCCTTTTCCATTAACATTACAGTTGCTTACTACTGAATGACCACAGTCAAATCCCTTTACCTCTGCCTGGTGTCATGGAAAGAGGACTGGATTTGGAATTGGAAGTTCTGGGTTTAAGTCCTGCTCTGTTACTTACTATGTCACCTTGGGTAAATCACTCAATAACCTATCCAGGCCTCAGTTTCCTCATCTGTAAAGTGACAGAGGTGTTCTTCTAGGGAATATTCAATGTTTTTACTAGCTCTGACATTCTGCAATTATGGCAGGAATTCCCAACACCATGGCTTTATTTTTTTTTTACTTTGGTCTAGGGCTTAGAATCCCACTGGATCATTCAGAGCATCATTGATTTGGGGCCCTCCAATGGAAATCTCTGCCCCCTCCCAAGTAACTTCCATTTTTATGTAATGCATAACTCTTTCTGTTGTTCAATCATTTTTTGGTCATGTTCAACTCTTCATGACCCCATTTGTGGCTTTCTTGGCAAAGATCCAGGAGTGGTTTGACATTTCCTTCTTCTCACTTTACAGATGAGGCAACTGAGGCCAATAGGGTTAGCTGACTTGCCCAAGGTCACAAAACCAGTAAGTATCTGAGGCCAGATTTGAACTCAGAGAGATGAGTCTTCCTAACTCCAAGCCCAGCATTCTATCCACTGAGCCATCTAGCTGGGACCCCTTTAACACAATATTCCTGCAAAATATTCCACCTTCCCTGCTCTAACAACCAGAGACTGAGCCATCAAACAATTAGATTGCTAGGGGAACTGCTTTGGAAGGAGCCTTTCAGAAAATCACCTTTTATAAGCTAGAAGAATCGGTTTGTAAAACAAATAATCATCCCTTACTTGTGTTTTTCAAGTTTCTCTTCTATGTCTTTAATCAAGTTTTCTCAAACAGGAGCATGTCTGGAGTCTGAATCCACTTCACATTATAAAAATGCTCCTCGCCAAGCTCAGTCCCACACCCAGGATAGAGATCACTGGCAAAATTAAATAAATGGGACATGGTATTTTCACATTGTCCTAGTACAAACACTCCAGAAAATTAAATTCTGTTTACTAGGCATTTCAGCTCAGATGGCAGGTCGTGATGCAGTTTCATACAATTTGAGTGAATTGATACTATTGGTTTAGAGCAAAGCCAGTTAAGTATTTGGGGAAAATGTTCTGACACATTGACACCAGCAAAAAAGATGTCATACGTGGCAGAGAGGTGTAAGAGAAACATTACATTGATTGAAGGTAATGATCAAGAAAACTACCTTGCTTCATTTACAGCTGTCAGAGTGAATGAAATTGGAAGATTTGGAGTTTTTTTTGTGGTTGTTGTATCTTTTTTTCCCTCTTTTAAATGAAAAAAAAACCAAACCTGTTATAGTAAAAGTCTAATTCACTGAAGTATGTGTTACTCTTGTACAATTCCCAGAAAATTGAAAAGCCATTTGTCACCCTAGTTTCTTGCAATGAACATTATTGAGCTGTCTCCATCTTCCCTCTGCTGTGGCAAAAGTATTTAAAGCATTGACATATGCATTTTGATTCTAAGGCTGACAGACACCTTCATACAGATGGCTCGACTATCTTTTTTTCAATTCAGGGTTAGTTATTTAACTTTCTAGCTGTTGGGGAGGTGGGAGAAAAGATACCCTGCCAGTAAGTAGTATCTATCTCCTAACGCAGGGGAGCCCAGAGAGATCATTCCTGATCTTGTGCATAGATGAGTGAGTTTGAATCCTGCCTTTGTGAGGTGAAAACTCCAAATGCCAGGGGCATTTTCCCAATTTATAGTTACCTCAAACTCTTACTACTCCTGTTCTACAAACGATGTAGAAAAGGGATAAAGAGAGAGACACACAGAGAGACAGAGACAGAAAGGGAGGGGAGGGGAAAGACAGACAGACGGACACAGAGGCAGAAACAGACAAAGAGACAGAGACAAAGTAAGACATACATAAGGCATAATGTTACAGCATAAAGAGTGATTGATTTTGGATTGCAAGGACCTAGTTCAAAACCTGGCTCTTCTAATCATATGTCACTTAAACTTTTGGAGCCACAGTTTCCTCATCAGTAAAATGGTTGGACCTAGATGGCTTCTAAAGTTCCTTCCAGTGGTCTCTTTGCCTGTCTCTATGTCTCCATCTCTCTGTTTCTCCAACTTTCTATCTCTGTGTCTCAGTCTCTGCCTATCTGTTTCTGTCTCTGTGTTTCTCTTCATGTGTCACTCTGTCTCGCTCTCTCCCTCTCTCTGCCTCTCTCTCTCTCTCTGACTCTCTGTCTCTTTCTCTCTCCCCCTCTGTCTCTCTGTCTCTCTCCATTTCTCTCTACCTCTGTCTCTCTATCTCTCTTTCTCTTTCCCTCTCTCTGACTCTGTCTCTGTCTCTCCCTCTATCTTTCTGTCTCTCTCTCTCCCTCTACCTCTGTCTCTCTCTCTCTGTCTGTCTCTTTCTCCTTCTTTCTCTCTCTCTCCCTCCCTCTCTCTAAGTCTATGATCCCATGCTCCTTTGTAGCACCTAATTCCCATGGGTTACATCTGATATTTGAGCTGCCTTTCTGCCAGGATTCCTCTTACCACACCCACTTTCAACTTTTTGGATGCTGTCTGACAAGGTTCATGGACCTTCCCTTTCCTCAACTCCTCCTTCCATTAGGTCTTTTCTATTCTTGCATTTAAAAATAATTCCTTCCACAAAGTCTATCAGTAGTAATAGCTATAGCATTAATATAATAAAGGATAGCAATATATCACTCAACAATCAATTAAGTGTCAGGCACTATGCTAAGCGCTAGGGATACACTGATAAAAAATCAAAATAGTTCCTGCCCTCAAGGAAGTTACATTCTAGTGGAAGGAATAATATGTACACTTATAAATACATTCAATATAAATAAAACTGAGGCCTCTCATCCCAGGACTGGAGTCTGTCAGAACTACAGGAGACACCAGCATAGAGCCTGCAGCCTCGGGAGCAGCTACCCCCAAGGCCTCCAACCCACAATCTAAAGGTTTGAAACTGGCCTTCCTGAACTTCTGAGAGCCATAATGGCCAGGTAAAATGTCTCTCCCTCCCGCACCCAGAGAATACTACCTCAGGAGAAACAGAGGAGGCAGAAGCAGGGCTTCAGTAGCCATACAGCGAGAGAAGTGGGGAAGAGGGCCCTTCTTGTGGTGGTAGAAGGAGGCTAGCGCAGGAAGAGAGGTGTCCCAGCAGGCCTCACCTCAACAGAACAAGAGTACCTAAGTCCCAGGGGGGTGGAGCTAACAAACGTCAACAAAAGGACCCTAGACATGCCTTTACACAGCCAGGGGAAGTGGTAGACACCAGCACAGACAACAGCAGAGACCACCCATGCTGTAGAGTAGTCCCAGGGAAGAGGAAACTCCCACCAGCCAGACCACCTCTCCCCCACACCTCAGGAAACCAGAGGCCATAGCACATAAAGCCAGTGAGCAGGCTCACAGATCCCAACACAAGAAACTTTGGACAGAGCCCCCTGAGCACCAAAAGCAGAGATCCACTTTAGAAGCCAAGAGGAAAATAACACCATGAAAAAGCACACTAAAAAGCTTTCAAAGACCATTGATTCATATTATGGAAACAAAGAAGATCAAAATACCAATTCAGAAGAGGACAGCATGGACACTATATCCACATCCGAAACCTCAAAAGGGAAAGTGAACTAGTCTCCAGACCAAAACGCATTCCTGGAAGAACTCAAGGAGGACTTTAAAAACCAAATTAGGGAGGTAAAAGAAAAAATGGAAAAAAAATTCACTGATGAAAACAAATCTTTAAAAAGTAAAATTGGCGAAATGGTTAAGGAGAATCAGAATGTAAAATGGAGAAAATGTCTCATTGAAAAGTAAAATCAACCAAATGGAAAAGGAGATAGAGAAGCCAAAGGAAGAAAACAATACATTAAAAGAATTGGACAAGTAGAAGCTATGAGACATCAAGAATTAGTAGAACAAAATCTAAAGAATGAAAAAATAGAAGAAAATGTGAAATATCTGATTGGAAAAACAACTAACCTGGAAAATAGATCCAGGAGAGACAATCTAAGAATTATCGGCCTACCAGAAAGCCACAATGGAAAAAAAGAGCCTGGACAGTATCTTCCAAGAAATCATCCCCGCCTTCCCACAGAGTCCTGGAACCAGAGGGTAAAATCGTCATCAAAAGAATCCACTGACCACCCCCTAAAAGACGTCCCAAATTGAAAACTCTAAGAAATATTATAGCCAAATTCCAGAACTACCAGGTCAAGGAGAAAATACTGCAAGCAGCTAGAAAGAAACAAGTCAAATATCATGGAACTACAGTCAGGATCACATAGGATCTTTCAGCTTCTACATTAAATGACAGGAGAAATTGGAATATAATATTCCAAAAGACAAAGGAGCTTGGACTACAATCGTGGATCAGCTACCCAGCAAAACTGAGCATAATTTTCCAGGCAAGATAGACATTCAATGAAATAAGGGAGTTCCAGACCTTCCTGATGAAAAAGCCAGAGCTCAATGGAAAATTTGATCTCCGAATACAAAACTCAAAATAAATACAAAATTTCAAGGGGAGACATTAGGGAATCAAGAACACTTCCACAGTGACTTTGGGTTGAGCCCTGAAGTCCAAACCAATCAATGCCTGGGGTCCTGGGGCTGAGGAGCTTATAACTAATTTATAGCTAATTAGAAGCTTATACCAAACAGCTAGGTGGCACAAGGAATAGATTACCAGGCCTGGAATCAAGAAAACCGGAGTTCAAAACTTGCCTCAGACACTTATCAGCCATGTGACTCTGGGAAAGTCACTTAAGCTCTTCTTGCCTCAGTTTCCTCATCTTTAAAATGTGGATAATAAAAGCACCTCCCAGGGTTCTTGTGAGGATCAAATGAGATAATCATTGTAAAGCACTTAGCATGGTGCCTGGCACCTAGTAAGCACTATACAAATGTTAACTATTATTATTTGTTATTAATATTAATTCCCTTTATTCCCCTCCAAGCTCTCATCCTCATGGTATGGTTTCACTTTCATACCAATCAGCTGAAGATTCAAGCAGCTAGGATCTTCTCCTGGGTTTCTTGTACCAGTATTTTCTTTAATTTTCCAGGTTTCCTGCCTCCAGGATGTGTGATGGAGGAAAGCCACTGTATATCCTCCTTCCTTCCCCCACCTCTTCACTCCACTTCCTATAATGCTAGAACAACCCCTTAAGTGTTGCTCAAGGGAATGAACTACAAAACACTGTAGATAAAATATAATGGTGTGGGACCTCGAATCAGAAAAACCCAAGTTCAAATCCAGCCTTAGACCCATATTCACCTTGGGTAAGTCCCTAAATTTTCCTCTCTCTCAGTTTTTTCATCTGTAAAATGAGGATAATAATAGTAATAATAGCACCTATCTCACAAGGTGGTTGTAGGGATAAAATGGGGTAATGTTTGAAAAGTTATTTACAACCTTAAAACACTATAGTGGGGCAGCTAGGTGGCACAGCGAGTAAAGCACCAGCCCTGGAGTCAGGAGGAGCTGAGTTCAAATGCGACCTCAGATACTCAACACACTTACTAGCTGTGTGACCTTGGACAAGTTGCTTAACTCCAATTGCCCTACCTTCCTCCCTCCAAAAAAGAAAAAAAAAAGAAAACTGATATTTGATCATTAATTTTTTTTTAAAAAACACTATATAAATGCTAGCTAAATATTTAATAGGGGAAGAGTACAGTAAGAGATACAAGGAATAATAATTTAACAAATTTTTATGGTTTCTTCTTGGTCCTGAGCACCCGTTGAAAGACATTCAGCGTTTTCTAACTCCCTTATGCCTAATCTCCTATCTCTTATATTTTTAGTTTCCCTTCCTGTGAATTTGACTGGTAAGTCTGTTCCATCTCAGCTCTCCAGAATTTGTTTCTCTAGTTTTCAATTATGGAGTTGGGAGTCTATGAACATCACACCTAAAATTCCCCATCATAGTCATTCTTGACATCCCTTACTCTGATTAGTGAGTCAGAATCTGGGAAAGTGCTTCCTGCTCTCACTCCTAACTTCTAAGAAAAAAAAAAAAGACTCTTCTCTATATGGACCCCAAAGCTTGTCACCTCCCCAGATTTCAGATTATGGTATCTCCTTAACTAGGCGCCTCTTGCCCTACCTCCATAGTATCTGTTGATCAGTGGTGTTCACAGTGGGAGCCACTGGATTCTCATGGGACCTTGACATGACCATAAGTGGTGTGAGATTAATCAATAGGAAGAGAAAATAGGTTACACATCATCTTTTTCTTAATAGCTAATTGTGGGCTTGTCTCCTATGTAACCCCTTCATACCATTCCCTTCACCAGTTATTCAGCACTTCCTCACTCAGCTTCAGTCCCACTGATGGTTCATTGTGGTTGCACTAAGTGGTGGATACTCAGAGTGATTATAATCTGTCCCCCCAAAATCTGTGCAGCCAAAATTCCCCACCCTTTCTCCCAGTATTTTTCTCCATGTGATATCATGGCTATGGAAAGTTGATGGCCTCTATCTTCTTAGAAGAATGGCTTGTGAATAAGAGTCCCCACCTTCCTTTTCATCTGGGGCAAGATACAGTGAGTCACACAGAATGAGAAAGCATGAATAAACTGTGATCTGCATCACAGATCTCATTATATTATTCCCTGCCCCACCCCCAACCCAGCCCTCTTTTGAATTACCTGTATCTGTTGAGGTTACCATTATCCCTCCAGTCATGTAAATTCAAAACTTTGGCTTCTTCCTCAATTCCTCACCCTGTGACACCCCCTAAATCCAATCAGTTGCCAAATCTGGTTGTTTCTACTGCCACAACATGTTTCAGATCTAGAGGTGTGCTTTATGTTTATGTTTAGCAACTGGCTTCTTAGGAAAAAAATATACAGACATACATACACATACACACACACACATATACACACCTAAGACACATTTAAGTTCAATCTGCATCATTAACTCCATTAACATCATTAAATCATTAATTATCTTTCTTAAGTCTCATCAATCAACAAAATAATAAATTAAGACCTGATTTGTAGCATTTGCTGATTTTTGAGTTGTAAATGCTCACAATGAAAATTTAATAATTGGCTTTTTAAAAGAAAGATAAATTTTTAATAACTGCTTTTCTCAACCTGTTAAGTTATGCAGTTGCAAAGAAGTTAGAAAAAACAAAAAATTTCAGCTAGCCCCAGAACTGCTCAGATCCATCTACTTCTCTTCACTCACTTAATTTCTGCCCTCATTCAGGCCCTCATTACCTCTACTGTAAAGGTCCCCTCAATGGTTTCCCTGACTCAGGCCTCTTCCCATTCTAATCTATCGTTTTTTCCAACAATCAAAATGATATTCCTAAAAAATATGTGATCATGTCACTCCCCTACCTGTTAAGCTCTAATGGCTCCCTATTGACTCTAGAATCAAATATTATTTTATCATCTCATTTTTTTAAATTCATATTTTTAAACTTTATAATATACATAATTATTAATATAGAAAAGAACTCTGCTTTTGTCTATACAGAACCAGTCTGAAAGTCAGAAAAATATGTTAAGTCCTGTTAAATCTAATATACTGTAAGCATGACCCTGAGGAGGTCACTTAACCTCTGTGTTTTAGGTGGCTCTCTAGAATTGTAAATCGTGGAGAAAGCGTCAGCCTACATTGGGAGAGAAGTTTCTTCTCCTTGGTACTCCCTATACCAATGCAAGCCCAGGTCCAATTTCTATTCCCTATAATTATTAGCAAGGATATTACATTAGTAGGAGTACTCATAATGGCCTTGAAGACGAAACAGCCTCTTACAACCTGCAAAATGTTGAGTGAGAGCAGAGTTCTGCAAAGTATTTTCAGAAAGTTTTTCTCCTTGTGCTGAAGTGATTTCTCTGTTGTCTCTAAGCACAGGTAGATTTTTCCATGCCTAAATTTCCATATTTAAAATTCCATGGCTAAATTTGTGGACCCATCTGTTCAAGTAGCAAGATGGAGATAGAACAGATCCATTGAACAGAACGAACTCTTCTGGGTTTATTTTTAGCTTTAACTTCTCCTGTCTCTTCTGGCACACATTCCTGGATTTGCTAAGTGAAGAAATTAAAACAAAAAATGATATTGCCACCACTTCAGAATATGATCCAATGATGTCTGAATCTTGCTTGTCTCTGGGCAAATTGCTTCATTTCTATGGAACTTGGTGTCTTAACCTATAAAATGAGGGGGACTGTGCTAGATGAAGTCTAAAATCTTTGTGCACAATATGTGCTAATATGCCTAAGTGTGGTGGCACATCCAAGCTATTCTCAATCCACGATACTTAGCCTTTTTTTCAATATATCATGAATCCCTTTTCTTTGGCAATCTGATGTAACAAGGCTTTCTTAGAATAATGTTTTTAAGTGCATAAAATAAATCACTTAGGCATATAAAAGAAACCAATTATATTGAATTATAGTTATCAAAATATTTTTAAAAAACAATTTTATGGACCCCCAGGTAAAGAACTCATATTCTATGTTCTGTGTCTAAGATTTCTTCATATTCCAACCACCTAAAATTATAGAATTCTAATTTGTCCCTCAGCTGACAGTATCTGCCTTTCACCCTCATTCTCGTTCTTTTGATGAATTACTTAGAAGTTTGTTCAAGGAAGACCTATATGAACTGATGCCCAGTGAAATTGGCAGAACTGGGAGCACAATTTATATAATTACAACAGCAAAACAGAAAAAAGAAAAAAACAACGTTGAAAGACTTTAGAATTCTGATCAATAAAATGGTAAACCACAAGTCTACTGACTGAAGATGAAACACAGTACCTGCCTCCTGTCAAATACACGAGGGACTTCAAATGTCCAATGAGACATTTCAGACATAGCCAATGTAGGATGAGAGCTTTATTTTTAATTTGTTGTTATTGCTGTTGAATTTCAGGGCAGGGGGGGATGGGTAGAACAGAGAGAAGGAGAGATAATAAATGTCTGTAAAAAATGAATGAATGAATAACCAGAAAATAAATGAATAAAAGCTTACTCAGTAATATAGTGCTTTATGTCTGAACTCTATTTTGTGTCTCAATAATTAGACAAAGAAAATAGTTCAGTGTATGGTGGAGGCTCTGTCTTTGAAACAGCATATTATGACAGTGTAATAGTGACTATCCTGGCCCCCATTGCCTGAAGGCCAGGTATATTACATAATATCCCTCTCCTAGCATTCTCTGGTATCCTTAAGGGGACTTATAACAATCTAGTCTTTTCCATTGGCTCAAGCCCATAAGTATAATGTTCTCTTTTTCAGCTACTTATCATGTGTTTTCTTCCCCCATTAGAATATAAGCTCCTTGAGGGCAGAGACGTTCTTTCTTTTAGGCTTGTATTTATATTCCCAGTGCTTAGCATGGTGCCTGGCACAAGTTCAACACTTTATAAATGTTTCTTGGCATGATATCTCCACAATATCATTCTCATCTATCCCCTTCTCTCCATTCATACAGGCACCACTCTAATTTGAGCCTTTACCATCTCTAACCTGACTCTTTGAATAGCTTCCTAGTTGGTAAACCTGCTACCCAATCTAGAGGCGTTGTAGAGAGAGAACTCAACAGTCAGTAAGGAGTGCAGCCTGGAGAGGAATGAACATTTAGTTGGCCTGTGCCTCCTGCTTAAGATGAAGGTTCTGGGAGGTACCAGCCAATCAAAGGAAGAGGACATGAGGGTGATCTTTCAATGTGTTGAAGTCCAAGGGTAGAGTGAGCTTCCAGTGAGTTTCTGCATCATAGAGATAGACTGTCATGTTAATCAAAGTGGGACTTTTCTTACTGTTTTATCTTTTGGAATGCTAATACAATCAAATGCCTTTAATGAGTCTTGCCTTTGTTTGAATCAGGCAGGTAAAGTGGGACCTTTTGTTGTCTTTTGTTTTGGAGTGCTTCTCAGGACTGAGGTAATTGGGTGTCTCTGAGTCTTGCTTGGTTTGAATCAAAAGTCATTGATGGGAAACAATGTATATGATTTGGTGCTAGTGATTAAAGATCTTTCCCACACCCTTTTGCAAAGTAGGCTCTGAGCCTTCAGGGCCCTGAACAGGGTACATGTGCTCTAAGGCTGGCATTTTGCTTTGGGGGTACAGTAATTGAAAGAGTGTTGGTGATGAGACTCTTGGATAGCCATTGAAGCCCCCCTGGCTTTGAAATCCTAGATGTTGGAGCTTCTCTCTCTGGGAACTATGTATGTGATGTCTTGATCACACAAAAACCTGTCTGTTGATCTGTTTATATTTTCTCTGATTGTATTTGCTCCGAAGTTCAGGGTGCTGACATTTTCCCCTGAACTAAGTGAATAATATATATATATATATATGTATATTTATATATATATATATGTATATGTTTAATTAAAGTGAAATTGTTAACCCCTTAGAAAAGCATATCAAAGAACCTGTGCTAGAAGCCCTCCTGGGTGCTCTTGTGTTGGTCTTGTTCTTGGTCTTTCATCTCCATAGCATCTGCAAGCAACATCATTGTTACATAGACCAGGAGAGTCTTTAAAACGAGAATAACTGGAAAGACTTGGCAACTGATTAAAAAATGGAGATAAGGGAGGGTGAAGAGTTAAGGATTACAGAGTTTGCCAACTTCAGTGACTAAAATATTGTGCAGCCTTAAAGAGAAATATAGAAGTTGAAAAAAGGTATTGGTTTAATAGAGAAAGTCATCAGGAGAATCCTCCTGACTGAATCAGTAGGATATGCACTATTAATGTGCCAATAATGATGCATTGGCACTGAATCATACATTTGGAAGAAGTAGAAGGGGCCTAGGAGTGAAGAAGTCTGAATTAGAATCCCAGCACAGTGCCTGGCACATAGTAGGCACTCACTTAGTTGTTGTCCTTTGTTCTCCAAAAGGACCAAAATGACATCACTATGTTAGTCAAGTTGGTTATCTAACTGTGGCTGATTAGACCAATACTAGAATGCCCTAACACAAGTCAGGCACAAATAGTCCACGTGAACATTTGCAGTGGGTTCTCTAAATTTGAGCATCTCTCATTTCTTCTGAGCTATTTCAATACTACCTTGCTCACAGAGCACAGCACCTTCTCTGGTGAGGGCACACCATGCTGGGCGGTCTCGTGCCAGTTATCTCCCATGTCATGCAATCAATTCCAAAGTTCTTAAGAAAGATCTTTAGAGTGTCCTTGCATTGCTTCTTTTGACCACTGTGTGAGTCCTGGCCTTGTGTGAGTTCTCCATAAAATAGTCTTTTAGGCAAGCATATGCTTTACATTAGAGTTGTGCTCTCTGCAGTACAGTTTGAATGTTTGGCAGTTTAGTTTGAGTAAGGATCTCAGTGTCTGGTACATCATTCTGCCAGGTGATCTTCAGAATCTTCCTAACGCAATTCAAATGGAAGTGACTCAGTTTCCTGGCATGGCACCGGTATACTGGTATACTGTTCACAGGCATACAACAATGAGGTCAGCACAATGACTCCGTAGACATTCAGTTTGATAGTAAGTCTAATACCTCTTCTCTCCCACACTTTGCAGCGTCCCAAACACTGAGCTAGCTCTGGCAATGTGTGTGTCAGCCTCATCATCGATGTCATCATCCCTGGAAAGTATACAGCCAAGGCAAGTAAACTTTTTGATAGTATTAAAAACTTCTCCATTTGCAGTAACTAATGGTTCCATGTATTGCTGGTGTGAGGAAGTGCTAGAGTGCCTCTGTTTTCTTGATGTTAATTATTGGGCCAAAATTAGCAAACAAAAAAATCATGTATCAATACTCCTTTCACTTTGGTCTTGGCTTACAGCCTTTCCAAGTTGAATAATTTACCATCAGTGTGGTAGCTGACCCCAATGTCATATTCATCCTCATGGAAGACGTTTGATATTTCTGAAAACATCATGCTAAAAAGCATGGGAACAAGCACACAGCCTTGTTTCACTAAATTGGTGACTAGGGAAGCTCGAGAGCATCATCTATTATCCAGAACCCAGGCAAGCATGCCATCAAGAAATTGATATACAATAATGATCAACTTCTCTGGGAAACCAAACTTTGACATAATTTTCCATAAGTTCTCACAACTGACAATATTAAAGGCCTTGGTCAGATCGACAAACATTGTGTTCATACCTCTGCTCTGCTCTTAGCATTTCTCCTAGAGTTGTTGGGCAGCAAACACAATATTGACCATTCCTTGGCCCTTTCTGAAGCCACACTGCCTCTCTATGACCATCTTCCAGGTGAAGAATCAGCCTGTTAAGGAGGACTCTGGCAAGAATCTTGCCAGCAATGACTAAGAGAGAGACTCCCCAGTGATTGTCACAGGAAAATCTATTTCCTTTACCTTTATAGAGATGGACAATAGTGGTGTCCTTGAACTTCTGGGGGATAACTTCTGGCCATATAACCCAGAAAATTTCAGTCAACATTTTTCAGGAGCAATGGAACCCCTCCCCCACTTCATAAATCTTAGCTGGAATAGAATAAGCACCAGGTGCTTTGCAACAGGAGAGGAGCCTAATGGCATTCAAAACCTCTTCTTTAGTTGGAAATTTGGCTAGGGAGGGATTGACTTCAACCAGAGGCAAACAGTCAGTGGCTTCAGCATTGATTGTTGACGATTTGCTGAGAACACTATGGAAGCGCTCAGCCCATCTCTCCAAGATTGTGTTCTTATCATTAATCAACATGGCTCCATCAGCACTGAGTAGGTGGGATGCACCATAGGTCTCTGTGGCCCATAAACAACTTTCAGGGCATCATAAAAGTGCTTTGGATTGTTACTATGACTATAAAACTCAATTTCGCCTGCCTTCTTACTGAGCCAAGACTCCTGCATATCTCTAAGCTTCACTTGTACTTTACTTTTGATGGAGTTAAATGTTGCTTTCTTAGAGGTAGATGAACTATCCTCCTGGTAAATCCTGTGGAGTTCTTGTTTTTCATTTAGTAGCTTCTGAATTTCCCTGAAATTTTCATCAAATCAGTCTTCATGTTTCCCAGTGTTCTGACCCCAATGAGCAAACACAGTGCTATACACCAAATCTCTGAAAGCTGCCTGCTCCTTTTCTGCTCCACTGTTGCCAACCATGTGTTGGCTCAACTTTCCCTCGAAGTTAGCAACAAACTGTTCCCATTCGGAGAAGCATCCTAATCTATTGGCATTAAGTCTTTGGTAGTCATTTTCACTTGGTGCTGCCACTTTTGTTGAATTTGAATATTGAGCTTGGATAAGTCTATGATCAGTCCAGCACTCTGTGCAGCACATTGCCTTCATCATTCTCACATCCTGTCTGTCTCTTCTCCTTACAATGACATAATCTATTAAGTGCCAAAATTTGCTGTGAGGGTACATCCATGAAGTTTTATTACATTTAGGTAAATGAAAGACAGTGTTGGTGATGAGAAGATTATGAAATACACAAGTCTTCAGTAGTAAGTGACCATTGCTGTTGCTATTTCTAACTTCATTCCTCCCAAGGATACCCTCCCATTTCTGGTTGTCTGAGCATACTCTCATGTTAAAGTCACCCAGAATTATAAGTTTATCCTCTTTCAGCACACTGATGATCAGGGTCTCCAGGTTTTCACAAATTTTTTCTTTGACTTCCTCAGGGTTCATCACAGTGGGAGCATAGGCACCAAAGATGGTGGCATGGCATTTTCCTACAAGTGGCAATCACACTGTCACAAGCCTGTCTTTCACTTTTGGTAGGTATACGAGCTTATTTACTAGAGTAGTTTTGGTTGTAAAACCTATGCCAGCTTCATGGTTCTCCCCTTCACTGCAGCCACTCAGAAAAATGTGTATTCAGCTCCAACTTCAGTAAGCTGGCCTTCATTTGTCAGCCCTGTTTCACTCAGGGCTGCTATTTGGATGCTATACATGTTGAGTTCACTTGCAACAAGAGCTGTTCATCTTTCAGGTCTACTGTATTTTGTGTTGTCCATAAGTGTGTTCACATTCCATGTACCAATGGGAAGTGGAATCATCTTTGAAGAAGTTTTTGTACATTTTTTGTGTGTTTTGACCACAAATAGGATCCCCCCTCCCTGCTGTGGTAAACAGGTCAGAGTGGGGCAAACAGACAATTTGTGGGGCATCTTTTCTAGACCCTTCCTCATGAGCAGTACAGTCCTTAAAATGTTGCTCAGTTACCCATGGGGCTGCCAAATCCCACTGCTTTCCACAGGGAGAAAGCAACCTTATGTCCTGGTCTGCCTATGTGCGGGGTTGTGACAATGGCTCTCAGTGTATCTGTACCTGCTGCTCTGTCACTTGCCTGTTGCCACAGGTCTTTGACATAGGTAAAAGTGATAAAATGGTATGGGTGATGTCTTTTGATTCATGGCTAAACTAGATTTAAGTGACATAGAGTTGCATGAAGTTGTCAGCCTCACTCTCTCTTCCAGAGTCATCACAGTTGAGTGGAAGGCAGAGTCAAGATGACTGGTGATGGCTCAAGATGCAGTGGATGACCTTGGCATCTTTGATGTCTAACCAAGCTCTAAGTATTCCACAGTGCCTATTTCAGATACCTTCATGGCCTTAGGAACAAATTGTTCTCATCTGCCCATTCCACCAGGAAAAGAAGTCTTCACATGCTTGGTGTAGATAGCCCCCAACCCACCTATGGGTTTGAGACCTCTTGGTTGCCCTAGACCTGGTTTAGCCTGTCTGCCAAAATGATTTACCAGGACACCCTGCTGTGCATGCTACAGCTTCTTGGAGCCACAGATGAGACCTAGTTGGATCACACAGACACCAAAGGTGGAAAGGAGACTTAAAATGGGTTCAGCAGCCCTCACACCAGAGATACTAATCTTCCTTGAACACACCCTACACCCCAGGCACTCATTATGTGCTAGTCGATTGAATGACTACCACTATCTAGCTATGTGACCATAGGTAAGCCACATCACTTCTCAGAGAATTTCCTCATCCATAAAATGAGAGAATTAAATTAGATATTCCTTTCCAAATTTAACAGTCTATGCTTCACTCTGGTTCTCTCATCCTTCTTATATGTGATCTGAGTTAAGTTGGAATGTGGCCTCTGGAACACAGTAAAGCTAACTGACCATTAAAAGAATTAAACCAAATGACCTTTGTTTCATTAGCACAGAGCAACTCTAGCCAACAGAGCTAATCAGCCATAAGGAATCTAAAATAGTATATCTAGCTTTAGAAAAAAGTTGTTTCTCAAAATTAATAACATTAAGAGGCAGGGCTCTAGCCTCTTACGGCATTTAATTGGGCTAATTTCTGGATAGCATACTGCCAGACTAAAGAAATCTTATATAGGCTCTACCCATCACCTCACTGCAAATTTTTAAAGAGGTACCATGAATGTAACACTAAAATTTTTTTTAAAACAGGGAGGCTTCATTCTTTCGGTATTTACCTATAAACTTGTTGCAGCTGGAACAAAAAATTAATTCATTTCTTCATTTGGATATGGTATCTTTCAGTATAATGTGAATATAAAAACCAACAGTTAACATTGTACCATCTCATTTCTGGATTTCAAGGAAAGCAACACAGACATAAGAAAGTTGGTTGAAGGAAGTAGGAAAGTTTAGCCTGTGGAAGAGTAGACTTAGAAGGAACATGATAGGTGCCTTCAAGTATTTAAAAGGCTATCACCAAGAAGCAGGGCTAAACTTGCACAGTTTGGCCCCAGACAGCAGAACTAGAAATAACAGATGAAAGCTACTAAAGAAATCTTAGACTGGACATAAGGAAAAACTTCCTAATAATCAGAGTTGTCCAAAAGTAGAAAGGGCTGCCTCAGGAAGCAGTAGCCTGCCCCTCAAAGGAAATCTTCACAAGCAAAACTGGGTGACTATTTGCTGGACATTTTTAAATGAGTTTATTGTTTTGATTTTTCATGTAACAACTATTTTTTATTACTTGATCCCTTCTACTATCCTCCTCCACCCCGCACAAACCAAATTAAAAATAAAAATCAATCTCTCAATATATAGCTATATAATCTAGCAGGATAAATTCCCACATTATCCAGTTCCAGGACTGTATGTCTCTTGGTGCACTCTAAGTTCATCACTTCTCTGTCAGGAGGTGAGTAATGTGTTTCATTTTCATTCTTTAGGAATTGTGGCTTATCTCTTAATTGATCAGAGTATTAAAGTTGTTGCTTTTTGTACCTACAATGTATTTTGTAAATTATTCTTCTAGGTCTGCTCACTTCACACTGCATCAGCTTATAAAGGCCTTCCCAGGTTCCTTTGAAATTGTCCATTTCATCACTTCTTATGACACAATAAAATGCCATTACATTATAGTTGTTGTTCTGTCATTCAGTTATGTCTGACTCTTCATGACCCCATGGACTACAGCACATCAGGTCCTTCTCTCCTCCACTGTCTCCCAAAATCTGTCCAAGCTCATGTCTGTTGCTTCCATGACACCATCTATCCATCTCATCCTTTTCTGTCCCCTTTTCCTTTTGCCTTCTATCTTTCTCAACATTGGGGTCCTTTCCAATAAGTCCTGTCTTCTCATCATGTGGCCAAATTAGGTAAGCTTCAGCTTCATTGTTTGACCTTCCAATTAATAGTTTAAATTAATTTCTTTAAGTATTGGCTAACTGTCTCGTTGTCCAAGGGACTTTCAAGTCTTCTCTAGAACCACAATTCAAAAGTGTTGATTCTGTGCTCCTCCGCTTTCCTTATAGTACAATTCTCACAGCCATACACTACTGTTGGAAAAACCATCTTTGATTATATGGACTTCTGTTGGCAAGTGTACGTCTTTTCTTTTTTGGCATACTGTCCAGATTTGCCATAGCTTTCTTTCCAAGGAGCAAATGTCTTTTAATTTCATGGCCACAGTCACCATATGAAGTGACCTTTGAACCCAAGAATATAAAATCTGACACTGCTTCCATTTCTTCTTTTTCTATTTGCCAGGAAGTGATGGGTCTATTTGCCAAGATCTTAGGGCTTGGGAGTTTTATTTTTTAAGCTTCAAACCAGCTTTTATATTCTGTTCTTTCACCCTCATCGAGAAGCTTCTTAATTCCTCTTCACTCTGCCATCAGAGTGGTATCATCTGCATATCTGAGATTGTCTATACTTCTCCCAGAAATCTTAATTGCAGTTTTTGATTCATCTAGTTTGGCATTTTGTATGTACTCTGCATGTAAGTTAAATAAATAAGGTGACACTATGCAGCTTTGTACTCCTTTCCCAAACTTAAATCAATCAGTTGTTACATGTTCAGTTCTAACTGTTGCTTCTTGACCTACATATAGGTCTCTCAAGAGATAAGTAAGATAATCTGATACTCCCATCTCTGAGGACTTACCATATTTTGTTGTGATCCATATAGTGAAAGATTTTAGTGTAGCCAATGAAGCAGAAGTAGATGTTTTTTCTGGAACTTCTTTGCCTTCTCCCTAATCCAGCAAATGTTGGCAATTTGGTCTTGCTGAGTATGTTTTAATAGAGGTTCTTTTGGGAGTGCATGCATTAGAATACGTGGTTGCTAAGGTCCCTTACAAGTGAAATTCTATAATTCTAAATTCTGAACTTGTTAACTATAATACGTTGATTTCAAAAAAGAAGGATGTACATACTTTCTTTGACATAACCAGGCTGTGTCCTATTTGTCTTTCTCTTGGAACAGTCAAAAGGACACATAAAGTCCACAAGGGAGGGGCGCTGCTTATATAGGATTGCACACTACAAGGAGTATTTTCCCCTGTCAACGTTTTGTCGTTGTTGCTGTTCAGTCATCTCAGTTGTGTCCAACTTTTTGTGACTCCATTTGGAGCTTTCTTGGCAAAGATACTAGAGTGATTTGCCATTCTTTTCTCTAGATCATTCTGTGGATGAAGAAACTGAGGCAAACAAGGTTAAGTGATTTGTCCAGGGCCATACAGCTAGTTAGTGTCTGAGGCCAGATTTGAACTCAGGAAGATCAGTCTTCCAACTCCAGGCCCAATACTCCATCCACCGCACCACCTAGCTGCCTTGCTATACAACATACCCCACCCTCAATGCCAGGATATATTCCTTTATACTAGAAAGCAAATAAGCCCCTACTATCATTTTATATATAAAACAATCTAGAATGTGGAAGCCTCATGCACCCATCGGAAGTAAAAATGCACACTTAGTTTGAAAAAATGTCTTTGGTGCCTCATGGTTATATCTGCAAATACATTCATTAGTCACTCTGGAGACTCCATCACTGTGGAGGTTAGGAAGGAATAGATGAAGTCTCACCAGACAACCTTGTAAATGCTCACCATTTCCATCTCTGTCCAGACCTTTGGCTCAGCCCGCTAAGTATTCATGTTTCCTGCTGGCTGCTCACGTTCCCAGATTCAGTCCATAGTTCAGAAGACTCATGTATTATCCAGAGGAAAACAATGGGCAAAACAGAAGCTGTTACTCTTAATTCTGATGCTGGCAATACATGTCTCCTTAAGACTGATCTAGATGAGGCTATGAAACATACTTAAGTCACTCAGTAAAGGTTTGGTAGTCTCTGAAGAGTTAATATTTTAAGATGAAAAAGTGACAATGAAGTGAGGCATGATGGGTATGACTAAGCTGTAGCATGTTAACAACAAAAGAATTATATGGGGAAAGTGGCATAAAAATATGAAAGAAATGCATCTATGACTGGAAAAGGAAATGAGCTAGTCATAGAGTGAGATCAGGCAATATTCAATAGATACACCAGATGCTCCACTGGTTTCTAAACTATGTCAAGAGATCTAGAGGAAAACTCCCAGCATGTCAAGTGGGACCTTTAGGGAAGATTTATGGGAGGACATGGACTCAAGTGAAACAGGAAGTACGGGCAAGGATGGGTTGTGATCTGCCTCTCTGAGGAGAATACTCGAATCGATGAGATCATAGACCCATGGAAATACTGAAGTAAACTGTGTGGTTCCGGCAATACTACAAAGTTGAGGTCAATAAAGTTAAACTTCACTCATCTTTCAAAAATCATTATTTTGTAGTCCTGAAACTCACCACCACCCCTTTCCCTTTTTAAACTCTTATTCACAAAATATAAAGACATTTATAATGGGAAATTTTTGCTTCATTTCCAATGTGGGAAAAGATTTATCTGTGAAAGTGATATTTTGAAGTAGGTCAAATGTGTGAAAGTAGAAAAGTAGATAAGTTAACTACAGGGCAGAGCTATGACCTCTTAAAGCAATGGATTTGATAGCTGGAGAAAGTGAAAATTTTGCTGTAGGCTATAGTCTCCTGAAAATCTTTATGCATTAGGTTCTGTAGTGAATGTAGTTGGAGGTAGAATTAGATTTAATGGCATTTTCCCACCAGGGAGAGTGTTTAAAAAGGAGTTCCTGGATACAAAAAAAGAAAATTCCCATCTGCCTCCATTTGAATTCTGCCCTGGTATTTGTATCCTCTATGGCCATTGGCAAACGAATTCTTGGCCCCTTTGGAAAATGGCACAGGGAAAGCGGTAGAGAAAATTGGCAGTGGAGATCATGGTATGAATGGCAGGAGCTCCTCTCACAAAATAGATCACATTTGTATAGAGCTTAACAATTTACAGAATGATGTTTCTTAAAAAACAACCATGAGAGGTAGGCAGTACTAGTATCATTGTCCTCATTTCACAGCAAAGCAAAATGAAGCTCAGGGAGCTTTGGACAATTGGCTTGTCCAAAGTCACAGAGTTAATGTTAAAACCAAGACTTGAACTCAGGTTTTCTAATCTCATGCCCAGAAATCTTTGCACTATATCCTACCTCTCATCATAACAGAATGTAAGCTCAAGCACAATGACTTTTTCCTTTGTATTCCTCAATGCTTAGCACGTTGCTTTGTATATAGTTGGTGCTTAGTAAGTAGTTGTTGCATTGGAATATGGCCCCAACCACTCAAACCCTGTACTTCCTTTGTGGTTCCTCTTTTGGAAGCTAACCAGGGTAGAGACAAACAGTGCCCATGCAGAGCCACAAATCAGAAAGATAAGTAGAAGACATGACTGTACCCCTGCCACCATTATGCTTGCACAAATTTGCACAAGCTCAGAAGAGAGAAGTAGCAGACTTACTTCTTTACCTCTTGTCATCATCGATTCTTAATAAATGGCAAGTAGAATGAATTTTAGCATTCTTGTAGTGCAACAATTTTTTGCCCTATTGAACAGTTAAGAATAGGTACTAGCTGGAATCTAGAACTCTTGCCTTTTATTCTAGATATTACTTCTACCTTTAATCTTAGTTATGACCCATATGGGCCCCTATTTTATAATCTTTAGAGTAGAAATACACAAATACCCACCCATGCATTCATATATATTATTTTCAACCATTTAAAGAAGCTAAGAATAGGAATTTTCAGTCAAAAGGAGAGACCTAAGTTATCTAAGATGGTCTCATTTCAAGGATAAAGGAAACTGACATTCAAAAGAGGGCAAGTGACTTCCCCTTTCATGTAGGTATTGAAAAAATTGGAACCTAGGCTTCCTGACTCCTAATTCAACTGTCTTTCCACTAATCAATATCCTCTTTGATTCAGTTATTCTGAGACAAAATCCATTTTGTTCTCCAAATTTCTCCAATCTCATCCAGAAACTAAAAGCCTGAGCCATCTGGTTCTAACAACTTTAGAGGAAGTATATATACGTCAGAAAGAAGTTGGTTTATGGATCTTTTGACCCCAAATATCAGGTTACAGTTTTTAGTTCTCAGACCCTGACACCATATACAACTTCAACTAGGGAAAAAAAAAAACAAACCAAAAAACTGCCACAAAACAGAGGTTCTCACAGGGAAAGACCAGCAGCAGAAGTCATGATGATAAATATGGTAGGGGGAAACATGAGAACTAAGATGAATAAAGAAGGGAATAGTGGAAGAGTTAAGACTGTAGTTACCATCTTCAGTTATCATCTTTATTATTAATACTGATCTATTGAAATGTGTTAGATTTCTAGGGTAGAAATTAAACAGAAATTATATGGAAGAGAGAAAGTGGCATTCTGTGGGTGATTTGTTTTCATGTACGAGCTACTAAAGTGATGCTTTAAATACCACTATAATTTTGGTGGATATTTGTAAATATGGCAATCTTATATACAAATTTGATGCTGCTGCTATAGGCAACAGTGTATATAAACAGCAAAGAAATTCATATTGAAGTATTCTTTTTTTAAATTAATACTAGGTTGGTATTAAGTCATATTATCAAGCAGTCTCCCACTTCTAATTAATGCATATGAAATATGCCTGAATTAACATAAGCATGATAAATGCCAAAAATATTAATAACTACTAAAAACTAGTTCTATGAATAGGCAGCAGAAGTGTCAACACTTATTCCATTTAATAATAATAATAATACCTAAAATTTATATAGAGCTTTAAGGTTTCCAAAGTGTATATATATATATACATATATATATATACATATATATATTATCTCATTTGAGTTTTACAATGAACTTTCAAGGTAAGTGTTATTGATACCTACATTTCAGAGAGAAGGAAACTGAGGCTGAAAGAATTAGAGGTAACTCAATAAACATCTGAGGCAGAATTCAAACTCAGGTTTGACTCCCAAGTCCGTCATTCCATGCACTATACCAATCTGTCTTTATACCATGGTGTAAAACTGTACACGCACCCTTCCACTTTTTAAGAAATTTTCCAGTTCTCACAAATTTCATCTTTCAAATATTCACCAATTTCCCATAATTTTATTCCCTTTCTTTCATGTTTTCCATTTGATTGCCCTTTATCCCTCATAGATATATTGTATAGAGTTGTAACAAAATCCTGGGTGTGCATACTACTGTAACAGGGCTTTGTATGTCCCAGATCACCTAGATGGCAACAATCACGTGGGAGATGGCAGGGATTTGCCTCTGAGAGAAGACATTCTGTGTTCCCCTACCACATAGGTAGAATTTTAAACATTTAAAATTTTAAAGCATTAAAAGTCAAGAAATCTAAGTAATTCACAGAAAATTAAGAAAATGCAATGCATTCTCTCTCTGTCTTTCTCTGTCTGTCTCTCTCTCTCTCTGTCTCTCTCTCTCTCTCTCTCTCTCTCTCTCTCTCTCTCTCTCTCTTTCTCTCTCTCATATCCAAGGATGGTCTTGCTAACCCAGGCCTTAGAACTCAAGACATATCAACCTTGGAACCAAAATTCCAGGTCAGATTTTGGTGCCCACCTTACCTGGATGCCACGATGATAACTCAGTAAGGCTTTGGACTTGAAAATTAGTGGGATGATGCTTCATAGAAATTAAGTTAAACTGTGAATCTAATCACAATCCCTTCCTCAGAGACTGATGTACTGAAAAGCAGGATTATTCGCCCCACACACAGGTGTTACGGGGAAGGGAAGAGGAGAGGATAGCTTTACGTTACCATCCTACAAATTTGGGGTAGGGTGTATCAGGTATTCAGGAGGACTCGCACCTCTGGTGTGAGGGCTTGCTCCTCCCTTTCCAGGGCTACACATCCGCCTTTGATGTCTCCTTGATTCACCCGACTCTTGTCTCTCCAAGAACCTGCAATGTGCATAGCAGCCACACCCCAGTAAACCATCTCAGGTTAAACCCAGTGGAGAGTAACTGACAGGCCTCAAAAGTGTCTGTGAGTTAGGTGAACGTCTACCCCAAGCGTGTGAAGACTTTCTCTTGTGGAATGGGTGAATGAGAACAATTTGTTCCAATGGCAAGGAGAGTGGCTAAAGCACGTGCTATGAAGTGCTTAGTCAGCCATCAAAGATGCTTAAGTCATCCACTGCATCACAAGCCATTACCAGTTGTCTTGACTTTTCTGTTGCCACTGGATTTTGATGACTTAGGAAGAGAGAGTGAGGCTGATGACTTTGTACAACTCTGCCTCACTTAAATCTAATTCACGCACAAGTCAAGACATCATCCTGTGATGTCATTGGTCTTCTTCAAAAACACAGGGCAAACAACAGCAACAATATTTGAGGTAAATATTTCTTTGTAAAATCTAATCTAATTATTAAATGGCTAAATTAAACTGGGGCGCTGAGGACCCCTAAAATTGAGCAAACACAATCAGTGAGTTTTGAGCACGTGGCAGAGACTAGATACCTCCCAACCCTTTTGAAGGTATTGGAGAGCCGTGAAGAGGGGAGAAAATGTAACACACCTGGCCTTCAGGCAGTGAAAGCTAGACAAGTCATTGTTATACTGCTTCTAGAATGCACAGGATTATTATAATACAGAGTGTTATATGTGTGCAGAGACACAGTTAGCAATTTTCTGCACCCAAAGAAATCAGCACAAAACACCTGGAATAAGCAGCAGAAATCACACTGGGGCAAGAAGGCTGTAATTTTGCCCTCAGATCAACATCATAATCCTTTATGTGCAAGTAACAAAGTAATTAAGACAAATTAATTTTAGCAAGAGGAGAATTTAGTATAGTAGCTTCATCAAAATGAATGTGTTAAATTTTTGTCCTCTCTAAATTTCAGTGCCCTAGGCAAAACTGTTATTGTTTTGTCCTAGTTATAGTTCTGATTATATTATGTATGATTCACTTATAATATGTCAATATTAGTGTCAAAATGTAATTGTCACAAGTAGCATAGAAATACACCTGGATGACTGGCCTTGCATTTGGTGCTGTCCTGGAATAAAAAGAAAGTTTACAAAATGAATATCTGAACATCAAATTATATTTCCCCATAGAAAGTCATTATAACTATAGAAATAAGTTCTCATAGAAAAAATATTTGGCTACATTAGGTACTAAAAATGAAAAATAGTATTCCTAATATCCTCTTCAAAGAACCTTTGTTATTTGGAGGGGTGAAGCCAAGATGGCAAAGAGAAGCCAGGAATTTGCCTGAGTCCTCTCCAGTTTCCCTAGAAAACAACATTAAATCAAGCCTCTAAAAGTATTCTGGAATGACAGAACACAAAAAGATGGAGTGAAACAGTTTTCCAATCCAAGATAACTTAGTTGGACTTCAGGAAAGGTCTATCTAACTTGAATATAAGAGGAGTGCAGCCCAGCACTGGTGGTGTCCAGGCAAGCCAGCAGGAAGCTCTTAGCCACAGCATATATCAGCAACTGAAGGCCCATAGTTCTGGCTCAGTAGGCAGTGGCACAGCAAGCCAGCTGTGACGCCTCCAGCCCCAGCGTAGAAGGCAAACTGCAAGCCCCAGAACCTAGGTCACAACAGGTGCAACTAGGCTGGGCCACCCCAGCACAGTAGGCAAGACACCAGCACCTAAAGCCCCAGAACAGAAAGCCAGTGACCAGGCCCCTGACCCCCAGCCCAATGGACAAAAAGACCTATACCCCAGGAACAGAGCTCAACTTTTTAAAATGAGCAAAAAAAAAGAGCCCTGATCATAGAAAGCTGCTATGGTGACATAGAGAATCCAAACGCAAACTCAGAAGAGGCCAACAATGTAAAAATGCCTACATGTGAAGCCTCAAATGGGAATATGAATTGGTCTCAAACTCAAAACATCCTCTTGGAAGGTCTCAAAAAGATTTTAAAAATAAAATAAGTGATGTAGAAGAAAAATCAGGAAAAGAAATGAGAATTATGCAAAAAAAGTCAGCAGCTTGAACAAGGAAGCACAAAAATCAATTGAAGAAAACAACTCCTTTAAAATGGAATTGGCCAAATGGGAAAAAAAAATCCACTGAAGAAAACAAATCCTAAATTTAAAGCTAAAATTAACCCAATGGAAAAGGAGGTACAAAAGCTAATTGAAGAAAATAATTCCTTAAAAATTAGAACAGGGCAAGTGGAAGCTAATGACTCTATGAGACATCAAAAATCAGTCAAATAAAATCAAAAGAATGAAAAATAGAAGAAAATGTAAAATACCTCATTGGAAAAGCAAGTGACCTGGAAAATAGATCCAGGAAAGGTAATTTAAGAATTTTTTGACTATTTGAAAGTCATGATCAAAAAAAGAGTCTGGACAGCATCTTTCGAGAAATTATCAAGGAAAATTGCCCTGATGTTCTAAAACCGGAGGGTAAAATCATCACTGAAAGAATCCACCAATCACCTTTTCAAAGAGATTCCAAAATGAAAACTCCAAGGAATATTGTAGCCAAATTCCAGGATTACAAAGTCAAGGAGAAAATACAGTAAGCAGCCAGAAAGAAACAATTCAAATATCAAGGAGCCATAGTCAGGATTACGCAAGACTTAGCAGGTTCTACATTAAAGAACCAGGTTGGGGGTGGACAGGGAGGTTGAAATATATATTCCAGGAGGTGAATGAACTTGGATTATAACCAAGAATCAACTACCCAGCAATATTAAGCATAATCTTTCAGGGTATAAGATGGATATTCAATGAAACAGGGGACTTTCAAACTTTCCTAATGAAAAGACGAGAGCTGAACAGAAAATCTGATCTTCAAATACAAGACTCAAGAGAAGAATATAAAGGTAAACAGGAAAGAAAAATAGAATAAATTAAGATAAAATTGTTTACAATTTTATATAGGAAGATGATACTTGTAACTCTTAAGAACTCTATTATTATTAGAGCAATTAGAAGTATACTTAGACAGAGGGTTGGGTTTAAATTGACTTTGAGGTGATGATAACAATAATTTATTAATGGTTTAAAAAAAAGGATTGTACTGGGAGAAGAGCAAAGGGGGAGGCAGAATGGGGTAAATTATATCACATAAAGAGACATGAAAAACCTATTACAATAGAGGAGAAGAAGGGAGGGGGTGAGCATTGTTTGAACTTAACTCTTATTGAATTTGGCTCAAAGAGGGAATAACATATACACTCAATTGAGTAGAGAAATATATCTTACCCTATAGGGCAGTAGGAGGAGAAAGGGGAAAGAAAAGGGAGGGGAGGGCTGATAAAATGGAGGACACATTTGGAGAGGTGGTAGTCTAAGGCAAAACATTCATGGAGGGACAAGGTAAAAGAAGAGAGAAAAGTATAAAAAAGGAGTAAAATAGGATGGAGGGAAATATACAGATAGTTATCATAACTGTGAATGTGAATGGGATAAACTCCCATAAAATGAAAGTAGATAGCAAAGTGAATTAAAAACCAGAATCCTACAATATGTTGTTTACAAGAAACACATTTGAAGCAGAGATACACACAGAGAGTAAATAGAAAAGGGTGGAACAGAATATATTATGCTTCAGGTGAAGTTTAAGAAAAGGCAGGGATAACAATCTATAGGAAAAAAATAGATATAATTAACAAGGAAGGAAACTACATCTTGCTAAAAAGTACCATAGAAAATGAAATAATATCAGTATTAAACATATGCACCAAGCATTCAAATTTTTAGAAGAGAAGTGAGTTACAGGAAGAAACTGACAGCAAAACCATACTATTGGGGGAACCTCAACCTCCCCTTCTCAGAACTACAAACTACTAATACTACTAACTACAAAAAAAGCAACAAAAAAATTAAGGAGATGAATAGAATTTTAGAAAAGTTAGATATGGGATGGCAGCTGGAAAGCAGAGACTAGCGTGAGCTCCCCACCAAGTCCCTCCAAAAACCTATAAAAAATGGCTCTGAACCAGTTCTAGAACTGCAGAACCCATAAAATGCCATAGGGAAGCCTCCAGCCCAGGACAGCCTGGACGGTCTCTGGGTAAGGTCTATCCCGCATGGAGCTGGGAGCGAAGCAGAGCACAGCAGGGCCCAGCATGGGTGGAGCAGACCAACCAGACCAGTAGCTGGGTGGAGCGTGCCCTAACGCCCTGAATCAGTGAGCTGTGGCAGTTGCCAGACTTCTCAACCCACAGGCACCAAAGACAACAGAGAAGAACTGAAGAACCCTCAAAAGAGCAGAGGGAAGCAGGACACTAGCCCAGGACAGCTTGGATGGTCTCTGGGTAAGGTCTATCCCACACAGAGCTGGGAGCCGAGCAGAGCCCAGCATGTACGGCACAGACCAATCAGACCAGGAGCTGGGTGGAGCGTGCCCTAGCACCCTGAATCAGTGAGCTGTGGCAGTTACCAGACTTTTCAAGCCATGAACACCAAAGACAACAAAGAAGGTTAGTGGAAAAAGCTGCTGGGGACAGGGAGTTTGTGGTTCAGCCACTGCCCCAGGGGGCAGCCAAGGTGGGGCAGCTACAGAACTACAGCTGCACTTGCTTCTGGCCCCAGGCCCACCTGGTGGGAGGAATTAAGTGGTGGATCACAGCAGGCGTGAAGAGCCTGCTGAAGATCTAAGTCCAGTCCAGGTTGGGGGTTCTTGGGGAAGGAGGAGTGCTGGTGTGGTAGAGCTGGCGCATCCCCCCAAGCTTGGAACATAGAACTCTGTACTCTATAAGCAGTCATACCCCGCTGAAAAACTCAAGGATCCAGTAAACTGGCT
>CM053622.1:526314717-526351140 GCA_028646595.1 Phalanger gymnotis | reverse complement strand
TAGGAAGAAGCAAAATATAGTTAGTCTTTCATAACATAAATATTGTGGAAGGGTTATACATAATGATACGCATGTGACCCATGCTGAATTGCTTGACTTCTTAGGGAGGGAGGGTGGGTGGGAAGAGAAGAGAGGAGAGAATTTGGAACTCAAAGTTTTAAAAATAGAAGTTCAAAAACAAAAAAAAAAATTTTGCATGCAACTAGAAAATAAGATACACAGGCAATGGGGCGTAGAAAGTTATCTTGCCCTACAAGAAAGGAAGGGAAAAGGGGATGGGAGGGGAGTGGGGTGACAGAAGGGAGGGCTTACTGGGGAACAGGGCAACCAGAATATACGCCATCTTGGAATGGGGGGAGGGTAGAATTGGGGAGAAAATTTGTACTTCAAACTCTTGTGAAAATCAATGCTGAAAACTAAATATATTAAAAAAAAGAAAAAAAAGAAAAGTTAGATATGACAGACCTCTGGAGAAAACTGAATGGGGATAAAAAGGAATATATCTTTTTCTCAGGAGTACATCATACATACATAAAAACTGACCTCATATTAGACCACAAAAACCTCACAATCAAATGCAGAAAGGCAAAAATATCAGATTATGATGTAATAGATATTACATGTAATAAAGGGCCATGGAAAGATAGATTAAAAATTAATTGGAAACTAAATAATCTAATCCTAAAGATGAGTGAATCAAACAACAAATCACATAATCAATAATTTCATCAAAGAGAATGACAATAGTGAGACAACATACCAAAATTTATTGGATGTAGCCAAAGCCAAACTTAGGGAAAATTCTATATCTCTAAATGCTTGCATGAATAAAATAAAGAAAGAGCAAATCAATGAATTGAGCATGCAATTAAAAAAGTTAGAAAAGAACAAATTAAATGTGATGATCAGCTATGATAGACTTAGTTGTTCTCAGCAATACAATGATCTAAGGCAATTCTAAAAGACTCGTAATGGAAAATGCTATTCACATCCAGAGAAAGAACCATGGAGTCTGAATGCAGATCAAAGCATACTAATTTCACTTTTTTGTGTGGCTTTTCCATTTTGTTCTGTTTATTTTTTCACAACATGACTAATGTGGAAATATGTTTACATAATTGCACATGTATAACCTATATGAGATTACTTGTCATATTGAGGATGGGAGGGAAGGAGGGGGAAAAATTTGAAATTCAAAATCTTATTTAAAAAATCAATGTTGAATACTATTTTTACATGTAATTGGAAAAAATAAAATAATATTAACCAAAAAAAAGAACATGTGTCCAGTCGTTTCTTTGTGGCTGACTCTTTGTGACCCCATGGACCAACTAACTGTGCATGGGGTTTTCTTGGCAAAGGTACTGGATCGGTTTGCCATTTCATTCTTCAATGAATCATCTTTTATCAGCACTCTCTGCTATGACTTGTCCATCTTGGGTTACCCTATATATCATAGCTCATTGAACTATGCAAGCCCTTCCTCCATTACAAAGCAGCATTCCAGGAGGGGTCAAAGAACATACTTGACCTTTTTAATGTCTAGTCTATGTACATTCAACCCTCCCTCCCACATACTCCTATGAAAAACTGGTCAAATGGGTGGTTATCTCGCATAATCTTATATATTCAAATGCTCCCCCATTTTAAAATGCACTTATCTGTTACAAGTTCTCATCAACTATAAGACTGGAATGTTAAAGCAGCCATGCTGTGTATGCAATCATTCTAAGTAACTTGGTGAAATCTAAAAGCCAAAGAGTCAGAAGAAGATGACTTCTCAACAATATCTCCTTAGTTCTGAGATTACACTTACAAATAAAGATATCATCATCCTTTTAAGTGGAATTTATTGCAGTAAAGTAAATGTTTGCTGACAGTAGAGATTCGGGCAAGCAGAATTAAATGCTGTCCTCTAACTGACTTTGTAACTCTTGATGTGCAAATACTACATGAGATGGTTACGATAAATTCATTTTACAGGGAGAAAAATTGGTACAGCGGTTTCTATTCAATGAATGTGTTAAACCCTGGCACCCTCTAAATTTTGATGCTACATCCAAACCCTTGTTTCCAGTCCTAGTTAAAGCCTATCTGATCAGAAGAGCAATTTTAAAGAGAATTGTTTGAAGATTTCTCCATTTGGATGTTGAAAGGAAAACATTTGGCATACAAAATAAAACATGAAAATTGTAATACTATTTAGAGTTTATTAGTGTTAACCTTGGCTCACAGAGAATGTGGTGCCTCAAAGATTAGCAAGCCTCTTTACCCTGTAACTCCTCTATTTTTTCTCCCCAGAAAGTTCACTGGTGTACCATTCATGTTTTAAAGTGCCACTATTCACCCAAGCTTTATGAGGTTACCCAAACCTGAGATTCTACATGGGAAAAACCATAAAGCTTTCCTTTTCCTCTACCCTCCTTCCATTATACAATAATAGTACTTTCAAATTAAATCAATTTCATTACTCAATAACAATACTTTCAATTAATTCAAGTCAGCCAATTTTCAAGCATGTGTCATGTGACACAACATATGCAAGGTAAGTATACTACAAACTAGGCTGTGATGAAGTCAAGAGAGAAAAGAAAGACAAAATGTTCTAGCAAAAATTGAGGAGGTAGGAAATTTTAACAGTTAAGTAAAGGCCTGGAGGTAAGATAATACAGGGCATGGATAAATAGCAAAGAATTATCTGTGTAATGTCATATTCCCCTACTAGAATATAACTTTATGACAAAAGGGAACCTATGCAAATGGTTTCTCTATTTGCAAGTACTATGGGCATCTTAAATATTATAAACATATGAAATTTTAGAGGATTTACTATGAAACACTATTGAGGAGTATAAAATATGATAGAGGATATGTGTTCAGGAAAGGATGAGAAGATTAATGGTTCCACTTACAAAGGTTGCTATAATTTAATCCTGCTCTCAAAATCAGCTATAAGAATATTTTTCCTATTGTTTTTAATCTCTCTCTTGCCCATCTTTCATCTCAGTCTAGAGAATCAAGGTTATTAATTCAGCTCCAGTTCCATTGCCATGGAAATAACTGGCCAGAACTGCCAGTCACTGTCCTCTGAAATCTGCTTCTCCGTCTCTCCACATGGAATGTTGGACTTAGGCTGAAGCCACCCTCCTATTCACCTTAGTCCAGAGAGAAGGTCATAAAATCTCAGAGGTTCTTAACATATGTCATAGATCCTTTTGACAGTCTGGTGAAGCCTATGGACACCTCAGAATAATGTTTTTAAATGCATAAAAATACTTAGAATTACAAAGGAAAC
Organism: Phalanger gymnotis; assembly: GCA_028646595.1. NCBI lineage: Eukaryota > Metazoa > Chordata > Mammalia > Diprotodontia > Phalangeridae > Phalanger > Phalanger gymnotis. Next base: position 526,347,845 of record CM053622.1, on the reverse strand, counting down.
AAGTTACATTGAAATAAAGATGTGTTTTTCCCATCCAAGTTCACAGACCCCCTAAAATCTACCCACAAACTCCTTGGGGAATCCATAGACTTCAAGTTATGAAATTTTTATCTAATCCAATTGCTACTAAAATGATTAATCTTTCCTATAATATTGCCTCAAAATAGTAAACCAGCCTCCACTTAACTACCTACAGAGAAAATTCAGTAGTATCTCCTGGTTCATAACATTTTCAGGGTGCTTTAATTGTGAATAATTTCTCCTTTTATCAAACTGAAATCTGACTTTCTGTATTTCAGGACACCTTATCTTCAGCGATCTGAGAAAATCTATCCTTCACCCCTCTCCACAAATCCGTTCCCTATCTGTATGTCAAAACTAGTTCCCCCATGTTTCATGCTTTGCCACCTCCTTCACTCTACCTAGAGATTTCTTCTCTTTGGACCTCTCAGAACTGTTCTGGGTGGCCCTCTAAATCAAATTCTGCAAGTCAGATCCTTCAACAGGTTCAGCCTTTGATGGCTTCAAACATATCTTCATCCCATATTATGCAGGTCCTTGGACATATGGCTTCCATATTTGCTGTGCCATGATTCTACCAAGCTTACTCGCTTTAGAGTTCTACATTCTGAGTCTCAGAGTTTCACCTCTGCTCTGAGGGCCAATCCTACTCCCTTCTTCTGATTTTTCTACTGTAGTTTCTTGAAACTTCTACTAGTTTCTACTGATCCTACTCTCCCCCTTCCAAATTGATTTAAGTAAACTGATGATCATACCTGAGGGTCAATAGAGACAGGACACCTTTCCCTTAACCTCAGCTAAGGGGAAAATCACATTTTCAACCCAGGTTTCTACCACTAACCTCCTTTAATCTCCTCTTCCCTGACAATAGACTCTAGTGACTAAATATTATCCTAATAACATCTGTGGGTCAAGGACCTGTGATTTTATTTAGTGTTGGAATTCTCTCCACACCAATATGACCCACATATAATTTATAGTCTTACAGAGTTTCCTGAGGGTCAAAGAGGTTTAATGATTTGCTCAGGATCACACATACCTAATAAGCATCAGGGAAAAAATTTGAACCCAGGCCTTCCCAAGTCAAAGCTTAGCACTTTATTCATGATGGCATGTTGCCATGTTACAATAATTATAACAAAAATTACATGGACACACAGCATTGTCAATATATTCCTATCCTTTCTCTGCAATAATCAAGCAGGATAGTAGTGTTCATCTTTATAAATGACAGTCAGTTACTGCCATGAATTTCCTTGGGGTATTTTGAGTTTTAGAAGGAACTGAGAGTTAGTATAAAGGATCATTATGGTAGGTAGCCTTGTCTTGGCTTCAAATTTTGCCTCTGACACATACTAGCTGTGTCAAGGATAGCCCTAAACCAGTAGTTCAGGTAATAGCAAAATAAGTCCATAGCAGGTACCATGTATAAGAATGTTTAATAAGTATTGCAAATGTAGGATAACAATATCTATCTTCATTCTGGCTTTCTGCAGAGCTAGAGCCATGGGAAATCTTCATTTTTTTACGGAGAGCAGGCATTCCCATTCTTTACTGATCTTATCGTAAATACGCAATGAGCCCATGGAGGTCTATGCTAAGCATTCTAGCTCCAATCAAACAAGATGAGACCTTTGAGATCACTGAATCTAACTCCTTCATTTTACAGATGAGGAAACTGAGACCCAGAAAAGTTAAGTGATTTACCGTGGATCATACAGCTAGTAAACGTCTGTGTCAGGATTTAAAATCAGGTTCTCCTGATTCTAAATCTAGTGCTCCATCCACTATGATCCTCCTTTTCCTCCTCTTTCTCCTTCTTCTTCTCCTCCTTTCTTCTCCTCCTCCTCCTCCTTCTCTCTCTCTCTCAATTCAGGAGACAAAGATATGCAAATTTTTTAGAGTTTATGATATACCATCGCCATCACCATTATCACCATCAGACAAGAGGTAGCATGGTGCACTGGGAGTTAGGAAAACCCAGGTCCAGGTCCTCTCTCTGCTATCTCTGATACATGTTGGCTATGTAACAAGGCATGAGTCATTTAATTTCTCAATGTTACAACCAGATTTCTAAATATCATAAATTTCAGGTCAAATATTCATTGATAAAGGGAGTTCTTCCCTGGGAGCTCTGTGCACAGTGAAATCACAAATTCAGTAAAAGCCTCTTTTCTCTCTCTATTATACTGACTACACTCTAGCCATTATCTTCATCTACCTTTCTCCTACCACTACAACCTTGGATTCTGCCCCTATGTCCCCCACTCTGATTCTCAAGCTTTCATCTTATCTTGCTCAACACCTGGCCTCCATGCTTCCCACCTACCTCCAGTCAATGCCAAAAAGCTAATACCTCTGCCCCTCAGGATTTCCAGTTCCCCTTTGCGTACTGAATTTACCTATTAAAGTGTAAGCTCTTCGAGAGCAGGGACTATATTGCTTGATTATATTGTATCTTAAGTGCATAATAATTGTTTCATCTATTCATCTATCAAAGATAAAACGATGATAATGACTCACATATGTAGCATTTTGATATTTAACAAAGCACTTCCCTCCACTATTCTCCTTATATATAAATAAACAAGCATAGAGCTTGAAAAAGTGACTTTAACCTAATTTACTTCTTAGTGAAGATCTGTCATCTTCTGCCTGTGTGTGTATTTGCCTGTGCTACCCCTCGTGCTTATTTTCCTACTAGTTCAGTTCAGTCATTTTTCACTCTTGCCCAATTCTCTTAAATCTTTCTCTTCCTTTAAGGTTCAATTATGGTGTGACTCCTCCATAAAGCCTTTCTTCATTCCTGGATTCACAGTGATCTCTCTTTTCCCAAATCACTCCTTGTCTTTCTGTTTGCACTACTCAAAGACTGTTTTTTATTATATTTATTTAGATAAGACTTAGCCATTCGACTAGATTTTAAACTCCATAAACACTGATTTTTTTTATCTTTGTTTTCCTGAGAGCTTAGCACAGTGCCTTGCACATAGTAAGTATTTAATAAATATTTGCTATATTGTAGTTATTGAATTTTAGTATCCCTTCAACATCTTCATTGTCCTAACTTGTTATCCCAGGGAGCTTTATTTTGCATATTCCCTCCCTGAAGCTTGTTCTATTTAACCTAATGAGCCAAGAGGGTGCTACAAACTCAGCTCTCTGCCCCTTAAGATCAACGAACCCAAGACTGAGCAATATTTCTAAATAATTAACATTTTCTTTCTTAACATTAGATATTTTGGGAATGCCAATATGTAAAGAGAAAACATCCTTATTGAAGAAGCAGATATATTTGGGTACCCTTTCCTCTAGTCATGGATAGTTATTACTCTCTTTGGCCTTCACTGTACCAGCATTAATCCAGACATAACTAATATGGTTTAATTAGGGTTGTTAGAATTCATAAGATACGAAGAACCGATGCATTATTAATTGGTAGAAAATAAATGCTTCCACATGAATTTCATTGCCATTTAGCAATTAATATATCACTTCCCAAAGCCACACACATACTCACACACATATACCCATGCACACACATGTGCATGCATACACACAATATTTAATAATAAAAGAAGGAAGTCTCAAGAATTGCCAGCATTTAGAACCACATTTAAGATTTTGATCATCTTAGACTTGGTTCTCATAGAATAGAAAATCAATTAACTTCCCTTCACATTCCTTTCCTAAGACGGCCTTTCTCATCTTGCAATTCATTCCCCTTCACCTATTATATGGCTTAGTCCAACCGACCTACTTTCCACCATTCCCACACAATATTCTGTCTCCCATCCCCACTCCATTGCCTAGGCCATGTCCGTTGCCTGGAACACACTCCCTCTGCCCTCCCCACCAGCTCTTAGAATTCCCAGTTCCTTCAAATCTCAGTCCAGATGTGAACTCATATATGAAGTCTTTCCTAACCCTACACCTAGGAGTACTACAACCCACAAAATCTACCTTGAATTTATTTTTTACATCATTATACAAGTATATTGTTGTCTCCTCTGATAGAATAGAAACTCCCTGAGGGCAGGAGCTGTTTCAATTTTGTCTTTGTATTCCCAGGGCCTACTACAGCACCTGGCACAAAGTAGAGTGATTATCAAACATTTGTTGATCGACTGCAGGCCTGTACAACCTGCGGCCCAGTGGTTTTTTTCTCTACATGTTTTTCCTCCACATTTTTCTCCGGCTGCCCGAAATCCTTTGGCATACCGCAGGTTGTGCAGGCCTGATCTAGTGGTTCCAGATGCCCAAGGCATGATGACTGCTTCATAAAGTAATCTTTTTGTACTTCGATCTGGGAAATTCTACCAGTTTCCCAAACTAGTCAACCTTTAGTTTTCTTCATTTCTTCAAAAATCTCTAGTTTTTCTCTCAATCTGAGTACTCCCTTTCCTGATGCAGATCACAGCCTCCTACAACTTAGTACAAAATCAAGAATTTTGTGAGCCCCCTCCCCAACAAAAAAATAAAAACACCATCGCCCTGCAGCCAGTCAGGGCTGAAGTCCCTGAATTTAGCTAGGCTGGTCTTCGACGTCAGGCACAAAAGCTCTTCTGGGCTTTTCCAGCTTGACTGGACCTGCCAGGATATTTGTTCTGCTGACATCATCTTTGAGCAACTAGATTCAACTGCATGCTCTGATTGGTTAACGCTGAAGGATTGTAATAGAGCAAAAGGACTTCAGTTATGTGATGGACCTTCTTCTTCTTCTCTATGCAATCAGCCATTTCTCTTGCATTTTATCAGCCCCAATCCCTTAAAAGGCCTATATGAAAACAAATCAGGCAGTAATGACTGTAAAAGTAGCCTTACTTGTTCAAGAAGCAGCATAGGAGAGTAGAAAGAAGGTTGAATTTGGAGTAATGGGACCTAACCGACTCCTGGCTCTGTTAATTACCACCTCTGTAAGCTCTGGCAAATCACTTAAACCCTCTGTCCCTCAGTTTCCTAATATGTATAATGAAGGGGCTAGATGACCTCTAAGGTGCCTTTAATTTTAGATCTATGACCACATGATCAAGAGATATCAGTAATCCCACTTGCCTCTTACTTCCATATTTGCCCAACAATAATAAGTGCTAAGTCTACAGCAAAAAATATACTGCCCTGTCATTGCCAAGGTTGCAAGTTAGTTAATTGCTGATATTTAATAAGCAAGGATTTTAGTGTCTAGTATGTGGCAGGCACTGGGGTACAAGTGTTAAAAATGAAACCATGCATACTTACAAAGAAATTACATTCTAAGGGGAAAAGTGTGATGCCCTAGGAGGAAATCAGAAAGATTTTCCACTTACCCCTTTAATGTGAGTTCTTTCCTATACAAATAAATTCTTCTAATTCTCCAGGACTCAGTTTTCTCATTTGTATAATAAAGGATTTGGACTACATGATTCCCCATGTACCTTCCAGCTCTAAATCCAATTAGCCTGTGAGAATTTCTTTATTTGGCAGGGTTTAGTTGTGTGTCAATGCCTGATGATGTCATGATAGCATCCCTTCCCCCCATAATATCTGATGGCAGGAATCAATGCATGATACCTGTTAAAATGAAGTAAAGTGAAGTATTTAAAGCCTAAATAAAAAACATCCCAGAGCACATTAGATTCCACTCTGAATCCACCAGATTTCCTTCTGCTCATCCAACCAATTGCCAATAAAAGTAATAATTTATGTTCGGATAGTGCTCTGTATACATTTTCTCATTTGAGTTTTATAGCAGATCTGAGATTTAGACCCCACTCAAATCCCACATGCATAAGGAGGCCTTTCTCCATTCCCTAGATGCTAATGTCTTCCCCTCTCAGAGTACCCTCCATGGCACTGTATATATCTTGTGTCTACTTAGTTGTTTATATATTGTTTCCCTCACTAAAATGTAAACTCCTCGAGGTCAGGGACTACGTTTTGGCCCTTTTTGGCCTCAATCCCTAGTGCTTCGCAGAGTTCCTAGTACACACCAAGTGATTAATAATTGCTTGTTTTTGTTCAGTCGTTTCAGTTGTGTCTGGCCCCCATTTGGGGTTTTCTTGGCAAAGATACTACAGTAATTTGCCATTTCCTTCTCCAGCTCACTTTACAGATGAGGAAACTGAGGCAAATAGGGCTAAGTGACTTGCCCAGGGTCACACAGCTAGTAAGAGTGCGAGGACATAAAGGAAGATGAGTCTTTCTGATTCCAAGTCCAGCACTACGCGGACTTGTGCACTATGGCGCCACCTAGCTGCCACAATTGCTTGTTGACTAACTACAAATGTAGATCATTCAAGGATTACTATTCCTACTTTGCACATGAGCAAACAGAAGTTGGAAGAGGTGAACTTGCCCAAGGTCACACAACTAGAAAGCGGCAGAGCCTGGCCGTGTACCAGTCAGACTTGCCCAAGGTCTTCTACCTCTCAATCCGAGCTCATATTGAGCCGGAGAGGGAAATAGCAAATCGCTCCACTAATTTTACCATAAAACCCCCACGGGGGGGCTCGATTATTGCTTTGTTGATTGCTTAACCTCAAGAAATCTGATGGAGAGCATGTTAATAGTGCATATTAAACTTAAAAGTGCATCATGCATACATTTTTTTTTGGAGATGGTTGCTAAACATTTACTAAGATGCCACTGTCTATTCTATACACCCATTCCAGTGCGAGAGGAAGGAACAGATGCATCAGAAAAAACGAATAATTAACCCTTGTAAGGGAGCAGGAGCTTTGCCTCTGTTGTTCAACTAGAAACAAGGAGGAACAGGAGCACAACTATCTCCGTGGCCTCCATCCCCAATCCGTTCTACATGCTGCTCAACTCTTAAATTAAAAAAAAAAAAATTTCTCATAAAGCTACACCCAAGAACAGGCACTACCATTCATTTCTCTCTTCCTGTGACCCAGTCAGGATCCTACTGATGACTGGAACCTTCTCTAGTTATTGTCTTCACAAGTGTCTTCTCAATTTATCAATTAATTATATATACGGATTTGTAAGGTTGAGCTACCCCTAACAGCACCCAAATCGCTATGTCAGATATACCCTCAGAAAATGCTGTGCTAAAGCGGCTTTATGTGTTACAGCTTTACGTGTAACCTAAACATAGTTGGTGCGTTAAAAAAAAAAAAAATCTGTTGGATTGGAATTGTATGAAATTGAATTGAAATCCAAGAAGGCATCCATGCTGCTGACTTGCAATATTTCCACTGAAGAATGGAAGGCGTGTGACTGGAGGGTATAACTAAATTTAAGAAAGGCAGGAGGAGATGATGATCAAGCGTCTAGATGAGTAAGGATGTATGAAGAGAAGACAACATTTCAAAGACCTGCCCCTAAAGTCTATTTCATAGTGCACTAAACGCATTCTCTCTTCAAATAAAAGGATTTTTTTTTCTCTTAAGGATGCTCCCTACTGATGGTAACAGAAATTAAATAAGATATCTCTGGATACGTGGAGAGGCTCCAGAGAGCTAAGATGTTGAGGTGAGGCTATTACAAACACAGCCTTCTTTTTTAAAAGAATTAGCTTCCCCATAGGCTCCTTTTTCAACTTTATTTTAAAAAAAAAATCCATTCCCCCCCTTAACTCCCCTCCGTCATAATTTAAATAATTTAGCGAAATAAAAAAGCTGTCCCTTCCCGCCCCGCCCCCCGCGCCCTCCCAGAGTGGGGTAGGGGGAGCCACTCTGCCTGCGCAGAGCCCGCCTCTTGTCCCCGGAGCCCCTGGCCCGGGGGCCCGCGGGGTTGAGGAGGACGCCCCTGCCTCCGTCGGGACAGGCTGAGCTTCATACTGACAATCGCCCGGCCTCCTCCTTCAGCGCCGACTTGGGGCTCGCCTGGATCAGAGGACACTGAAGCGAGCGTCAGCAGCACACGTCGAGCAGTCCGGTCTCTTGTGAGCACATCGTCACGGATATCACCATGATCACCATGATGGGGTGGAAGATTTTGGTGAGAAAGAAGCCCTTGGGGGCGGAGCGGGGTGCAGCGCTGGAAAGTCCTTCCCCAGGAGGCGCTTCTTTCGGAACAAGCCTCCTGTACATGGGGTTCCCCCTGGACCTTGATGGTGACCTGCAGGTCCATGAGATCCTCTTCCTTGGGAAAGACCCTGATGCCGTTTTTACCCCCATGATTTATTTACACTGACAAAGTCAACAGCTACACGTGTTGTTGTTCAGCCCTGTCTGCCTCTTCCTGACCTCATTTGGGGTTTTCGTGGCAAAGCCACTGGAGCGGTTTGCTGTTTCCTTCTCCAGCTCGGTTTACAAAACCGAGGCAAACAGGGTTAAGTGACTTGCCAGGGTCACACAGCTACTAAGTATCTAAAGCCATGTTTGAACTCAGATCTTCCTGATTCCTGGTGCTCTATGCACTTCATCACCTATCCTGAGACCAACAAAGATGGTCTAGGGAATTGTGGTCAGTTCTGCACCACATCAAACGAAATGGAAGGTCTGGAAATGATCACAATTTATAGAAGCAAATTTACTTTTCCTTGACATACCTACAGCAATACATTTAGGATCTATGACATTGTCATTGTGGGGATTCCCTGCGCCCCTCTTTGCCTTAGGAGACTCTCTGTTGCAAATTAATAATAATAATAATAATAATAATAATAATGACAGTGATATCTAGCATTTACACACTACTTTAAGGTTTGCTGAGCGCTTCACAAATATTATCACATTTTATCTTTGCAAGAAGCCTGGGAAATAAATGCCACTATTATACTTATTTTATAAATGAGAAAACCGAGGAAGATAGAAGTTAAGTGACCTGCCAAGGTCTCACAGCTAATAAACGTCTGAGACTAGATTTGAATTCAGGTCTCCCAGCCTCCAGATGGTACGCTCTATCCACTGTACCACCTAGGTTCTTTCTTTGTTCGTTTAAAATAATCAGCCAGTAACCAACTTTCAAAACTCAGCTAGTTTTATCCTTGAATTACACACACACAGTTCATCTGAACCTTGGCCTTGAAATACTTCCTGCTTGAAAGGGTACCTTCCAAAGTGTGTGCTCCACTAATTTGGCTTTTGAGAACAGGGTGCACCCGCACAGCATAATTAGAAAACAGAACAAGATTTTAGTAGAAGAAAAATGCTGATACTGGTACTTAAGTAGTACTTAAAGTAGTTTCTTTGGTTTTTTGTAAATCTTCACATTTCTCATCTGACCTGAGGCTCACAACATCTCTGCAAGGCAGTTAGTGTCAGTATTGTCTGTACAGGTACCTGAAGAAAAAGCAGTTCTCCTTCTATTATATTACCCTAGGAGTTGAGGTAATGTGGAACTGCCCTAATTTGTGCTGCTATCTGCTTTAGAAATCCCACTCCAAAGCTGCATGCCTCTTGGATGTTTGGAATACCTCTTTCCACTTTGAGTGATGCTAAGAGGACAAGCCTGGAAGTTCTTACCTTCATCCAGCTCTTCTGCTAGAACCCAGTGCCAAGGTGGGGGCAGGAGGAGGAGAGCTAAATGAGGTGTGCATAGTAACAATAACACCTAATAGTCAGTGCCTTTCATCCTAGGAGGTCAGAGTATTTTACAGATATTAACTGGCTACTAAATGATGGTGAAAGTGCTCTCTGGCCCTAGACACACTGTGCTCCCCTGGACCAACTTTGCAAATCTACTATAAAAAGGAGCATTTAGCATGGTTTTGGAAGAGACTTAGAGATTGCATTATATAAAAAAAAGGAGACCCAAGACTCCTATTTGTAAGGGTTATGCTCTAAAGCCAGCTGACCAAACTGTGAAGACCAAGATGAGACTGGGCAAATGTAATACACAATGATAAGAAGTACTGTTGGATGATTTCCTGGGACAGGTAGGTTTTCATGAACCTCTGGAGACAGAATGAAACAATGGAAAGCTTGAAATTCATTCTCAGGTTTGAGCTGAGCATAGGGCAAATATCACTTTCAGCTGCCTAATGAAGATTTGAAGTTCACTTTTTACACAATACATACCTACTTACACACACACACACACACACACACACACACACCTCTTTTGCCCCTTGTAATAGAACATGCCCACACAAAGTCATTGAAAAAGTCTAAGATTTTTCCATAGATGGTTATTAAATATCCATTTAGGAATTACCACCAAGTTTTAAAAGGATCGAAGGAAATTCATATTAAAGCATCTTCTAAAAATGTAAGTTTATTAAAGCAAACTGATAGGCAGATAAAATGTGAATTGATTGTCAAGCAAGTATCTTTGCCAAAAATAAACCCAAATGGGCTCAAAAAGAGTTGGACACAACTGAAAAATGACAGAAGGAAAAAGAAGGGAGAGGGAGAGGAAGAGGAAGAGGAGGAGGAGGAGGAAAAAGGAGGAGAAGGAGGAAGATGAAGATGGCCCAGGACAAATCATTGGGTTAGTGAATAGTGAAAGGATGCTGAGGAGTGGTTAGACAAGTAGTAGGAGAACAAAGAGAGAACAGTGTCACAAAAGCTTAAAGGGAAGAGAGTACCAAAAAGAAAAAAGATGATTGACAGTCAGAGGCTGAAGAGTGGTCAAGGAGGGGAATTGAGAAAAAGCCAATACGTGATGTGGCAATTAACAAATGATTGGTGACTATAGAGAAAGCTGTTTCAATTGAATGATGTGGTTGGGACAGTCTGAAGAGAATTAAGAAAAGAGTAAAAGGAAAGGGTATAGAGGTATTGGTTGAAGAAAGTCTTTTCAAGGATTTTATCCATGAAAGGGAATAAAGAAGATTATAGCTACTGGGGATAGATGGATGAATAGATGGGGCAAGTTAGGGTTTTTTTTAAGGATGGGGAAGATATTGGATTATTTTATTCAGTAGGGAAGCATCCAACAGACAGGGAGAGACTGAAGATTAGTGAGAAAGTTGGGATTATAGAAGGGACCATCTATAGAGAAACTATGGAATTTCTTATGCATAAAGAGGAATGGAAGGTGTGCATGAGAAACTAAAGGAAGCTATGTGCTCTCACCTTCCCTTTTACTCCACACTCCAATTCATGCACTGAAAGAGAATTTTGATTGTAGTCCCAAAAAGCTAATAATTGATGGAAACAGAGCCAGTAGTTAAGTGGAAATTAACAAAAATGTATTGAACATCTGTTGTATGTAATAATATCCTGAGCTACAGGTATTGTGGGTCATTAAAGAAATATGAGGAATAGCCCCTACCCTCAAGAAGATTACAATCTATTTGGGGATATAGAACATATGTATTCAAAAAGATAAATCCCAAATAGGCTGAGTGCTAAGTTATACAAACAGTAAATGTTATGGGAATTCGGAGAAGGGAAATAATACAATAACTGGCATTTATATAGTGTTTCATAGTTTGCGAAACATCTTACAGATGTAAGAGTGAGCTCAATACCCTTTTAGGCAGCTTTTGGTTAACCAATTAAAAATATGAAAGTTCAGGCATGTGGCTAGTCCGTCAGTCAGTCAATAAACATTTGTTAAGTGTCTACTATGTGAAAGACTAGGGATACAAAAAGAGACAAAAGACAGCCCTTGCCCTCAAGGAGCTCACAGTCTAATGGGGGAGACAATAAGCAAATATGTTCGAACAAGCTAGGAAATAATTAACAAAGGAAAGCCACTAGAATTAAGAGGGATTGGGAAGAGCTTCCTGTAGAAGATAGGATTTCAGTTGGAAATTAAAGAAAGCTATAATAAGATAAGCAGTAATAAAATATGATACAATATAACTTAACAACATAATATACCATAATGTAATGTAATATAATACATATGATATGATATGATATGATATGATATAACATAACAATAAGAGATAATATAATAATGAGGAGAGCATTGCAGGCATGAGGTACAGCCAGAGAAAATGTCCACAGCCAAGGGATGAAGTGTCTTGTTCATGAAATAACAGGAAAGCCAATGTCACTGGATCAGAGAGTGCATGGTAGAGAGTACATAAGACTGGAAAGGTAAGAGGGGGTTAGATTACGAAGGGCTTTGAATGCCAAAAAGAAAATTTTGTATTTGATCCCGGAGGCAAGAGGAAACTACTGGAGTTTGTTGAGCAGGGTGGGTGAGATGGTCAGAGCTCCACTTTAGGAAAATCCATTTGGTAACTCAACAGCTCAGTAGTTAAGAAAAATAAGGGCCTCGATGCCATGGGCTTAGCTTTGTATGTGTGGCTTTCCTTACCCATGGGTGTACCTGGGAAAGTGGAAGAGCTCTTGAGTTGGAAAAATAGGGAACCCCAAAACTCCAGAGCAATTTACTATTTATTAGTTTAATAGCCCTTACAAGTTGAGCAAGTAATTAGTTAGGCTAGTAATTAGAGATTAAAATCAGTAAGTGCATGGAATGTTCAACACAAACTAGAGTAAGAGGACTTTTGGAGACCTAGGATGGATGATTAGAAGTTCAGCACAAAGGAAAGATTAAGCCTGAGCCATTCGCTAGGTCCCAAGCCCGCCATGTGGGGCAGAGTCCCCTTCTGGAGAGGAAATACCTTCTTAGCTAAGACACTGGGAAGCAACAGATAAGGTACTCCATTTTTTTAATGAAGGAATTTTACTCTTGTCCTCAACACTGAGGTAAGAATGGCTGTTTTTTCTAAAACAGCTATTTTTTTAAGCCTCTGACATTTGAGCCAAAAGAATACAGCAAGAGCCCTCTCCTTTTATGAGGAAGAGATAGTACTATAGGCAAGCATTTCAGCTGAAGCAAGAAACTGAAGGCAGAGAGAATTAGATGGGCTGTGCCTGGCAGTGTCTGGCAGACACTGAACATTCAATGAAAAGGTTTCCAAGTGGCTTTCACCCAGCAGAACAGTGGCCAGTAGAGACACACCCAGTAGAAGCCAATGGGGATCAAACCCAGCAAGAGGGAAGTGCCAACATTAATGACCTTGGACTGTTAGAGACATGAATGACAAGTGTTATCTACATGTGTGACCCTCTCTATATATGTTCTGGCCAGATGAGTTCCCTGTATGTGTACCCTCTCATGTATGTGTTCACTCCATGTGTGCCTTTCCTGGCTATTTCTTATGTATGTCTACTCTTCTCCCTAATGGTACATACATTTGCAAGATTGCCCCAGGTTTGTGGAGGAAATATTTTGCTGCTACTTTTAACCATGTCATGGCATCTAATTTCTTTTCTTTGAATTGACTGTGTTCCCTGCTGATGATTAAAGGTTGATACATTAATGGAGAAATAAGAACTATGATTTCCAGTAAGGTTGTCTTCTCAGAGGCAGCCTCTCTGGGTATGGATGGTGAACCCAGGCTTTAAATGTATATCTCACTGAAACCTGGAACCAATCCTGTGTAGGAGGTTCTGCTAATATTATCATGCCCATTTAACAGATAAGAAAGTTGAGGTAAAAAGAGGTTGTGCCAACTAAGCCACAGAGAAGTTAAGTGATTTGTTCATGGTCACATAACTAGAAAGCATCAGACAGAGGATTCAAACCTAGGTCTTCCTGACTGCATCAATTATTCATTCTCCTTTTCCACTCTAGGATGACACCGTCTATAAACCAATCCTTTATTATGTAGGAGGAAACAGAAAATAATTTATCTCTTCATCTGGAAGCTAAAGAATACGATGCTGTAGAGAGTGGAGGAAGAATTTTCTCAGTCTTCCAACTTTGCATCCCCTCACCATACTCCAGAAAGGGAAGAGAGAGAGAGAGAGAGAGAGAGAGAGAGAGAGAGAGAGGGAGAGAGAGAGAGGGAGGGAGGGAGAGAGGGAGAGAGAGAGAGAGAGAGAGAGGAAGGAAGAGGAAGGGGAGGAAGGAAGGAAGGAAAGAAGGAAGGAAGGAAGGAAGGAAGGAAGGAAGGAAGGAAGGAAGGAAGGAAGGAAGGAAGGAAGGAAGGAAGGGAGGGAGATCTGATCACAAAATTATTTCAGTCTATACAGAATCTCTGTGAAATTGATTGGTGCTTTATAAATGAGAAAACTAAGGCAAAGAGAGCTAAAATATGCTTTTCAAAGTCACCCACTCCATAGAACCCAAGTCCCAGTATTCCTCCCAATAATCATTATACTCCAAGAGTGCAGCTCTATTTTTGGACTAGTCAATTTCACTAAAAATATAATTTACAAAATCTAAAAGCATTGGAAATCATTAGGGAAACAGCACCATTTAATATTCTCAGTAGATAATTTTTTTATCTTATCCATCAAAGTCCAATGTGATCAGATCCAGTGACCAGGACAAATCCTAGAAACCCTAAAGACTTTGCAAAGTGCTCTCTGATGCCAGTGCAAATGTAGGCAACTGCTTGGTGATTCAACCTTAAAGGAAGCTTCCTGTTTCTTTTTAATAACAAATTTCTCTAATGCCATTAGTATGCCTCCTTTGTGACTATATTTCTAAATGTACTAGGGAGCCTTTTTACCCCGAGGATCCAGTCTCTAGACCAGAACTATTCCCTCAGGTCCATACTTTATGGAACTGTCTAATAAACAGAGATCAATTTGCCAATTAGAAATCTGCATTTCCCTAAATTTAAAAAAAAAAGCTGACCAAACCTTAGTTAATGAGACAATTTCTCATTAAAAAAGCAGGGCATAAACAGGGCACATGTCATTGCATAGTGAGTCATTAAGGCAAAATGAATGGCTTTGTGACCAAATTAAGGGCTCATTAACACTACCTGAAGAAAAGGGGCAAAGAAATACTGATTTCAGATCAAAATATCAGTTTGTGAACTTGTCTCTAGGTTTGGCATAGTATATGTAGAACATATTATGTTTGTTATACTCTAACAGAAAACGGTAGAGTGGGTTAATTGTGAATAAATCTGAGAGTCCTTGCTTTTTTGCTTGGCTCAGTATACTCATCTGCAATTTAGGAAAAACAATCATAGGATCATAGCACTAGAATTGGAAAGGACCTTAAAAGTCATCTAGTAGACAAATAATTTAGCATTTACAATGAGATTAAATGACTTGCCCAAGGTCACACAGATAGTAAGCAACAGAACTCATATTTGAACCCAGGTTCTGTGACTTCAATTACAATTAACTTTCTACTACACTATACTGGTTTCCTACGAATCACACTAACCTTTATTGTTGTTGCTGTTAACATCATCATTAGAATTATTAGCAATTATAATGATAACAAAAAGAAACAAGCACTTATTAAATGCTTATAATGTGTCAGGCACTGTGCTAAATGTTGAGGATACAAATACAAGCTTCCTGACCTCAAGGAGCTTACATTCTAATAGGGGAAGATAGTACAGAAAAGGAAGGTGAAAATCAGGGGTGAGGAGGCAGGAAAGTACCAGGTGCCACAGCAGAGAAAATCAGGAACGAGACCAAGACAGGAATGGAGGCAGGATACCTTGGGCCCCTCCACAAAAGACAGACTCCAAGAGGAATTCACTAATGGCAGGAGATTACATTTATATAATGCTTTAAGGTTTCAAAAAAAAAAAAACAAGGTACTTTCCTCTCAGCAGCCCAGTGAAGGAGGTAATAGATGTATTGTCATCCCCATTTTACAGCTAATGAGAGAGAAATTAAAAAGGGAGGGAATGTTAAGCACCTACTTTATGCCAGGCACTATGCAGAGTGCTTTACAAATATTTCGTTTACTCTCAGTCACCTACCTCTTATGTGACAAAGACAGAATCCAAACCTACATCTCCTGGAATTCCAAACCTCTTTCCCCTACGCCCTTCTTTCTCTTCTTATTCACATCATGTCTCTTCTGACCCTCATACCAACACAGTAAGGTCCATGGTAGAAATAAGGAGAGTGGATAAATTTGTGGATTTGGAATCCCAAAGACAGAGGTTTGAAATCCACCCCTGACGTTTACTGGTTGTGTCATCCTAGGCAAACCACTTCCATTCTCTTAGTCTCCAGTCCATTCATTTTTAAAATAACAGCAGCCACTCTCGTGGTCTTGTTGTGAGGATCAAATACATGACACACCTGAAATGTTTTGCAAATACTGAAGTGCTATGCAAATGTGAACTATTATTTCTACCCTCAGTTTTGTTGTTGTTGATGATGATGATGACTTAGATGAGGTGCCCTCTCTCTTGCCCAGCCTCTCAAGAGCCAGACCCCATGCCTGATCAGCTTGGGAGTTGTAATCACTGTGTTGTGATTTGGGCTGCTTCACACTGTCCCCCTCCCCAAGCAGCGTGGTGGTTACCTCCCCATCCTGTTGCTAAACCTAGTTCAAGATTCACTTGGTTTAGGGGCAGCGAGGTGATGTTGTAGATAGAGCATAGCCCTGGAGTCAGGAGGACCTGAGTTCAAATTCAGGCTCAGACAATTACTAACTATGTGACCCTGGGCAAGTCATTTAACCCCCAACAGCCTCCAAAAAAAAAAAAAGAAAAGAAAGATTCAATTAGTATAATCCTAATATAGCTAAGAACTCCTGAGCTCTAGCAATCCACCAGCCTCAGCCTTCCCACTAGCAGAGATTAGAGGCAAGCACCACTCCTTTCCTGTTTTCCCCATTTTAAAGAAGAACAGAGTTCTGGGGGTTCAAAGAGGGTTGAATGATGTGTCCAAGGTCACACAGCTAATAAGCTGATCTGAGACGCGATCCAAGGTCTTCTGACACTTACAGTTAATATTCTTTCTCCCACGCCATGCTGCCCCTCCACAGTTTCTGCCTACTCTAGGACAAGGCTTCTGTAAGGACCAATGGAATAATTCCGGGAAATTATGAGCCTACGATCTATGTGGAGTTTGTGACACTAAGATATTCAAGGTCATTTAACTTCTTGATGCCTCAGTTTCCTCAGCTATAAAATATGGGGCTTGTATTCTCTGGTCTCAGTGTTCCCTTCCAGCTATGAATCTAAAGGGTCTGTGACCTCATGAGCAAAAAGATTACTAATAACGGGAGAGTACGCTGAATGTTCACCTTGTAAAATAGTTGCTCTCAGGGTGCTCAATCAGGGGAAAATCCTTTCCCTTTAGAGTCTTAGTTGGCCCTATGGCACCTTGTTAAGAGGACAGAGAAAACCCTTGAATGAGTCTGAGACTGAGGGTTCCCCAAGATGGACTGCATGGTCCTTGGTCCCTTCTAAGTGATACATGACTGGGTCTGCCCCTACCATCATTTGATGGCTAGGATCCAGGAGGATGGCCTTTTGTCAGAGGAGTCACCTCTTTAGTAGAGCTAATAAAAATGAGCCACAGACCATTAAACTTTTCTTAGATTAGACTCTTTCCTTTCTTCACCTTTTCCCTTTTGCTTTTCCTCCAGAATAAAGGAGGTAGGAAGGGGGAGAAGGAATAGGAATTATAATCACAATAGTAACATTTATGTGGTCCCTACTATCCGCCGGGCATTTTGCAAATATTATCTTATTTGATTCTCACAACAACCCCGGGAAGACAGATGCTATCATCATCTTCCTTTTACAATTGAGGAAAGTGAGGCAAATAGAGGTTAAGTGGCATAGCTAGTGCTTATCTGAGACCAGATTTGAACTGGGGTCTTCCTGACTCCGGGCTCAGCGCTCTATCCACAGCTCCAGTGAAGGACTTCTCCTTTCTCCCTCTCCCACTACCAGAAACAACTCACGGCGACACGAGGTTGAAATTGATTCACGGTGCCCAGAAGGCCTTCGAAGGGACCTCAGATTCCTGTTCGCCTTCTGCCTTTGTTTCATTTTCTAAGCTCAGCTAAAACCTGATCATGGACTTTCAGATGGACTTACAGCCCTAGAGACGACAGCAGCCAGGGTAATGATAAAACCCCCACGTAAGCACAAAGCACAAGCAGGAATGTGCTTCTCCCTTCAGCTGAAGAGGCTAATTCATGAAGGATATTCCTCTTGTATAGACAAAGCAGCAATGTCCTAGGTTGCAATGATCCTGGAAGTGAGTCTTCTGTAAGAAAAATGGAATATCTTGAAAATAATAATAATTAATTAAAGCTACCATTTATATAAGAGACTATGTGCAGGCACTGGGCTGTTTTACGAATATTTTTAATATTAATTTATATAATATATAATTAATTAATATTTTAATATATATATTTAATCCTCACAAAAATCATGGGAAGTAGGTGCTATTGTTATCTCCGTTTTGCAGTTGAAGAAACTGAGGCAAACAGAAGTGACTTGTCCAGAGTCTCACAGCTATTAAGTGTCTGAGGCCATATCCGAACTCATACCTTCCTAACTCCAGGCCAGGGCTATCTCCATTGTCAGCCTTGGTGCTAGCCTTGCAAACAACCCCAAGATTAAGTTTGGCAACCAGGCCTTCTAGAGATAAAAGTAATTCCTGAGCAGAATTTCTTTTGGCGATAGTCAGCCATATGGCTCCAGTAGCCTGAGTAATAAGGGTCAAATCTAAAAGATGGGGGAATAGAAAACAGATACTTTGTTCCCTGCTATTATATTGAGAAAGGAGCTCATGGACAGTGTTCCTTCACCCTAACCTTATAGTGAGAAGACGAGGAAAATTCCTAGATCTAGTCTGTGCCAAAATCCAGTGATATCCTAAGATCTAATCTTCTGGTAAGATTTCTTGGGTAGTGCCAGGGTTAGGGGTGGCCCCAAGAAAAAGCCCAAGTTCGAGTTTGGAAGCCAAGCTTTCGAGTAAAGGGGAATTGCTGGGTAGCATTCCTCTTTGAAAAAGAAAAGAATCACCCGTCATGACTGTGTGACCAGAAGAGCAGTAACAAAGCCACAACACAGGTGAACAAGGGATTCCTTGCCACTCCCCACACTTAATACTAAGTTATTCAAGCAGTGCAGGTCTGATGGAAGAGGGCTATCCATCTAGCCTCTCTAACGTGTGCTTGCCTTCTGGGGTAGTCCCAACAACAGAGGACAGTACGAATCTAGGATAAAATATATGGGATCTCATGAGAGATTAGGAATTCACCAAGATGTTGGAATGTTGCCCTAGTGGTGACCTCAAAATCATTTCCGGTGCAAACTACTCTTAGGCTTTATGTCTGTTTGTGAGATCCACTGAGTTCTCTGAGTGTTCTGTGTGTCTTCTAGGGAACTAAATAAAAGTTGTCCCATACCCATATGCATTTCTTATCTTAGGCACTTATATGGGAGCTGAGGACTTTTTTGCCCTTACCTGTGAATACCTTGATATGAGCTATACTTAGAACTCTTCCCAGAGTAAACTCCAGATGGGGGCATAATGAAACAAATAGAAAATGATCATTTTGGAGTTGCCTTATAGATTGGGTCCAGTCTATGTGAGACTAGAGTCTAGGACCACACTTTGCACTATTTTAAAAATATATACAGTGGAGAGCACCAAATTGAAGACTGAAAAGTAAATACTGTAGTGTTTGTATTAACCAATTTCTCTGAAAACAGAAATACTTAACTTGCTTCATAGTAATAGCTCCAATGGATTTCTTTTCAAACAGAACAAGAGATTCCATTTTGAAATACCCGATTTAATGAATTATTCTTTAAGGACTTTTCATGCCTTACTAATTTTGATGACAAAAGTCACATTTGATTAGTCTGGTTAAGTGTCCATTGTCAAGGGCTGCTAAGGTAGAAAGAAATTCCTCTTAATACTAAAAAACTATCAGTGGGATGTTGTTAGCATCTCATCATTTTTTTTCAGATCTATCTTGAGGGCATAAATTAGCTGATGTTCAAAGGCCCCCAAACACTGCTTTAACACCAAAAGGAAAATCATCTTCTTATAAATAATGGAACACAGTTAAGAACACGGAATTATTAAAAGAAAGATGTGACAATAGTATTTCTTAAGCATTTTCCTGCACATTTCTATATGTGTTTGATAAAGTAAAAATGGGAAAAAAATATATTATGTGAGTAAAAATAAGTATAAACAGGTTTCAGATGACTCTGTAGTCAGGGTAAGGGCCTGGGCCTATGTGAATACTAAGTTACACAGAAAATAGAAAGCCATTCAGACTGTAAGTCAGCCTAGATGCCAAGAAACAAAAAGAGAAATATGGCGCCACTGATCTAGTTAATAGCCAAATTGTACCTTGCCATTAATCTGAGAAATAGCAAGGTGTAGAGGATGGAAGGCCAGCCTCAGAGCTGGGAAGAGTTAGGTCAAAGTCCTGCCTATTATGTTCCAGCTAAAGTAGGTATGCTTTGCCCTCTCTCTTACGGTCAGGCTACTACACTTCTCCTTTGGGGCTCTAGCGGTACCCTGAAGGAGTCGGGGGCATCTTTTTCTCTAATGCTATCTACTCACCATTTGTGTTCTCCTTCACTTTTAGATGCCAGTAAGAGCCACTCAATATTGATTAGCTTTCATAAATGGATGTTTACTTCAAAGATATAACAAGAACAAAAGTATAAACATTCCTTCGTACCCCTAACACCTCAGACGTACACTCTCCAATTAACCAACTTTGTTCCCTGGGGAGGATGGGCTCACTTTTATCACAGCAGCTAAATCAAATTGTTCCAACTAAATGGTGGAATGACTTCCAGATGAGTCTTCATCTCATTTACCTCTGGAGCAGAGTCTTAAAAGGTGTCTGGCTGCAAAATCTATAAGCTGGGAGGCCAAGGTGCCAAAATGCCTGAACACTAGGATGCCAAGATACTCAGTCACCTGACCTAGTTCTAACTCATAAGGTTAGAGTCTCCAATGCCATCACTTCAAATGGAAAAGAAACAAACAGAAGCCAAGGACCAGGCCCCACTTGATGGAACCACAAGTCAGCGTTATCTCTTATCATAGCATATAATTTCTCATTGTGCTGAGTTAATAGAGTCAGACCAAAACAGCTTAGCCAAGATGATGTTAAAACTGACTAAGGCCCTTTTGAAGGTATCCGCTGGTGTGCCTAGGCTTCTCTTAATCACATAGTTAGCAGACTGGAACCAGTTACAAATTGTCTCTGCATGTTCCACAGTCTCTCCAAGACAATTCCATTATATATCATCATGACACCAGCAGAGGGGCTTGGTGCATATACCAGCCACCATTACACAGATTTTTATCCCTGCGAAAATCACTTGACCTTTTAGTGCCCCAGGCAAATCGTTAAAGACCATAAATTATTGGTGAGCTATATCAAGACCTATGTCAAAACTGAGGTTTTCATGAAGAGGGAGTTTCCACACTGGACATTAATGAAATCACAAGTTCAAAAAATGGTGAATCTAATTGATTACCTGTTAGGGTCAAGCATTAAAAAGACAATCAGAGTATCCAACTAACTGCCCTACAGTCAATGTGGTCGTATCTGTGCTTATTTTTGCTCTTTTCATCAATTCCCTAATTTTTAAAA
Organism: Phalanger gymnotis; assembly: GCA_028646595.1. NCBI lineage: Eukaryota > Metazoa > Chordata > Mammalia > Diprotodontia > Phalangeridae > Phalanger > Phalanger gymnotis. The sequence goes on along the minus strand of CM053622.1, from coordinate 526,326,602 downwards.
CAATAATAACACTACCTGCTGTGTTGCTCAGTAACTTTTTTCTTTTGATTGATTGGTTGGTTTCTTTTTTTTGTTGTTGTTTTGGAGGATAGAGAGGAGAAAGTTTCCTGTTATTTATTGTGTAGTTTTCGACCTTTTTCTCCCCTTGAGAAACCTAATCAAAAAGAAATGGATAGGTTATAACCTCCACACCATTAACAAGGTCATAGAACCATCAAAATATCTAAGTAAGTGGAACCCAGAGTTGAGAAAGTCACCTTTCTAGAAGAAAGAAAGCAACTAAATTGAGGTCATTAACCTACATGCATAGTAGATGATTGGATAAGAAGCTAGGTCAGTAAGACAGCCTTATTCACCGCCCTCTACCTGTGTCTGTTATATATTCAATTCAACAAGCATTTAGTAAGTAGCTACCAGAACCTTATACTAAAGTAGTGAGGAGGAAATGCTAATTTTACAAAATGTGTTCCTTATTTATAGTCTAATAGAGGGATATGACACACGAGATAACCATAATATATAATCCTGATAAGTGGATTGGAGAATGGAGGAGAAAGAGTGAGGGGAGAAGATGGTAATTACTAACCTGTGAGGTAGGTGCCAGAAAGTTCTACATACAGCAAGTCTGACCAAGGAAAAATTGGGACTGGAGGTAATTTAAGGTTTCAGGACCCAGGAACATGGTGCTTTATGCAATTCAGGGCCACGTGACCACAAGCATTTATTAAACATTCACTATGTTCCAAGTATTAGGTTAAGTGCTGGAATTACAAATATAAGCAAAAAAGAAAGATAGTCCCTGCCCTCAAGAAGCTTACATTTTGATGAGGGAAGAGAGCACATTAAAGGGAACTAAATATGGGGCAAAGTGCCTTAGTGCTTCCTCTGGGCCACCACCACCAGAGTGGTCACACCCTGGACCTATTCTCACCCATGACCTCTGCAAACAATATACAGCCCTTTGTAGAAGTTTTAAAGGTGTTGTTGTGTTTTAACTACTTAATACTCCAAGAAAATGCATTATTTCATTACTTTGAGGACTTGACATTCCATCAGAGAAGGAGGCAGAATAGTAACATGGAAAGATCTCTGTATCTGGAGTCAGAAGAATTCAATTTGAATCCTTGCCCTCCACATTTGCGCTGCCAACCTCAGGATTATTGTGAAAATAAAATGAGAAAATATGTGTGTAAGTTCTTTGAAAATTAAAAGCCTCACAAGCAGGCTGGAAGGGAGGATAGAAGGTAGGCCTTGGAGAGGCTTCAAGTCCACCTTTTTTATATATTGTCATTGTGACGGGGTGGGGAGGGGGTGTCATATAAGCTCTAACTGCCCCAGAAAACTCTCTAAGACAGAAGGTTCTTAACCTTTTTTTTTCCTGTATCAGAGAAGCCTTTGCAAGTTTGATGACATATATAGATCCTTTTAAGAATAATGGTTTTAAATATGTAGCACAAAAATACATAGGATTATAAGGAAACCAAGTATACTGAAATACACTTGTAATTTTTTTTTTGAAAAGTTCATAGATCCCAATTTAAGGACTATAAGACAGCAAGTTCCAGAGAAAGTACAGATCTACAATGGAAAAGGGAATTCCTCACTGTGAGCTTCCTACATCAATGGAATCACAAGTTTGGTTAAAAAGTAAACAGAGAGAGGGGGGAGGTAGAAAGGAAGAGATAGAGACAAAGAAAGACAAAGACAGAGAGAAGGGAGAAATAAAAATATAAAGAGAGAGAAAAAGGGGACAGAGATAAATGATGATGTTGGTGATGATAAGGATGATGAAGGAATGAGTAAATGAAAAGCTCAAGGTAAAGTAGCCTTTGTCTTTCAGCTTTCTACATTCAATTCTTTCTTGGTAAAATCTTTCTCTGAAAAGGATTCAACAAATCATGTGAACAAAGATATATGTGACCAAGAAAGCTTAATGTGTTTGTTACTTCTCCCAAGATCATTTGCGTGCTATCAGTAGGCAAGGTCTGGAAACTAAAGGAATGGTTCTCTAATTTTGGAACTTGAGTCGTCAGCCATCACAGAGAGGACACGTGACATTCAAATGAGTAAAAGGAGAATTTGGCAAGGACAGAGGCCGGCCTTCCAGCCCTTCAAATCAGCCATTCTGGAGGTATGCAGATGAAAGATGGTATCATTAGTAATAACAGTAATCGTAATAAGTGCAGAATATTTTTAAAAAATTAAAAGTCCTTCTGATTTAATCTTTATGGAACAGAACAGACGATAATGTAAAGTTACAACTGGAAGGGAACTTAAAGAAAATAAATATCAACTTTTTCATTTTCCAGACACTGAGCCTAAGTGACTTTTTCAAGATCATATAACTAGTTAATGATGAAATTTGGACTAAAACATGGATCTCCTATGTATTAATCCAGTACGCAATTTTGAAAAAAAATATGCAGGATTTCATCGTGCATAAGATCCAGCATATCACCTAGATTCCAAAGACTGCTGCCAGTATTCTTTTATTATTATTATTATTATTATTATTATTATTATTATTATTATTATTTTATTTAATTTATTTAGTATATTTAGTTCTCTTTCAGTATTCTTTTATTATTATTATTATTATTTTATTTAATTTATTTAGAATATTTAGTTCTCTGCCAGTATTCATTTTTATTATTATTATTATTATTATTATTTAATTTATTTAGTATATTTAGTTCTCTGCCAGTATTCATTTTTATTATTATTATTATTTAATTTATTTAGTATATTTAGTTTTCTGCCAGTATTCTTTTATTATTATTATTATTTTATTTATTTAGTATATTTAGTTCTCTGCCAGTATTCTTTTATTATTATTATTATTATTATTATTTTATTTATTTAGTATATTTAGTTCTCTGCCAGTATTCTTTTATTATTATTATGATGATGATTTTATTTAATTTATTTAGAATATTTAGTTCTCTGCCAGTATTCATTATTATTATTATTATTATTATTATTATTTAATTTATTTAGTATATTTAGTTCTCTGCCAGTATTCATTTTTATTATTATTATTATTATTTAATTTATTTAGTATATTTAGTTCTCTGCCAGTATTCTTTTATTATTATTATTATTATTTTATTTAATTTATTTAGTATATTTAGTTCTCTGCCAGTGTTCTTAGCTGGATGGCACATGCTTTTTAAAAAACAGAATAGGCAGCACTATTAAAAGTACAAAGAGAGGTGAGAATTAGGAACCTTTCTAGGTAGCTTGGTCACTGGCAGGTTATATGAAATTAGATCAGGGTAACTTAGGGTACTCCCATTTCCAAAGAGATAATACCTGTTGTGGTGACTGTTGGCAAAGTACAATGGACTAAGAAAGGGAGGCAGGCAAGGGTCAGGAGGGGCAATTGTTGAGAATGGGTATTTTATATTTATTGTGACTTAACTGTCCTTCCATTTCCTTCTCTGATCAGCAGAGTTAACAGAGCTCTGGTTCAGAGCTAATTGGATCCACGGAATGTTGACAACTAATGAAAAGTCTGTGAATTTCTAAATGTCATATGATGCTTTAAGAGAAGGGTGTATTGTTATGGCTCAGTCTTCGTGACCCTGTTTGGAGTTTTCTTGGCAAAGAGACTGGAATGGTTTGCTATTTGCTTCTCCAGCTCACTTGACAGATGAGGAAACCGAGGCAAAAAAGAATAAAGTGACTCGCCCAGGGTCACACAGTTAGTATATGTCTAAGGCTAGATTTGAACTTGGGAAGATGAGTCTTCCTGGCTCCAGGCCTGCTGTTCTGTGCACTATGGCGCCACCTAGCAGTCAATATGTGTATACACACATGTGCATATACATAGGTGTGTATACATCTATATAGAGATGTGCATATGTGCTTGGGTATAATACATATAAGTATGTATGTATGAAAATATATACAAATATATATAAATGTGCATCTACTGACATATGCATATATGCTATATATGTGTGTATAAACATATGTGTGTATATGTATACACATATTATGACTGCCAAAGGAAGCTCACTGGGACTGAGTGGACAATTTTGAAGATACGTTATAGCCTTTCGACCAAGCCTTGATTCATTGATGTTGCTACTAGAGGGCAAGCCATCCAAATATAAAAGTTTCACCTAAAAATTTCTGGTGCTGAAAAGTAACCTTCAATACTCGAATCATTAGTCCCTAGCTCTGAGCTGTGGCTTTGGGGCCATTAAATAAAATTTAATCATGATTTATGGCTAAAATCTTTTCTTCCAGAGTGAGAATTTATTAATCAGACAATGCCCTCAGAACCACATACAAAAATATGAAATATTGATCCTCAAACAATAGGAATGGGAACTGAGATAGTGAATTTCCTTGTCAGTCCAACCCAGCCACAATCCCCGGAGTAGCACAGCGGAAAGGACGCTCACAAAGGACTCAGGCGTGAATCCTAGCTCAGCTACTAACCAACTGTGACATTAGGACAAGTCACTTAGCCACTCTGATAGTCTCTTCCCTCTTTCGTATAATGAGGGGTGTTGAAACAGAAGACCTTTATGATCCCATCTCTGAATTTATGAAATTCTTGCTCACCCAACAAAACGGCAGATAGGGGCCATGAAGAGCAAAAAAGAGGTTAATAGATACTATGAGGTCAATTAGATCACGCTAGAATTAAAGGTGAAGAGTTTGGGGTGAGTATAACTGAAAAATGACCTGAAAAAAATCACATTTTAAGTGTTTTGTAGAGAAGCCCTATGTTCTTATGCCAGACAGCCAGGGTGAATCATTTATAACTGGGGAAGAAGCACAATCCCCTTGTTAGTGCCTTGAAAAATGCTATGGGATGGGGGCAGCTAGGTGGTGCAGTGAGTAGAGCACCAGCCCTGGAGTCAGGACAACCTGAGTTCAAATCCGACCTCGGACACATGTACTAGCTGTGTGACCTTGGGCAAGTCACTTAACCCCAATTGCCCTGCCAAAAAACAAAAAAAAAAGAAAGAAAGAAAAATGCTATGGGAAATAATCTCTACTATTTAAATTATCAGCAAAAAGACTATACTGGGAGCAAGGGGGAGGAATCATATTGAAAGATCTGGTACCCAAAAGTGGCTATTTTAACCACAGCAATGAAGAAACTGCAATATGACCCCTGAAAGAAGTCTGATTGGACACTCAGAATATTGAATCTATAATCTTGTCATCCCTACAATAATACAAGAAGTGGCAACTCATCCATGATTACCCACTCAACGTCATTCTTGTTCATATCCTACCATAAATCTTGAGGGAAAGAAGGATGTTATATAGGCTTTCCTCTAGATTCTTTGATATGCTATGCATTGCAGTGAAGTATATAAGCTGTCCATTGGTTATCCCTTGCTTTAAACTATGATTAGCCCACTTTTTGCAACTGCATATGCATCCTTTGCCAGATAGATACATAGATAGATAAGTAAATAGGTATTTACATGAGTGAATGAGATACAGATTTAAAAAGATAAATGGAAGGAAGAAAGGAAAGAAGGAAGGAAGGAAGGAAAGAAGGAAGAAAGGAAGGAAGGAAGGAAGGAAGGAAGGAAGGAAGGAAGGAAGGAAGGAAGGAAGGAAGGAAGGAAGGAAGGAAGGAGAGCAACCACTGTGAAGAAGGGATCCATATTCCTTGAGATCATCAAGACCGAGAGATGACCAACCACCACCAATGAGAATTTAACAATTCCAGGGAAAGGGCTGGCTAGGCATGAAACGTTCTAGGATATGTAGTTCTTCCCAGTATGGCAAAAGAAAAAATTAACATGAGATAAGCCTTCAGACACATAAGGGAAGATTTTCACACACTGCAACCAGAGAATTTGGGCAATTCTCAAAAAGAACGAGGAAAGAAGGGAAGGAAATAAATTTATTAAGCATCTATGATATGTCAGGCACTGCTCTAAAACCTTGACAAATATCATGTCATTTGATCCTCACAAACAAGCCTGAGAGGTAGGTGTTATTATTATCCCCTTTTACTGTAGGGAAAACTGAAGTAGACAGGTTAAGCAACTTGATTTGACTAGGGACATACAGTTAGTAAGTGTCTGAGTCACATTTGAACTCGGGTCTTCCTGATTCTGGTCACTGTACTACCCACCGCTCTGCCTAGTTGCCTCAGATTTCTGCTTAGCTGCCTCTGCTCAGGAGAGGAGAGGGGACAGTTGGTGGTCATCCCACGGGAGCGGCACGACCAGGCGGCAGCTGGTGCCTTGCCACATCTGCAGTTCCATTCTGCAGGAGGAGCTGAGTTTAAGTGCTACACAGGAAGGATGGGCTCGAGTCAGTCCTTTAGTCTTTTAATTTCACACCTCACAACCTGTTCAGGGCTTCTACCATTGTTACTCTATTTGCCATCTTTATTATCTTCTTTACCGTCTTTATTATTCTCAATTTCTTCCTCAGACTCAAGGAAACACGTTTATTTCCATTTGTGGAATTGGAAATACGATGTTTCTTAAACCCTTTAGCAACGACCTTTTGATTGACCTCTTCCCCTGTTGTCTTAATCCTAAAGACAAAGCAGTGCTGCAGAAGGTGAGGTTCATTTGTTTGTTTGTTTTGTGGGTTTTTTTGTGATTTCCCTAAATACAGTATTGCAATGAATTTAAACTTATCATCATAACTTCTGGTACACTCTCCTGCCCATTCATACCTCATCTCCAGCTGATCTGTCACTTAGAAGTAATATCTTACAAAGGCAAAGTACTATACAATTTACAGATTATTTAAATGTAATTCTCACCACTCTGTGAGAATAGGAATTATTATCCCCACTTTAGAGATGAGGAAACTAAGGCCCAAATGGACTTGCCCAAGGTTTTTTGTCTCTTTTAATTTACCCAAGTAAAGTAGCAAACAAAAATTGGAGAAATTATACAAATTAGAATATGCTGGAGAATACACAAGAGAGAATGTGCTCTTTAGGCAGAGAGATGGCACAGTGGGTAGAGCACTAGCCCTGGAGTCAGGAGGATCTGAGTTCAAATCCTGCCTCAGAGGCTGTGTGACCCTGGGCAAGTCACTTACCCCTGTTTGCTTCAGTTCGTCATGAAACGAGGTAGAGAAGGACATAGCAAACCATTCCAGTATCTCTGCAGAGAAAACACAAAATGGGATGACAGAGTTGGACCAGAATGACATGTCTAAACAGCATTAACAGCAAAATGCAGATAATGATAGCAGCTGCCTCACAGGTGTGTTGTGAGATAATATTTGTAAAGCTCTTAGCACAGTGCCGGATGCAGAGTAGACATTTAATAAGTGCTTGTATCTCCCCCTTCCCATAGCAGAAAGAAAGATGATAACTCAACTCAAACCAGAGTAGAGACAACAGTCTCAATGAGAGGAGACCCATTTTTAGCAGTCTTTACAATTTTTAAGCAAGTCTAGGAGCACAGGGAAGGCTGACATCCTCTCCACCATCTCCTCAGTGGGTTTCCCTCCACTGTTATTTCTTATAAAAAGCCCAGAGTTATTCATTAAAATGACAAAAACCACAGTGAGAGTCTCTGACTGTGCAACTTTACAAATAAAAAAAAAAAATCCGGCTACTCCCCTTCACACATCCCAATGTTCTCGTCAAGCTGAACTAACAATTATTTTCTGTTCATATACCTTCCCACATCTGTCACGATGTTCCCTCCATGGGGGGTGCCTTTCTCATTCTTTTCTATTTATTGACATCATACCCATCATTTAAGACTTACTCAAGGCTTCTCCATGAAGCCCTCCCTGGTCTTTCTCCTGTGTTTTCCATAATATCCATCCTTACCTAAGCAAGAAAATCCTCTAAATTTCCCCAAATAATCTGGCATTAGAATCTGCTTGAAGACTTTGAGTGGTGGAGTACTTCCTTTTTAAGACAGCCCATTCTGTTTTGGGAGAATCCTGACTGTTAGGAATATTTTATTTTCTTTTTATAGGGTTGAAATCTGCTTTTCTGTGGCTTCCACATCTACTTCTGCTCTCTGGAACCAAGGAAAACAAGGGCACTTGATCTTCCTCATGATAGAGCCTTAAATACTCAAACACAGCCACCACGTCCTATTAGGCTATTAAGAATATTCTTTTTTTTTTTTTAAAGAATGGGGTCGGTCTAGCATGACTTGTTTCTTCATGAACTTGGGCCCACTTTGAGTGATCTCTGTTTTTTTTTTGTTTGTTTTTGTTTTTTACTAAATGCTCACAAACCATCGAGCATGTTTCTTAAGACTTGTGTTAGATTTGCTGGTCTGTAACTTCTGGGATCTATGTTTTTATTCTTGTCCACATTAAGGCAACATTTGCCCATCCCCAGCCTCCTGGCATCTCCCCCATTCTCCACAGATCCTTGAAGGTCACTGACAGAAGTCGTGTGATCACATCTGTAAGTTCTTTTGGTGGCCTAGAATATAATTGAGCCAGCTCTGGAGACATGAATTAATTTTAAATGGCCCAGTGCTCCTTCAATATCTCACCTATATCAACTTTCGATTTCCTCTTAATGGTGTTTGTTCCACTCTCTCCAATTTAAGGGTAATTTTCTGTGAGAAATATAGAAGCAAAATAGTACTTAGATAGTTATGCTTTCATTCTGTTACCTATTAACATTACATCACTTCCCAAGAGTAAATGGTCTTACTCCTTTCCTTTTTTTTTTCCTTGCTATGAAAAATATTTAATAATATCCCTGGTGGTGTTCCACATTTTTAAAAAGCCTTTAATTCATCCGTTAGAATGTAAACTCTTTGCAGGTAGAAATTGATTTATTCTTTGTACCTGTGCGCAGTGCTTGGCACAGTGCTCCATAAATTTTTATTGACTTATGGATTGACCGATTTGGGGCTTTAAACTTTTTAAAATTATTCTTAATTTTTTTCCTTTATTTTCTATGTGCCCCCATTTCTAGTTTTTCTTCACATCCTTTTAAATATAAGCTAATCAGTGGTGACAGAACCAAAAGCACAGCTTATACAATGACCATAATAAAAAGGAAGCAGTGAAAGACCATGATTGCAGAGGACTGATGATGAAGCAGGAACACCTCCTACCTCTCAGGAGAGAACTGAGGGGCTACAGCTGTAGGATGAGGTGTACCTCATCAGACTGGCCAATATCTTGAGATGCTTTATTTAACTATACTAATTTCTTACAAGAGTGGATTCAGGGGGTGAGTGGGAGGGGATTCTTGGAGGTTTTACAGTAATGTTTAAAAAAGGAATATTGTTAAAAACATTTTTAAATGAATAAATTTAAGTTTACCAAAAAGTTGTCTGTGTAGTTACATGGATCTCTTTAGATACCTTCTTCTTTTCTTTTTTATTATCATTTGTGTTTATATTGTCAGAATTTCATGGTTGGGATCTTTCTATGTCTCTCAAGCATCTCCATTACATTGTGTCTGAGCAGATATATTTTAAATGCTACTTTACTAAGGTATATAGAGTGTACATCTGACTTCATCCAGTATAAGCTGTAGTGCAGGTATCTCTAGCTTTACCCGGACATGGACCAAATACTATTTGAGGAATGACCCAAAAATATCATTATCACTTTAGCTAAGATTGTTACCACTCACTGGTCACTCTGTGATACTTCAAAATATGACTCATATCTCCATTTCTACAAATATGGGTAAATGAGGGTCCTCACCTCCTATATATGCACTCGAGGCAACACCCCATAAAAATGTAAGAGAGAAAATTCACAGGAAACCATAAATAATATAGGTAATGTATAAAGAACTCAAAATAGTCAATAAACTATCAATATAATATTCAATTCTCTTCTCTTTAGATGTGTCCCACTTTTCCATAGGGTCCTAAGAGAACTGAAATTGTGAGTGCCAGTGAGGAAATCTCCCAACATTCTGGTGATCTGTTCTCTCATAGCTACTTAATCCCTATCTTACACAGTCCCCACGCCAAGATTCATAGTACCATCCTTCATTTTGGAACCCTCTCCAGAAGGGAATAATATTTGAGTCTGCTTCCTAGTCAATACCCCAGCCCATCTGACCCACATTGTCCAAATATTTCACTATGATAGCGAAATGCAAAGACCAGGTACATATACATACATGCATATGTATAAGTGTATATGCATATATGCATATGTATAAGTGTATATACAAATATGCATATGTACAAGTGTATATACATGTATATCTTCCATACTATGGCTTTAGTCCCTTGTTGCTCCTCCCCCACCACCAGAATACGTACTGTCCTCTTCCCTCACCAAAGAATCAATTGTCTACGAATCTCTTTCCAGGATCCTTAAACTCTTGGATTTGAATTTACTATAAGGAATAATAATTTATTATTACCAATAATAATAACTAATAAGGAAACTCTCTAGGATGGAACAGTCTAAGAAATCTTCTATTCCTTAGAATCCCAAAGGCTGGATTCTAAGTTCTCGAATTTGGGGATTCTAGACAGCCCAAACCTCAGAAACACTTAGCATTTGGTCACATATTTTCATAGGCTTCCATTGTGTGACCTTTCTGAAGCCACCATATGTTGGAGAGGGGATACTGAGTCATAGCCCAACTAAGGGTGGAGCCACAAAATTGATATCTTCTGGCAATTTTTTTCTTTGGCTGTTTGGGAAAGCACATGGACATCTTCTCCAAAGCTTCTGTTTCATGGAGTGGCAGGGCCAACAAAATTTTGACTGCTATAATGCTTACCATAAAGTCTTGTCTCCAGAGTTCTAAAACTCTGTCAATTATATGTATACAAAGGACATAGTATTGCTTCTTATAATGTTGTAATTGCAAGTGCTATCTTTCCTCACTCTTGAGAATGAAATGAATCAATATTTCTTGCACAGAAATATGTGTGTATGCATATATACACATATATGCATATGTATAAGTGTATATATATATATATATATATATACGCATGTACGTACACACATACACACATATGATGCCAAACTGATAGTCAAAGAATATGAACAAGCAGTTTTTAAAAGACATACAAGCTATCAAAGCCATTTTGGGGAAAAATCCTCTAAATCGCGACAAACTGTGAAATGCAAATTAAAGCAACTCTGAGATTCCATCTTATATGAATCAAATTGGCAAAGCTGACCAAAAAGGAAAATGACAAATAAGAGAAAGCAAGACTATTAATGCACTATTGGTGAAGCTGTGAAAATAGTCAAGCCATTCTGGAAATCAATTTGAACTATGTCTCCAAAGTTACTAGACTCTGCCCTACTCTTTGACTCAGTGATACCACTACTAGTCCTATAACACGAAAAATATCAAACAACAAGGAAAAGGAAAAAGATGTACAAAAGTGCTTACGGCAGCAATTTTTGAAGTGGTAAAAAACTGGAAACTAAGGGGATTTTCATTAATTGTAGAATGGCTGAAAGACAAATGAACTGATACAGAGTAAAGTAAGTAGGACCAGAAGGGAAAAAAAATATATATATATATATATATATGTATATATATATATACTATATACTATATACTATAACCACACTGCTTAAAGAACAACAACTTTGAAAGTTTTAAGAACTAAAACTAATTTAATGAGCATTCATGATTCTGGACTACCGGTGGTGAAACGTTATCCATTTCTGAAAGATGATTGATTTAGGATACACAATGAGACCTATATTTTGTTTACGGCCTTTGAGGCAATTTGTTTTATGCATATTTGTTATAAAAAATGTTTTATTTCTTTCCTTGTTTTTCTTTTTTTTCATTTATTTTTAATATGTTTAGTTTTCCGCATTGATTTTCATAGGCATTTGAATTACAAATTTTCTCCCCATTTCCTCCCCCCCCACTCCAAGATGGCGTACATTCTGGTTGCCCTGTTCCCCAGTCTGCCCTCCCTTCTTGTCACCCCACTCCCCTCCCA
>CM053622.1:526274137-526314217 GCA_028646595.1 Phalanger gymnotis | reverse complement strand
TGTACGCCATCTTGGAGTGGGGGGGGGAGGAAATGGGGAGAAAATCTGTAATTCAAACGCCTGTGAAAATCAATGCTGAAAACCAAACATGTCAAAAATAAATTTTAAAATAAATAAATAAATAAATAAAATTAAAAAAAAAAACTTTAATAAAACCCTTTTAGATGAATGCACCAGGATATTGTGACATAAGTAGTGATAGACAAATCTGGGAAGATTTGTATGAACTGATGCAGACAGAAGTGAGAAATAGCAGGAAAAATTACATAATAACAACAGAAAAACAATTTTTAAAGATTTAAGAACTCCAAACAATCCAACAATCAAACACGGTTCTAGAGAACCAATGAAGAACCATGCTATCTACCTACTTACGAAGAAGCAATGGACTGAGGATGCAGAAGAAAACATTTTTAAACTTGGACAATTTAGGGATTTGTTTTGCTTCACAATGCACATTTGTTAGAAGAAGTTTCTTTTTCGTTTTTCCCCTTTTTTCTAATTTTTAAATTGAGACAAGAAGAGAAGAAAGAAAATTGAAGCTTATTAATTGAAAAACAGTATTATTTTTAATACTTACTATATCATATATGCTTTATGATAACAGAAATTATTGTTCAGTTGTTTTCAGTCTTTATGCCTCCATTTGGGGTTTTCTTAGCGAAGATACTGGAGTAGTTTGCCATTTTCTTCTCATTTTACAGATGAGAAAACTGAAGTAAACAGGGTTAGGTGACTTGCCCAAGGTCACACAAATAGTAAGTATCTGAGGCTGGATTTGAACTCAGGAAAATGAGTCTTCCTGACTCCAGGTCTAGCATTAAATCCACTGTGCCACCTAGCTGCCTCCTAGCAACAAGAATAGAGATGCATTTAGAATCCAAGGATTTGGATTCAAGTTCTCGTCCTACCACTTACCGTCTGTGAGGCCTCAGGAAAAAGAAAAAGAAAAAAGAAAAATACACTCATGCGTATACACTTTTATACTTAGCTAGATTAATAGGTAAGCCCTTATTAAGATCTTTATGTATTAGAAGTTTATTCCTCTTCCCTCATAGAATCTATAGATTCTGTGTGTAGAATTCCCAGGGGGAAAAAATTAACCTCTCTAAAAATCCTTTGATTCCTCACCAGAGAGAATAAGCCAAGGCCATTCTTCTTGTAGACGGTAGCTAATTGTCATAAAGTCTGTGTAAATTGTCCCTTATTTCTTACCTTCACCCCTAAAACTAACCAAGAATGTCTCTTCCTATTTTCCCAGTAATAACCTCCTGTATACACTGTCCATAGGAGATAGCCCTATTACTCCTCATTTTAAAATTCCTAGAATGCAGGAAGCCCTCAGTCCAATTGCTTTGATGAGTGGCCCTAATTTACAAAGGAACCATTAACATTTTTGGGAAGGGGAGGGAGGGAACACCCTCTCTCTACCTACTCCCCACCCTTTCAGCATCTTTACAAAAGAGAAGCAGAAAGGGAAAAGATAACAAAGTGTTCTGTTACCTCCTTTTCATAGGTTGTCACAAAGGGTTGGCTATTCCAATGGGTCCTTCCTTCTAAAAGTTCCAGGTTTGGAAATAAAGGTTCATCTGGGAACCAAAAGTCCCCATCAATGAAACCTATACTCCAGGAAGAACCAAGGAGAACTCCAAACCAACCAATTCATCTTGGAAGCAGCCATAATAAGTAAGATTAGATATTCTTAGTCCTCTCCACAAGACGTTAGTGCACCCACACCTTATTGGAAAATTCAACCAAAAGCCTTATAAGCTCACCAAAATCAAGTCCATCAAGACAACTGCCTTGGTCAAACCCCAGATCAACATTCCCTTTCTTTATTATTTTTACTCCAAACTGATGAATCCCTCTTCTTTTTTTACAAAAACATTTGTCACTTCTCCAGACTCTTTCTGTCTCCTGACAGATTTTCATTTAAACCATTTCATACAGATGGTTGTCTGCCCTATTTTTAGAGATTGGACCTCAGGGAGGATTTCTTAATTTCTACCAGTAATCCATGCCAAGAATTACTGAACAAAAAATTCTTCTTACTTTAACTTCAGCCCATTTCTGGTTGGCTGATCCTAGATTAAAATGGACAATTGTTCTTTCCCCTCCATCCCTGTCATTCACTCAGTGGGTGGGCCAATAAGTGTCTGTTGCCTCACTGACTGGGGCTAAGGATGTCAATGAGGAGAGATCACAGTAGTGAGGCACTTTAATGTCATTTTGTGATGGGCACATGGCCACATGGAATTGTCACACTGAGCTTAGGGCTTTGTGTACAAAGAGCTATAAAATTTCCCAGAACCACCCACCTCCAGTGTGCAAAACTAAGGGAATGAAGCAGCATTTGAAATACATCTCATCGTATCCATTTCCTAATTGGCTGGGAGCTTTGGTTTCGTAACTAGAAGGGAGAGTAGAGAAAATCTAGTTTAACTTTTTCTTTAAAGCAGATAGGAAAACTGAGGTCCCAAGAGGTTGTGACTTGTCCACAGTCACACAATCTACCAACAAACATTTAAAAAATGTTTTACTATGTGGGAAGCCATGTTCAAAGTGCTGGGAATACAATGACAAAATACTCCTTGTCCTTAAGTAGTTTACACTCTATAGGAGAAGATCATATATTCACAGAGAAGTCTATACAAAATATGTTGCAGAACTGGGCATCGGACTGAAGTCTTCTAACTTCGAAGCCTTGACCCTTTCCACTGTATCATATTGCCTAATTGTTACATATATTCCTGAACAGTAAACCTTATTATTCTCTTGGATTAGAGTTAGAAAACCTACAAATTTTAAAACAAAAATACAAACAGGATACTATTCTAGAATTTTCTGTAAGTACCATACGTGCTTATACAACATAAAGAATCTGACTCACTCTGGAAACCCAATAACAGCCTTAAATGATGCCATGTAGTTGTAATGGCTGTGCTGCTGTAGGAACTATAAATATTCCAAACAATTGGCAACAAAAAAAAACATCTCCCTTTAGAATATCAGCAATGCCTGACCTCAGAGGGTATCCAAAAACTGTTTTAAACTGACCCACACTGAGATAAGTGTTTGAAATTTGAAACCACAGCGCTTTTCATTTTTGACCTAGTGTAGGATTCTTATGACTTGCCATCTGTCCTGCTGGGTAAATCAAGTCATTCGTTCTTGAAAACCTACTACAGTAAGATGGAAAATTACCTTTCACCTCAGAGAGTTCAGTTAGAAGCACACCTGCCTGTTCCCTTATGAAACCCTACGATAAGGGGAGGACTGAAACTAACCCCAAAACTTGGTCTTGCTGATTTAGCTTATTTGAGCTGGGAAAGGAAGAAAGAAGGGGAAAGGCCCTTATAATGAGCATTCCAACATAAGCTCCTCAGAGTCTAAAGAAGAAAAGATCTTATGCCCTTTTCACTATCTATCTGGAGCAAACAAAAAAACAAAAACAAGAGAGGTCATCCTTTTGGAATAGGGTTGAAAGATTTCCTTGCCCTTGTCCTTTGCCTTCTGAGGGAAGGGACGTGATTCAATTCAACAAATATTAAGTGTAGGTATTTGCAAGGTACTTTGCTAGATGCTAGGGACACAAATACAAAAATGAAACAACTCTTGCCTTCAAGGAGTTTACATAATAATGAGGAGATTCCACATTTACATTGCTAAGTAAATATAAAATAATACGAAGTAATTTCAAGAGGGAATGCTAATGATTGATGAGGTGAGGAAATATGCATTATAGTTGGTGGCACTTGAACCTGGCTTCAAAGAAAGCTAGGGATCCTGTTAGAGGAATCCTGCAGAGGGATCCTCAAGAATTGAAGAAGAAGTGAATTTCTGATTGGAAAGGCAGAGGCCAAAGATGGAATTCTGTGTGGGGGGAGACGTCAAGAAGTCTAGTTTAACAGGAATGGAGAATGTGTGAAGGAACCAGGGGAATATAATATGAAATAAGACTGAAAAGGTAGGCGCCAGATTGTGGAGGTCTTCAATGGACAGGTTGAGGATTTTGAACTATATACAAGAGACAATACATAGGAAGACATTGGAGATATTTTTTGTTAAACAGTGATATGGTCAGATAGAAATATTAATTTGGCAAATAGTGGGGAATATATTCGATAAATAACGAAGAAATGAAAGAGAGAGAGAAAAAGGAAGGAAGGAAGGAAGGAAGGAAGGAAGGAAGGAAGGAAGGAAGGAAGGAAGGAAGGAAGGAAGGAAGGAAAGAGAAAGACTGCTGAAATATGTTCCCATTTCTCCAAACCATTAATAATTTCACTACTTATTTCTAATTTTTCTTCTTCAAAAAAACCAAAAATTTCCCTCTCTGCCTCCTTCCAGGATCAATGCCTTCTAACTTAGAGTCTTTTAGAGTAGCAGGCACACACCACTTCGAAAATGTTTTCAAAGTTTAGTCTCCAAAAGGAATTTATTTTCCTTCTATATTCCAAGGAAGTTAAATTGACCATTCTGTGGTAATACTAGCTAGAACTTGCCAGCTGAGACTGCCACCCCTCAGCATGCCAGGAGTGTTCTTTATGTTAACGTTATTCATGGCACACAGCATAAATTCCAGAGAGGAAGGAAAGATTAGTTTGAGAAGATAACTCAAAATTCTATCAAGATTCCACCTCTATGATTGTTCTCAAGTATTCTTTAGCAATCTACAAAATAATGAGTTGATGATTACAAAGATTGTATTTCCATTTTAGTGAGTATAGCGGAGAAAAGACAGAAATATCAAACTTTAAAATTTCTTTATTTCATTAAGTTTCCATCAATAGATCAGAGAAGAAAGGACTTGACTGATCTCCCTTTGCTCATGTGAGTAGGCCGTTCTCAAAGGAGTCGGCAGCAAATCACAGATTCAGAAATGCAGTACAGACAACCTGAGAAGACATAATGTCTAGTCCTCTCATTCTGAAGTTAGAATTAGATAATTTTTTATTCAGTCAATAAACTTTGGTGAAAATGCCTATTTAAGTGGTCAAAGGATATTAACGAATAGTTCTCAGAAGAAGAATTGCAATACCATATGTAAGATTGCTCCAAGTCACTAATAATAAGAGAAATTCAAATAAAAACAACCTTGATACAACACTTCACACCCTGAAAACTGGCAAAGATGACAAAAGATATTAATTTTATATGGTATTTACATAGTACTTTAAGGTTTCTAAAGTACAAAGATTATCCCTTTTGATTTTCAAAAATAGGTGCTACTCTTATTCCTCTTATACTGATAAGGAAACTGAGGCAAACAGGGGTTAAGTGATTTGCCTAGAGTCACACAGCTAGCAAGTGTCTGAGGCTGGATTTGAACTCAGATCTTCCCGATTTCAGGTCTAGTTCTTTATCTACTATTCTCCCTAGCTGGAGAGGATGTGAATCAGTACAACCATCTTAGACCATTTCCAAATGGAATCATTCTGGAATTATGCAAATTGAAATTATGTGAATAAAGCAACTATATGCTCATATCTTTTGATCCAGATTTTCCACTATTGGCTTTTTTTTTTCTTTTTACCAATATGGTCATTGAAAAGAAGAGATTTTCCGTTATACAATAGCAATTTCTGTAATAGCGAGAATTAGAAATAAATGCCCATTGGTTGAGGAATATCTGAACAAACTGTGGTATGTAAATGAAATGGAATATTACTCTGTCAGAAGCAATGGATATGACTCTCTACCGTGCCGCAGAAACCTCTTCAACCTGGATGTTGACTTCACCCCTGCATGTTTTGTATCAGAAGTACCATCTGCTGTGTGGCTCCTTCCTCTGACTGACTGGTTCTTCTCCAGATTCTATTTTAAGGGCTGAGGCCAGCTATGTGTTACAGTTCATTCCTCTTCAGGCTGCACTCCTGACACCACAGACTTTATCCTGCATCCTCCACAGCTCTTCAGCTCCTACTATGTGTTCCCTTCTTTCGTTAGAATATAAGCTCCTTGAGTGCAGGGACGATCTTTCTTTTTGTCTGTATTTTTATTCCCAGAGTTTAGCACAGTGCTTGGCATGTGGTAAGGGCTCTATAAATGCTTGTTGACTTTACTCCATAGGGTGAATACCAAGAAAGATGGAAAGGATTGAATGATCTGATACAGTGAAGAAAACAGTAACTCAATGACTACAACACTAAACAATGAAAAAATGAATGCTGCAAAATCATAAAGAATAAACATGGTTCCAAAGAAGAGAAGCTAGAAGATATCCCCATTCCAACACTTTGTAGAGAGGCCCATAGGTGTGGCAAGTTGTGTATTTTCAGACTTTTGCACATAAATGGATTTTTTAAAACTTTTCCTCTTTTATTTCTTTTTTATTCTTAAAAACATTATTGATTATAAGGTATGGCCATCTGGGAGGAAGCAGGGGAAGGATTGTGGGAGAAATATTAGTGATGTCAAAAAAAAGATAATCATAAAACTTGTTTTTTAAAAAGTTGCCTAATGTGTGTGGTAAGTAGTCGTTTCTCTAGTGTCTAAGGCAGTATTTGAAGACAGGTGTTCCTGACTCCCAGTGCAGTGCCCTATCAACTACACCATGCTGCATTGTGAGGGGAAATAAGACCTCCGGTAGGCAAGGTTATGAAATTAAATTCTTAGTTACAATATTTAGTCAATTAGGATGCTAATTTTACCCTAAACCCCAACATACCTGGATTGAAATATTGTCAACCCGCAAAACTAGTCCCTGTGTGACACCATAAGAAAACTTCAGAGGACTGGCTCTCCCATTTGTTTTGGACTCTCCTGTTGTTACCTACACTTTTTTTTCTGATTCCCATATCTCATCTCTTCTGACTTTCCAGCCCACTTGGTAACCCTTCTAAGCCCAATGGTAATTTCTGTTGATTGGAGAATGCCATATCATTACAACAGCCCTCATGCCCTTCTTTCTGCTCTTCCTTAATAAGCTCATTGTATTAGTTTGAGAGGGGAAAAGAGCAAAAATTAACAAAGACTATAATAAGCTAATAAATATCCATCCCTCTCTCCCAGTACCCTCTCTCTCACTCACTCACTCTGTCTCTCTCATTCATTCTCTCCCCTCTCCCTCTTTTCCTGCCTTTCTCTTTTCCTCCCTGCCTCCCTTCCTTCTTCCCCCTGCCTCTCCTCCCCCTTGTTCCCTCTTTCTCTCCATCCCTCCTTCTTTTTGAGATAAGAACTCAAAATGTTTCAGTTTCAGATTCTATCTCTATAGCCTCGTGGAGTAGTTATTAAAGGAGACTAAATATAAACAGGTGTAAGAGCTATGCTTCTCTTACCTATCAGAGAGAGTCATACAAAAAAGGAAAAACTCATATACTTATAATGGGGGGGAGAGGAAATTAATGAGGTTCTTCTGATCTGCTGAAATAGCCCAAGGTCCTACAGATGGAGGTGAAAGTCTGCTGCTTATCTCCAAATATTTCTATGTAGACTCTTGAAAGTACAATATAAATGTATGTCACTACTAAGTTCCTTTGCAAAGAATTCTCTTAAGTAAATCTCACTGGAAAATCTCACCCCTACCCTCATCTATTCCATTCTTAACTTAGAAATTCTGAGAAGCTCTCAGAAATGTCTTTTGGAGAGTTTCCTGAATACCTCTGTCCATTTTCCCATACCTACTTAGTACTAAAACCCAAAAGCATTCTTTTGTTAAATTTGACTTTTATTGGCTGCTCACAAAGAATTGAATTAAAAGTGAAATACGAATCCTACTTTTGGAAGCCAAGAAAAAATGATAGAAATATTATTAAATAATATCCAGATTGGTCATCGTGTCATTTCAGATTTTTGTCAATAGCACCAATGAAAAGCTGATGGGTTTTTTTCCTAACTGATAAATTTCAACTTCCATCAACTACAAATGGTCAAACATATTCACAAGTATTGCGAGTAAAAGCATAAGCAAAACAAAAACACAAAATAACCAACAAACAAAGCTAAGGAAAAATAATTAATTAAGTAAAATGTTAGATACATGCACCATTTCTTTTTGTCTTGAGGTAGAAAAGATCCAGACTTGTTATTTTATTGGTGAAAACACTGAATGGAAAAAAAAACCATCCTATCAATGTGCAACTGCAGTCTTACTGAGTTATCTAGAGGCAGTAAGAAGATTAAGTAACTTGCCCAAAGATACAGTCAATATATGTCAGAGACAGAACTGGAATCCAGATCTTTCCGAATCTGAGACTGTCTCTCTGTCCTCTACTGTACACAGATTCTATGGCCTTTTACCAGTAATCATACTCTGCCGATTTTTTACCACCTTTTCAAAGAACTGAGGACTGTGTGCATTAAAAGGTAACGATAACTCCCAATTACAGAGCACTTTGAACCTTGCAAAGCCCTTTCCTCACAACAAACCAGTGAGTTAAGTATTTCACTATTTACAGATGAGGGAAAAGAGGCTAATGATTAAGGGATCTGTCCAAGGCAACTTAACTACTGTCAGAGCCAGGATTCAAATTGAGGTGTCTTCTGATTTCAGGGCTTCCCTACACCATCCTGCCTCATGAGGAACTCTTTATTACCCTGAGTTTGGCAACTATTTGATGTCTTTATTTGCATCATATGTGTGTAGATGTGTCTATGTATGTATACATGCATACATACACACATACATATACTATTATATGCATACAATTATATATGCTATTATATGTACATGCTTTTATATAATCATACATGCATGTATGTGTATACACTATTGTTTGGATTATACTTTTTCACTCTGTCTCTGTTACCATCAGGTATTGTTGTGAGGGGCAGAATGTGACTGAAGAAGACTGTCTCTCCTTTGAAATGGAAGAAGTAGGGGATGATCCTCCCAGAGAAACCTGTCTCTTCTCACTGGGCAGTTTCAGGGGTGTGACCTCCCTTTGGTACCTTCTCCCTTCCCCATATTTAAGCCGGAGAGTGCCTAAGGCAGCCATGATTAAAGCCACCTGGCTGACTCTCTTACCTTCAAAACATGCTTCTCCTCCTTACTTTTATTTATGATGCAACCATTCACTCATACTTAATGAATGGAACAATATAAATCAGGGCTTGATTTATTGTTTTGTTAATTATCTATTATATTTATATATATATTATATATATATATAATTATAAGAAAGTGATGGAGAAAATATTAAAAATGCAAATTAAACATCTGTGTTGTACCTACATCTCCCCGCCCCTGCCCCACAATATCCACTTGTTAAATATGTATCAGCACTTCCCTGCCAGGAAGCCATGGCAATATGGCCAGAACTCACCAGAATGCTGTGTCAAGAGAGGCTCAGCTTCAGCCTCAGCCTCCTGGGCCACTCAAGTTCAGGGACAGCTTTTTTTTTCCTTCAGGAAAAAAATTAGTGTGACTCATTTTGTGGAGAGGAGAAAACCCTGGTAGACAGCAGTCTTATCCCACTCCTGGTTGATGATAAGTTTTATACTTTGCAAAGTAATCGTTTTTATGGTACATGTATCATATGTTATTTTGTATTATAGCTATCAGTATTTATTTCTCATCCTCATTTAGACTATAAGTTCCTGGACTATAGGAACCATTACCTATCTAAAATTTGTCTACTGTGTACTTTTGCATACAGTAGGTGCTTAATATTTGTTGTTTTATGGTTTTGATCTCTCTAGATAGAGGGTATCATGGAAACTTCCATAACATGTCGAATAAAGAAACACTGGTATGAAAACCATATGATAGAAAGATAGATTCCTTGTGTATATTGGATCTAAGAGGATATTCTAAACACATTTATAAAAGAAGATGGTCTAGTAGAGAAAAATGGAAAAAACATTGGACTTAGAGTCAGAAGACCTGATTTCAAGTCTCAGTACCCCTCAGTTACTAAAATCGACTTTCAGCAAGTCACTTTCTAGGATTCAGTTTCCTCATCTGTAAAAGTGGAGGGAGTAGGAGGAAGGGACCCTCAGAGAAGTTACGCTAAATAATACTTAATCATCCTTCTAGTAAGTAAAAGTCTATGACTAAGTATCAGGCTACCCAAGACCAGCTAGATGGTACAATGGATAGAGTGCCAGGCCTGGAGTAAGGAAGACTCATCTTCCTGAGTTCAAATCTGGATTCAGACACTGAACTAGCTGTGTGACCCTGGGCAAGTCACTTCACCCCGTTTGCCTCAGTTTCCTCATCTATATAAAGGAGCTGGAGAAGGAAATGGCAAAGATACTCCTTTGCCAAGAAAAAATCCTTTTGCCAAGTGCTCATGAAGAATTGGACATGACCGAACAACAGCGGCCGAGTGATGATAGGAACTGGAAGAAATTAGTGCAGTGCTATGAAGAGGTACTAGATTTGGAACCCCAGAACCTAGAACTAATTTACCTGTGTGTCCTTGAATAAATCACTTTACTTGCCCAGGCCTCATTTTCCTCATTTGAATAATGATGGCATTAGACTAGGTGACCTCTTAGGTTCCATCTAGCTCCAGGTTAGGACCCTTAAGATCAAGGACGGCTCTGTTTTACCTAGCATAGGCCTGGAATAGAAATGCTCGATGATTGATTGATGACCCCACGATGTTATGAATATTCTGGGAATGTATGGAACACATTCTCTGGGTTGGTTACAAACCTGCCATTCTGAAAAATCCCTAAGCAGTAGCTCTGTTCCTGCAATTCTGGAACTGTTTATTTTCTCATAATAAAAAAGAACAACAGAAATCCGTGGCATCTTTGATGAAAGAAGAAAAAATAGCTTCTTCCAAAGATTTCTTTTACTGTATTTAGAATTACCAAGAAAAAGTCCCAGAGGTAAAGTTGG
This sequence comes from Phalanger gymnotis, assembly GCA_028646595.1. Lineage (NCBI taxonomy): Eukaryota > Metazoa > Chordata > Mammalia > Diprotodontia > Phalangeridae > Phalanger > Phalanger gymnotis. Next base: position 526,303,428 of record CM053622.1, on the reverse strand, counting down.
TTATTTCTGCACAATTTGTATGTTTACAATAATTATCAACTTTAACAGTTAAAGTGGTTCTTAGATGCGTTCTTTTTTTTTTCTTTTCAAAGGTGCCTCAAAGTTCTCTACTCTGATCCCTAAGCATTCCTCACTACCAACAAGGCCCAAAGTCACACTGAGACTTCCAAAACCCTCTTCTATCTGGAAAGAATTGTATTGTACTTCCCTCAAGGTTGTCTTTCTGTTTTTCTTATTGTCTCTAGAGGCAGCCTTGTATAAAAACAAATGCACTGAATCTGCCATCTAAAGATCTGGAGTCCAATCCCCCTCTGTTGCTTGACACCTGTAATGCATTATACATTAACCTTGCAAGATTTCACTTTCTCCAGCTATGAAATGAGGGTAGTTGGGCTAACAGAGGGGTCAGATACATAGCCCTCAAGTTACATGTCTGACTCCCAAGTTTGGTTCAAACAAGAATAAAATGTAGTTTCAACATATTTAATGAAATAAATAAAAATACAATAAAAAATAGGTAATGTTACATTTTAAAACAAGTCAATAAGCAGCCCTCAGGGATTCTTATGTGTGGATTAGTGGCCACCTGTTTCTATTTAAATTTGGCACCACTGGATTAGATGACCTCTAAGGTCCTTTGCAGTTCAGTTCTAAACCCTGAGATGAACCATTTGTTTCATAGCAGAGGAAGGCAAAGTTAAATGATGGGGTATCCTGTGATACACCACACACATACACCTGGTTTGCTTCTGCTGCCAAGTGGGGTGTGAGAGGGGTAGAGAGGTAAAAATCATCCCCAGGAGTTGAGTTTGTCCTTAACCACTTGAACTCCTCTCTTCACAGCTAACTGGCTCGCCTTTTTTTTTTTAATATTCTCAGTAGATGTGGCTGATCCTCTCAGCTAATCATTAGGGGCATCCTGTGTGCTATCAATTGCCTTCAATCAATGACCAAGCCCTACTAATCTTCTCAAGTTGAGAAACTCCTTCTTACTTCCTAAAGGAGCAAAAGAAGTATACACACTCCTTTACACTTTCTTTACTCTGGTCAACCCAAGTCTAAAAAGAACACACCTTTTCTAAGATGCAAATGGGCCCAAACTGGAAAAAAAAAGTATATCCTTAAATATTGTCTCCAGTATTTGCTATTGCACACATCTGGTACTGTGACTCCTTTATTACAAAACTGTCAGGGGCTCCTTATTACCTCTCAAGTAAATTTCAAATTTCTTTGCCTAGCACTCAGGGCTTTTGTAATAACAATTTAGATTCAAAGATCTTTCCCACCCATTAATAATAACATTTCATGTGACCTGCTTACATCGCAGGAAGCCCAAGTCATATATTGTGGAAGGAGCTTACTGAGAGGAAAAGGAAAGTATGTCATATGAAATGCTCAGAGAGAGAGAGAGAGAGAGAGAGAGAGAGCAGTTAGAACTGAGGGAAAGAGCAGACATGTGGTGGCTGTGAGTGTGCTTGTGGAAAGACCCCAGCAGGTGGGCAGAAGGTTATGGGATGGCAAGACTCCATGCTATGATATTGTGTTTTAAATTCTTTGCTGTTACTAACTGGGCTTACTGGTTTTGGGAGTTGTTTGCTGCTTGGATGGATTGGACTTATCGGTTATAGGATTTGGTCCTCTGGTGTCTGAATAAATGTTTTACTTCTACCTTCTATATGAAGAGTCTCTTATATTTTGTGATACAGAACCACATAGGCGTATTCATAATTACCATCAATGTTGTGTTTATTGCCTTGCTAATACAGCCTTCCACAATTTGGTGTCACCCTCCTTGTCCAGTTTATCAAATTGAACTCCCGCACCAAACATAGACTGAACTCTATCTATGTCTCTTCCCTTTAATGGGAAAGTCCTTCTATCTTCTGCAAATTTGCTGAATTCAGTCATCATTTAAATACTCATTCAAGTATCAGACTCTCCAGGAAGCATTTGAAAATGCAACTACTAAAAGTCTCAAAACCTTATGCCTCAGTGCCTCTGTTACCTACTGTTATCTCAACAAGTTGGGGGGGGGTAAAAAATCAAGCCTCCCCACTACCTTTGCTCATCTCTGCAATGACCTGAGCTTCATTGTGATGGAGAGTGATTATTTTTCATTCCCTGCCATACAATAGTCCTGCACACACCTTATAGATCTCCAATCTACCAGGAGAGGATCTTTTAAAAAAAAAAAAGCAACAAAAATGATTAAAGGTTGGAAAACAAAACCAAAGTTGTAGCTTAAATTATAATTATTTAGCTTAAAGAAGATGAGGCTAAGATGTCACTTTATAATAGTATTCGGTATATGAAGAACTATTATGTGGAAGAAGAGGACTGGCCATTCTCCATCTTCACTGAGGACTGAACAAGAGCAAATGGGTTTAAATTGAAGCAGGAGGAACTTGAGTTAAATGTAATGAGAGACTAAAAGAAGTGTAAGAGATTCAAAATGATTATTGGAGAAGGTTGCCAAGTGTTCTCCCTGAAAGAAGGCAAAGGGTGAGCTAACATTTTGGAATTTTTTGAGTGTGACTCTGTAACAACAATGCTGCTTGCAGCTGCTGTGGAGGTATAAGGCCAATAACACCAACACACAGGAGGGCTGCTAGCACATGTTCTTTTATCTGCTTTTCTAAGGAAAGCAACTTTAAGGGGTTTACAATCTCACTTTAATTAAACATATATATATCTATCTATCTATATATATATCTATATATATCTATATATCTATCTAGATATATATATATATATCTATGTATATATATATATCTATATATATCTATATATCTATCTATCTATCTAGATATGTATATATATATATATATCTATGTATAGATATATATATATAGATAGAGATATATATATATACATATATATATATATCATTCACTTAGTTCAGGGGAAAAAGTCAGCACCCTGAACTTCAGAGAAAACACAAACAGAAATTACAAGCAGAAATTATATAAACAGAGCAAAGAACACAAATCACCAGACAGGGCTTCTAACTGTCTGTTCATAGCAATACATACAAACTTACCAGAGAGAGAAGCACCAACATCTGGGTTTTCAAAGCTGGGGGGAGGGGGCTCCTTGACAGCTACCCAGAGTCTCATCAGGCAAAATCACATGAACGCTCCTCCAATGAGTGAACCCCTAAACAAAATGCTAACCTCAGTGTGTGTGTGTGTGTGTGTGTATATATATATATATATATATATGTATATATATATATACATATATATATATATATATATACTTCTTCAGGGTCAGAGGGCATCACAACCACGTGACTGAAACTCATGTGACTTAGGCTTTCTTATGACTTATGCAGGTCATCAAAGACCCTTGATTCAGGCAAAGGCAAGTCTCAATCAAAGGCACTTGATTGCCATAGTGCTGAGGAAAACTAGAACTCCAAAAGAAAAAAGAGCAAAACCAAAAGTTCCACTTTGCTTGCCATTAGACTCTGTATGGTGATCTAGGTAATAAATGGCAGTCACTCGAGGTTGGATCGTCACTTTCCATGACGCGATATTGCAAAAACAAAACAAATTTCAAATAGATGCAAAATAAATAAATTGCACTCCAAACTCATTTCTCTAGACCCTTTATATTTGACTTTTGGTTTTGCTTGATTATTTTACTATGAAAATCACCCAATGCCTAGATCTGGTCATATTACTCCACTATGCCAAAGTTTCCCTTGGTTTCTTACAGACACCAACTAGAATTGAAACCCCTTTGCCTGATATATAAAACATCTCATCCTAGTAGGTGCCCAATAAATGCTTGATGTTTGGTCTGATTGATCTGACACCATGCCCACCTTTATTATTTTTCCTTTATCTTCTTTATCCTTTACTCTTTATTTTTTTTTCACATTTTCTTTTTTTTTTTTATTCTGAACTTAAGAAATATACCAATTTACAAATAATCCCAAAATTGGATTGGGTATGAAGTCATGCACTTCTGCTATGCATGGTTTGAATGGGACAGGATCGAGAGCAGGCTTCTAAGTCCGGAAGATCCGGGTTTAAGTCCCATTTCTGAAATACAGTGGCTGTGTAACCTATAATTTCTTGATATTCCGGCTCACCTCTTTCAAACAGTAAGTTGCAAAGCACTAAATATCCACCTTTCCAAGCTTATCTCATACTAGTCTCCCACACTAGTTTCCTACTAGTACACTATGCTCCAAAAACTAGATTATGCTAATGCCCCAAAACAAACCTCTGTTTTTTATCGTGTTTTTGTAACTTTACTAATGGTAAACACACAGGTATATGTGTGCATGTATACTATGTGTATACACACACACACACATATATATATACACATATATACACATACCTATATATATGTATGTATGTATATACATCTATGAAGAGAGAACATATTCCCTACCCACCCCTCACTTATTGAATTTTCAAATATCCTCTAAAGATCAAACAACATCTTCTCCATGATGCTATCCCTGATGCTCATAATTAATAGCAACCTTTTCCACCTCAGACACCCACCCCAAACTTCATATTTTTATGCTTCTCTAAATTGTTAGTCATATACTATTTGCACTTTATGTATAAACTTCATTTATATGAAAAATATGTGGTGATGGGTAACTGGATTTTCCTTTTATGCATCTAAAATAATGTTCTCTTTCTTCCTATGTCAAGTTATCTATATACTATATCCTGTACCATGTCAGTTTCACTGGTACAGGAACATCTTATCTGAGCTTTGTATCTCTCGCAGACTTAACACGGTGCTCACAGTACCTAGTTGGTGTTTGCTAAATGTTTGTTAAATTGTACTGAACTTGAAGGTGAAGAAATGGTTCACTCCTGATTGAGGATCTAGCTTTATAATGGTAATTAGTCTGGGTTCTCTTTTTAAAAAAATTTGATACCTTTATTTTAATATGATTTTCTCTGTATGCATTTGAAAACATTATTCTGAGAAGAGGTCCAGGATGTGCGCACACACACACACACACACACACGCACACACACACACACACACACACACACACACACACAAGTTAAGAAACCCTGTTCTAGAATTATCTGATCTCTCTTTGTATTTATGAAATGAATTTTTTTTGTTGCTGTTTGATCATGTCTGACTCTCTGTGACCCTGTAAAAGTTTCCCTGGCAAAGGTATTGGAGTAGTTTACCATTTCCTTCTCCAATGTTATCCACAAACAGCAAACAGAGGTTTTAAGTGACTTGCCCAGCTGGGGTCATACAGCTAGTGAGCGTGTCTGAGGCTGGATTTTAACTCAGAGCTTCCTCACTCTATGCCCAGTACTCTATTCACTGAGCCACCTAGCTGCCTCTGACTCTCACCAGTTAGTCAATAAACATGTATTAAGTACCTACTATGTGCCAAGTGCTGTGCCAAATGCTGGGGATACAAAAATGAGGCAAAAAACCTCAAGGGGCTCAGAAGGCAGCTACTCGTACAGTGGATAGAGTAGTGACTTCTGGATTCAGGAAGACCAAAGTTCAAATCCAGTTTCATACAATAAATATATAGCTGTATAAGCTTGAGTAAGTCACTTAACCCTGGGCTATCTCAGTTTCCTAAACTGTAAAATGAGGATAATAGCGATATTTATTCCTCGGGGTTGTTATAAGGACTAAGTCAGATAATATTTGTGTGGTATAGTGTTTCAAGTAAATTTAATAAAGGTAAACTGAGGTACACATCCCAAGCAAAATCAGTTTATTAACAACGCTGCACATTACTGTTAACAAAATAGGTCACAATGGCTGCTTCAGTAAAGTGTGCAACTCCAATGGGAAGGAGAGACCCTTCTTATTGGCACACAAGAAATAAGGGGGTCCTGGAATTTGTGGAATGTTACAATTGCTTATGATAAGAAAAGTGGGCTGGCACTCAGGTGAGGCTAATCACGCCCTTCTCTGACAATTAAAGAATGTTAATAATTTTATCAGACTCATCTGCCCCTTGTAATATTTGCATGGATCAAAACTACCAGACGTCGTATCACCTCAGAAGAGACAAAATCTCCCCTAATTGTACAAGGACAGACAAGGACAGACGATGTATCTTTTGAGGATGGTATCAGGTATCGCAAAGGCTCCCAGTCTGCACCTTTAAACGAAGTCAGTATGAGAAATAACAGCCTTTCTTTTCACTATACCTTTAAACCAACTCAGAGGGAAAGACAAATTCCTGAGCTCAACTCAAGGATATAGCAAGGTGGCTTTGGGCAGATGCAGATTCAATTACCAAACCAATTCAGCATAAAATCAATTACATTGTAGAATCAATACAGTAGAAATCAATATAGAAGAAATTAGAGGTAATATTAGTTTTTATATTTTTAGTAGCTTTCTCAATGGGTCCAAGCATAGACTTCTCTAGTGTTCCCTACTCCCATCCTTCATCAAGGGAGACTACTAGTTCCTGCCAGGAGAGGAAGCAGGGGGTTCAGGCCAGGAGTTTACCACTGTGATCTCCTTAGAGAAAAGAGGTACTAGGGTAAAATTAAATCTCATATGCTCCCTTAAATATTGTTAGTTTAGGGGAAATAACTTTAAGGTTCAAGCTAAACTCCTAATCACTATTCATTAATAAAAAGGGGGACCCCAATCTTTATATCCAAGGCTTGACTCCCTTCTGATTCATTGGTAATTTGATTAATTAGGGTACAGCATCTGCTTGAACAGAGGGAATGGAAGCACAGTTCAAATGCAAAACCCAGAAACATTTATCAGTGAGTACAGTACACACATGGAGAACAGCAGAACCCAGTCTGCTGTTCTAAAGAATGGAATTTTAGAGAATAGTTTACATGGTTTTACAACAAAGAGAGGCAGGAGAATAGGAGAAGGACAGAGTACCCAAAACCAGGACATTTGTGCAAGCTCCGTCCACTGAGGGCCAGTGTGAACCAGTGTGAGCTGACCCTGTGGGTGTTGGCATAGCAGAGGTGTTCTGGGTTCACCCAGTGGACACCACCAAGGATCACTGGAATGACAAACTCAAGAAACATTCATTCCACCTCCTGACTGGTTGATTTTGATTCACAGGTTATTTCAGCCTTTCCTGGATAATAAGGGAGTTCAAACAAATCAAGGTGGTCAGTAAACTCATTATTCATTCCATTTCTACATTCCCTCCTTTTGGTCAAAATGGTCCAAAGAAAACGACCCAATGACCAAAGAGGCAAAATTTGCTGAGCATTATTTTGTTAATTGTGCCAAGCAAGCACAAAGAGGCATTAGACTATAAGCATAGACTGATATTTTAACAATGTAGACAGCCAGGAAGCCAAGAAGAATAGAGCAGAGGAGAGAGCCTATTCCCCCAGGAAGCCAGCTAAAGATGTCACCATACCATTGCCCCAAGGATTCAAAGAGGTTGACCTCCCAGAGTAGGCAGATAGCATCACAAATGCTGCCAGATCAGTTGACATAGATGCAACACTCCTCACTGATGTAGGCACAAGCACCCCCCTGCATGGCAGTGAAGGCATCAAAGACCTGCCAGGTCTGAAGAGAGGGAATCTATTTCTCCCTGAATCTTTGGAAGGCCCGAGAGGTGAGGTTGAAGGATTCTGAGATCTCACATGATAAATTAAGGAATAAATCCAAACCCAGGGAACATCATATGGAGGGCAGTCCACCAGCCATTATTTTGCTCCAGGATCGAGATCTTGCACCTAACATGGGGTACCTGTTGAGCAAGGGAGAAGGAGTGGTTTCCATGTACACAAACCCAGCAGCTGGTTAAGTAAAGAAAGAAAACTGAAGTTCCAGGAACAGGGATAAGATCAAGTTGGCTCTGCAGGCCAGGGTTTGCAAGGGTCTAATAAGGTAGTAGGGAGCAACCAAGAGCAACCTGATTAGGGAAATCACAGGAAGGGCCATTAAACAGAGATCCTCAGGAAGTAAAAAGAGACCAAGGTAATAAGAAGACAAGCAAAGGAGCTCCAAAGATTCCCATCAAAAGATGCAAGCAGGCAATGACAAAAAAAAATGCAACAGCAAAGCAAGATAAAATATTCAGCATTATTCAGTCCATGTCCTGAGTCGATAGTCCAAACAGGAGCAGGAGTTTTTTTCAGGTGGGCTCAATGGTAATATTGGGTTTACTGAGGAGGCTTCTCAACTGGCAAGGCAACTGGCTGAAAGATGCTTAGTGTGGTGAAAGCATCTACTGCACAGAAAATAAATACAGTCAAAGGGGAATTCAACACCACATCAGCAACAGACTCGACCAAATCAGTTACTGCCATGATTGCTCATAAGCACCTTGGGAGTGCTTTGGCCGCAGTATCAAGAATCTTACTATAATTTCCAAAGGGGCAGAAATTCCCCCCATGTTTCTGGGTCAGTACCCCACATGCATTCCCTCCTTTGTAGAATACGCTTGAGTAATCAAGACATAGTCCATTAGGAATAACCATGTGTCCAAGGAGCAAACTGATTGGGCATAACAGAGGAAAAAACTCCCTTAGTGTTGCTTGATTCCAAGCATGAGTCATATTTGACAGTCAGTCATGTAGCCACAGGATGTTAAAAGTAAGACTCAGAATTAACCAAGTGGGGAAATTTCCTTTTCAGAATTGAATAGCATAATGGGGAAATAAAGTCAAAAGGATCCTAACTTAAGCCATGCCAAAGTCATCCCCAAAAACTTTGCCCAGGCAGTTCCCAGATTGCAGCAATGCCACTTTCTACTATTTCCTTCCTGACAATTTAGACAACAATCCCTATAATCAAAGCTCAAAACAATAGTATAAATTATAGTCCCCAAAATTTTTACATCACATAGCAAAATTTCACTACGCACAATTTAGGGCTTAAATATCTTTCTTGATGTTTCCCTAACAGTCAATGTTTCATTTATCTATTATTATTACTGCTGTTGTTGTTAGGGTTCAGTCATATAGCAAATACCTGATAGTTGACTCATAAACCACCCTATATACTTTCATAATTGTTGGCTATTCAAATGAAAATTCACTACAATAATTGTTGTTATCTTTTTATGACAATATATACCTCATTAGATATTTAACAGTTTTCAAATTTTTTATCACATCCTTTTAAAAGTTTAATTCATCTAGATTAAAAAGTTCTGTCTGACAACAATTCTGTTACGACTGTCCCTCAAATTTCACAATATAAGAGTTCAGCGGTACAGTGATAACATAAACAATATCATGTATTTAAAACATGAAACAAAACTTCAGATGACATCAGTTCAGTTAATTGCATTTCCAAATTATCCCATATAAAAGTCGTGAATCTCATTACCTTCGGCAATTTAAATTCACTTTAGAGTTATCAGGCATGGAACAATTACATTCAATTAAAGAAATAATCCCATTCACTGTGTTAAGCACTTAACAATCACTACATTATTTTGATCCTCACAAGAACTCTGGGAGGTAGGTACCATTATTATTTTTCTCTTTACAGATCAGGAAACTGAGGCAAACACAGATAAGACAACTTGCTTATGATTACACAGCTAATAAATTTATGCAACTGGGACATATTCAGGTTTCCCAACATTTTCCCAGCAATAGTTTTTTGCTAACAACTTCATTTGGGAACCTGATCTCAGAGGAGAGGGGTTAACAGGATCAGAGGGAGAAGGTCTCTGATCAAGGAAGGGTTAACAAAAGATGGCTCTAAGGTGCGAATCCAACAATTTGTTAGTACCTCCCCTTAGCAATGGTAAACAATTGTGAGAATGCTTCAGTCTTATGGATCTGAGTTCTGGCCAGCATAACATAGGTCCTTGGTTAAGGATCTGTAAACAATCCGACTAGGGATCCAACTGGTCAGTTCCAGTTAGGTAATGCATTTCCTTCCTTCCTTCCTTCCTTCCTTTCTCTTCTCTTCTCCTCTCCTCCTTCCTCCTCCTCTGCCCACATAGGGTATCATACGCTCACCTTCAGGTGCTCTGTCCAAAAGATTGTAAATTTTGATTACTGAAAGCCCCCAAGATATCTTGGGCTTTATGGGCTAGATTTCTTTCTTATGGACAATGCCTTAAATCCAAATCATTCTGGCTCTCATTGATTGGCCACCGACAAGTCTCAGACCGCACCCCCTCATTCATTGTTTGGGCCCTGATGGCTCAGAGTGAATATAAATAGCAACTTTCTATTCTGGCCAGAAACCCTGAAAGTCTTCCTCTCTCAGATTGATTTTTTTTAACTAAGTAAAAGAAATCATTCTTTGCCTCATTTTTTACCTAGCCTTAATCACTGAATTGGTGTTGCCTCAGTCAAAATGAGACATGGGAAAGACCTTAGCTTAAAAAGAACAAGGTCTCCCACTGCATCTGGGGCCATCTCCCGTCATCCTGATCTACATCTTGTCACTGGGCTCAGATGGCTCCAGAGAAAAAACTGAGACTGGTGATTTTACACAGCCCTCCCTCTCTTAAATCCAATTAACTTGCAAGTCATGGCATCACCTTCCTGATATCATGGTCCTCTTTGAGAACACAGGATAAACAACAATAGCAAAGAGCACATAGAGATGGTCCAGTTTCCCAGACACACAGGGCTAGTTCTAAACAATGCAATAAGGTTTTTTCATAAAATTATTTCATAATTACATTGTCAGGTCACATTGATGTCAGGTAATAGATCAAACTACTTAGAAGGCTCACAATGGACTAGTTTTGAAAAGGGAAAATTACATGTAAACATCTTGAAATAAAAGACCAAAGCAATACAACAGTTATTATCAATATTGACTAACTTCGAGTCTCTTCGTATCCTAGTAACCCCTTCTCAATGTCCATTTTACCAGCACGCTTTGAGTCCCAGATGTCTCGTGTAGTTAGTTATCTGGTACCTAGATATCGTTTCTTGCACAATAGGTTTTATTCTCAGGACATCTCTTAAGGGGGCTCTGCTTCTTTGGTTCCAAATCTAAAGACTCCTAGATAGTTCTGACTTAATATAATTTAGTACGATCACTTAAATTGGGTTCTTCAATTGTGAAACTTCAGAGAATTTCAGTTTATATGCTATTCGCTGTTTCTATCCTGTACCTCACATAAGAATCTTTAAAAATTCACGAGGGTCCAACTGTAAAATGAACTCTTCTGTCCTTTAGTATTATCAGACAGATACTCTAAAATAATTTTACTTTCTTTACCATTATCACTAAAATTTATGTGTATAATCCTTAATCCAATTTTTAAAATTTATTACTAAAACATACTCAAAGCCTGAATTTCCATGATAGATAAAATTGGAAATCAATCTTATACACATGTATATAATTCTTAGAGACAATAGTCTACTCTTGTTGCTTTTCTCAAAATTTGCTATTCCATCTAATTAAAAAACTTTTACATTGCATCTTTTTGTTATTACTTTGTCTAATCATTTCCCCCTGATTTGTCTAATCATGAGGCTGATTTGTCTAATCATTTTGGCTATAAGGAGCAAACTGAATACCTGGTTTTTTTTTTTCCCCCCACTCTGGGATTGCTTCCAAACTAGCAGCTTTCTTTATTGACCCAAAAACAACAAAGCTAACCATCTTCAGAACTTTTATAGAATTTAATTCTTATTTTTCCTTAAAATAAATTCTACACAGTGGTATCCCAAAACTAACTAAGATATTTCAGAAGGGTGTGAGTTCCTGAATTACGTAAAATCCCAAGGGTTCTCTCTTTAATCTTAAAAATGATAAATCTTCAAACATTTTAATGATTGCTCTTCAAACCTCCAAAATCTACCAAAATGTTTTCAGCAATTCTACAGACTTTGATTATCTAATTTTATTTCTGTAATTCCAACATAGCTGAAGATGAAATAACAGAAAAAAGGTGTCTTGCAAATTTCGTTTTCTTTTTCTCTTTTCTTATAACCTAATCTCCCACGGAAAGCCTAGAGTGGGAGTTTGTACTTCTTACTGGGACAATGGCCTCAAGTATGAAAGTTCATTAATCTTTCCCAGTGTTCTAAACCCTTTGGCTACAGCCCTTAGAAGTTTTTCTGGCTGGCTGCATTTTAAATCTTTCGAGGTAAGAGGATCTCTAAACAACACAAATATGACACAATACAAAAATTTTCCTGCATTTTACAAAGACACAAACACAGACAAAACAATAAAGCAGATACAAAGAGAGGATAATTCTATCTAAGCTTTTATCCAAGTTATAAAAGGCTTTTCACTTGGTGGTTTTGAATAACCATTTGTTTTTTTAAAAAATCTCATTTGGGGTATTTCATTTTCTTGCCAGTTTCATCAAGATATTTCTTAAGGTAATTTATTTTATCCCAAACAAAAGAACCCCAAATTGGCCAATGGTGAAAAAATCCCATTTGGGGTATTTCATTTTCTTGCCAGCTTCATCAAGACATTTCTTAAGGTAATTTATTTTATCCCAAACAAAAGAACCCCAAATTAGCCAATGGTGATGGGAGTTATCTTGGCTCAATTTCTGCCAATTAATTACATACCTTCAGGTTTGGGTCCCATGATGTAAACTTCGAAGTATCAAGTCTGGATTGCCAAAATATGCAACAAGCTATAGTCGGTCCGGATGGGAAGACAATTATTAACTGGTTTCTCAGAGCTGTTATTATTACCCATGGTGTGAGACAGACAGCTTTTAGGGCTGTAGAACTAAGACATCCATAGGACTAAAAATTAAAACAAACGGCTTTTAGGGACAGTGGACTAAAACCAATGCTTTTTAGGGCCATTGGAACAAACAGTTTTTAGCTACTGGAAGAGAGAGCTCTTACCTGTAGGTTCCTCCTAGTTAGCCACCTCCTGAGGCCTTTACCAAATCCTCACTCAATCAAGGTGGACTCAACCAAAAGAGACAGGAGTCCAGTATTAGAGTTGGGGCATCAGACTTACCACATAATCCTCTGGAGAGAACAGAACACAAGGGACACAGAACACAGCAGAATCTAGTCTGCTGTTCTAAAGACTCAGATTTTAGAGAGTGGTATATATATGGTTATAAAACAAAAGGAGTCAGGAAAATAGGAGAAAGACAGAGTACCCAGAAACAGGATGTTTTTGCAAGGTATGTCCAGTTGGGGCCAGTGTGAACCAGTCTGAGCCAGTCCTATGATTGCTGGCACAGGAGAGGTATTCTGGGTTCACCCCAGTGGACACTATAAAGGATCACTGGTATGCCAAACTTGAGCAACACACATTCCACCTCCTGACTGACTAATTTTGATTCACGGGGCATTTTGGCTTCTCCTAGACAATAAAGGACTCAAGCAAATCACGGTGAGTAAACGTACTATTCATTCCACTTCTAATATCCCACCAGATACCATTTTCACACATAGCAAATAGTAAAGAAACCCATTTATCCAAGTCAATACCAAAACAGAAGTCAAAGAAAATATACATATGAGAATATATAACAGATAATACAGATTGAAGGAATTCTCCCATTTGGAGCAAGGTATCTCAGTTCAACCAAGAGAGTTCCAGATCTCATCCAAGGAGAAAATAAAATCTTCTAGTATAGCAAACTGGGGATAAAGATATTACGAGAACTGTCAGTTCCTCTCATGTCAGCTGCTTTCCAGAGTCTTTCTCTACATTCAGCACCCTGAAGAGAGGGTGGCATAACGCATCTCTTCTCTCAAAGATGGAAGCTAGAAGAATCTAGGATTTCTCTCCTCTCTCCTTCTCACTAACTTTGTCCCACCCCTTGATCTCCAATGAGGAAGAGGGCTTTGGGCTTGGTCTACATTTGGAGAGTACCTGTGGCCATAGTGTAGTGGAAGGGAATGAACTCATAGTTCCAGGGCATTAAAGAGTGCTTGTGATCACTCACAGACAAGAGCACAGGCCAGGAGAGTAGTAAATGCCTCTCTTTAGATCAAACTACCTTGGAAGAACAGAAAACTTGCAGGTCTCTACAAGTGCCTGAAAACAGCTGCACAAAACCCCTGAAGCATGGGACACTGCACAGTCCACCTTAGAAGCAGAGCCCTGCTTTAACAAAGAGTTAAAAGTCAAATAATAGACTGGGAAAATGAGCAAACAACAGAAAAAAAACCTGACTATAGAAAGTTATTATGGTGACGAGGAAGATCAAAACACACTCAGAAGACAACAAAGTTGTCATCCAAAGCCTCCAAGAAAAACATGAATTGGTCTCAGGCCACAGAAGAGCTCAAAAAGTATTTTGAAAATCAAGTAAGAGAGGTAGAGGAAAAATTGGGAAGAGAAATGAGAGTGATGCAAGAAAATCATGAAAAATGAGTCAACAGCTTGGTAAAGGAGAAACAAATAAATATCACAGAAAATAACACCTTAAAAATAGATTAGGCCAAATGGCAAAGAGGTCCAAAAAGACAACGAAGAGAAGAATGCCTTAAAAGCAGAATTAGCCAAATGGAAAAGAAGGTCCAAAAGCTCACTTAAGAAAATAATTCCTTAAAAATTAGAATGGAGCAAATAGAAGCTAATGACTTTATGAGAAATCAAGAAACAATAAAACAAAAATAAAAGAATGAAAAAATAGAAGACAACATGAAATATCTCATTAGAAAAATAACTGATTTAGAAAATAGATCCAGGAGAGATCATTTAAAAATTATGGGATTACTTGAAAGTCATGATCAAAAAAAGAACCTAGACATCATCCTTCAAGAAATGAACAAGCAAAACTGCCTTGATATTCTAGAACCCGCAGGTAAAATAAAAATTGAAAGAATCCACCAGTCACCTCCTGAAATAGATCCCGAAATGAAAACTCTCAAGAATAGCATAGCCAAATTCCAGAGTTCCCAGGTCAAGAAGAAAATATTGCAAGCAGCCAGAAAGAAACAATTCAAGTATCATGGAGCCACAGGTCAAGACAATACAAGATTTAGTAGCTTCTACAATAAAGGACCAGAAGGCTTGTAATATGGTATTCTGGAGGGCAAAGGAGCTAGGAATACCACCAAAATTCACCCACTGAGCAAAACTGAGCATGATCCTTTACGGGGGATTATATGACAGAGGACTTTGTGGCATATGAGATAAAAGACTTACAAGAATTCTTGATGAAACGACCAGAGCTGAATAGAAAATTTGACTTTCAAATATAAGACTCAAGAAAAGCATAAAATGGTAAACAGGAAAGAGAAATCATAAGGGACTTAATAAAGTTAAACTGTTTATACTTCTACATGGGAGGATGATGTTTGTAACTCATAAGACCTTTATCATTATTAGGGTAATTAGAAGGCGTATATATAGACAGAAAGTACAGGTGTGAGTTGAATATGAATCCATGATTGCTAAAAAATCAAATTAAGGGATGAGAGAGGAATGTACTGGGAGAAAAAGAAAGAGAGAGGTAGAATGGGGTAAGTTATCTCACATAAAAGAGGTATGATAAAGCTTTTATAGTGGACGGGAAGAGGGAGGAGGTGAGAGGGAGTGAGTGAACCTTACTCTCATCAGAACTGGTTCAAAGAGGGAACATATACATGCAATTGGGAGGAAAGTAGGAGGGGAAGGGAGTAAGAGAAGGGGGAATGAGGTGATAGAAGGGACAATGGATTTGGGGAGAGAGTAGTCAGAAGCAAAAGACTTTTGAGGAGGGACAAGGTAAAAGGATAGTGAGAATAGAATAAATGAGGTGGGGAATAGGGTGAAAGTAAATACAGTTAGCAATAGTAACTGTAAAGCAAGTTTCTCTGGTAAAGCCCTCATTTCTCAACTATATAGAGAACCGAGTGAAATTTATAAAAATAAGAACCATTCCCCAATTGATAATTGATCAAAAGATATGATCAGTTTTCAGATGAAATAATCAAAGCTATCTATAGCCATATAAAAATTATTCTAACTCACTATTGATTGGAGAAATGCAAATTCAAACAATTCTCAGGTACTACCTCATACCTATTAGATTGGCTAATAGGACAGAAAAGGTAAATAAGAAATGGTAGTGGGAATGTAAGAAAAATGAGACATTATTGCGCTGTTGGTGGAGTTGTGAGCTGATTCAACCATGCTGTAGAACAATTTGGAACTTTGCCCAAAAGGCTATAAAACCATGCATACCTTTTGACCTACTACTACTACCACTACTACGTCTGTATTCCAAAAAGGAAAAAGACCTGTATGTCAAAAATATTTATAGCAGCTCTTTTCTGGGTGCAAAAAATTATAAATTGAGAGGATGCCCTTCAATTGGGGGATGGCTGAACAAGTTGTGGCGTGTGGTTATGATGGAATGCTATTGTGCTATAAGAAATGATGAACAGGATGCTCTCAGAAAAACCTGGAAAGACTTGCATGGGCTGATTCAAAGTGACATGTACTGTGTACAAAGTAACAGCAAGATTGTAAGATCAGCCATGAATGACTTTATTCTCAGCAACACAAAGATCCAAGACAACTTTGAAAGACTTAGGATGAAGAATGCTCTCCATCTCCAGAGAAAGAATTGACGACGTCTGAATACAGACTGAAGCATACTTTAAAAAAGAAAACAAAAACATGGCTGGTAGTGGAACCCGGGCCATCTAGTCCTAAATTCAATGCTCTTCCCACTTTAAAACACAAAAGTTCTCTTTGAAATATCCAAGAAATGTTCATTGAATATCAAATAATGCAAATCTCTGTGCTAAGTGCTTGGAAAATATAAAAGACAATATAAACACAGCATGATCTCAAACACCTTCTAACCTAACTGGATAAATAAGAACACAAATTAAAAGATAATTAATTAGTCACCTAACCAGCAAACATTCGTTTAGCACCTACTATGTGTCAAGCACTGGGTAAGACCTGGAGAAACAAAGACAAAACTTCCCCGCCCTTAAAAAAAAAAAACCAACTTGCTGTCTAACTGGAAGGAAGATCTCATTACTATTTAAGTATATAAAAATAGATGCAAGGTTATATTAGGAGTAAGGCGTTAGCAGTTAGAATACTCAGAAGAAGCTTTATACAGAAAGAGTACATAAACTTGAAACCTGGAAAAAGGGTAATTTAATGGTAATAATATAAGGCAGCAAGCTTACAAGAGAGTGGTCAAGACACTAAGTTCAGAAGAGTCATTACTATGTGTAACTATAGTTAAGGATGATCTCACAAATCAAATGGAACTCAAGCTTCACCTTGAAGATAGTGGTAGGATGTGAATAGCTCAAGACGAGGCCAGTATTTCAGGCAAAGCAAATGGTTTATGCTAAGGGTTTAAAGTTGGAAAATTTAAAGCAATAGTTGTAGAATAGTCTGGCTTGGGTAGAGGGTTCTAGGATGATAATACTGGGAAATAATTTTAGAAAGATAGATTGGAACCCAATTATGGAGAACTTTGAATGCTTGCTCTGTGTGTGTGTGTGTGTGTGTGTGTGCATGCTAGATGTTGCTGTGACCCCTGCAGGGAAATTATTGAGCTAAATTTGAGGTATTTGCCTCAAAAGCTAATCTGACTCTTAAGTGATTAAATGGAACTGAGGTTCAGAGGATACCTAAAATTGAGTGAAACACAACTGATGTGGTCTAGAGTCAATGGCAGACACTAAACACCTCAAAATTTCCTTAAAGGGTATTAGAGAACCTTGGGGGTGGGGTGAAAAGTAATACACTTGATCTATAGGCAGTGGAGTCCAGGATAGTCACTATTACACCTTTAAGTCTCTGCTCAAGTGCTATCTGCCCCACAAATGCTTTCCTGATTCCTCTAGAGGTCAGTGTTCCTCCCCTCTCCCCCCACTATGTTGCATTTTTGATAACCTTTGTATTCACTTGTCTGTATACAAACCCATTAGAATGTAAGTTCCTCCATGGTCTGGGGTGCTTTATTTCCATCTTTATCTCCTCAGAACCTAGCAGAGTACCTGGCACATGGTAGGGCCTATGTATAATGATTGACTGCATACCCAGATTAATATATAGATTTATCCCATGTCAATCAAAATACTGATGGAAAAGTTCATAAAATCAGATGAGAGCAGTCAAATTCAAATGGAAGAACAAAAGGTCAAGAATATTTACATATATGTATGTATGTGTACATGTGTGTGTATATATGTATGTATACATATACATATAAGTATATGTGCATATGTCAACCCTGAAAAAAATGACCAAACAGTCACAGAGGTCACACAACTGCCTGTGAACTCTAAACAAACAAACAAACAAAACTCCAGAGAGCTCACAGAAGAAGTGCTCCAACTGCCAACTCTGAAAAACAAAATAAATCACCAGACAGCCACAGCAGCCATAGAACTGCTATTAACCAAAAAAAAAAAAACCTAAAAAAAACAAAAACAAAAACCAGAGAGCTCACGTAGGTTATCAAAACCACAGTTAACACTAAGAATAAAATAAAATAAAACAAATGAGTCACAGAGACCATGCAACCACCTGTGAACTAAAACAAAAAAGAGCTCAAACTCTAAAAAATAAAATAAAAAAAAATTAACCCCAAGAACAAACAGTGGTTATAAGCAAGAAGCTTTCTTTATTCCATTGAAGGAGGGAAACTAGACACTTATGTGCTGCAGTCCCCCTGGTAGAAGACCCACTTTAGTGTGGACAGATCTCAATATTTATACTAGTGTGTATGTAGTGAGTTGTAGCCCTGACGATGACAGGTAACAGCAACAATGAAACAAGTTTGATTCATAGCAGGACTTCATGACCAGAACATAGTTCCTGCAGGTGTTTGTCTGAGTTCCTGTGATGAACATGTACTGCGTTATTATTCAGTGGTATTAAGAGATGTGATACAGTAGATCTCTATGTTAGTGTGGTAGCTGAGATTCTAAATTTAAAGTCTTTAAAGAGGCTAAGGTAGATAGAGAAAGGAGTCCAGTAGGAGAGAAACCTGGTGAACAGAGAGGGTAGGAATCAAGCTGGTGTGTCCTTCAAATCGGGTGCAAGAAGAGAAATGCTAAGTGAAAATGAGGTCCTTGGTAAATTAGGTTTTACTTAGCTATTTGCACACAGATTTTTTTTTACCCCTCAGCCTTCGGGATTCTTGCTACTGAAATGAGTGACAGCAGAGTAGCTGAGGTGGAGGGGGTTAAGAGACTGAAGGGTTTATGTGTTGATATAAAAAAAAGCATCCCATTAAATATCATTATTTAACATTTATTGAGTGCCCAAAATATTCTAGGTTGTATAACAGGATATGAATTACAGTATTAAATGTAATCCCGTAATCCTCAGGAAAATGTTGGGCTTTTCAACTATCATAAAAATAAGGAGCTGCCTGTCTTATATGCCAATCCACATTCTGAGGAAGCCTATTAAAATGGTTGGATATTATGCTAAAAAGCTCTTAGCCTGCCTTTGGCTAAGGAGAGGATTAGAAGCCTAACTACAGAGAATTCCTCAGACATGCTCAGAGTTAAATTCAAGGCCTAATCAGAGGTGAGGAGTTTTCCCCAAGGAAGTTAAGGCAGAGAAAGCCTAGGGTGCTTTCTTCTATTCGCTGTGGAAAGGTATCTCTAACTGTGATGTCAATTAAAAAAAATTTTTTAAGGCAAGGGGAAGGATTAAGCATAAATATGTGAACCTACTAGTGCTTTCTTAATTTTTCCCATAGACAACTTCAATGTCTTATCTTAGATGTCTCCTGGGGGACCTTAGTTTTGCTTTCCGTATATTCCCTTAAAAGCAGAAATAGAGATGGGTAAGGAAGAAGCTGACCTATATTAGAGCACAAACAAAAGAGGAAGGCGAGCTTTTACTGGCCCAGTTTTTATACCAACAGACCAAGTCATGGGATATGACTAAGATCTTCAGAGTCCTGCAACAGGCTTAGACTATAAAGGCTGTATTCATGACATAAGGTGTCCTTTGGGGTTCTGTACTGGATCCTCTTCTTCCTCTATGAAGCCAGGGCTTCATAAACTTCTTCCACTCTTGACCCCTTTCAGTGTTCATTGGTGTTGCATGGCCTGAGGGCATGCGCAGTGCAAAGTGCATATTTTCTGTGTTCAGAACCCAGGCTGGTGTGAAGTTGGGCAATGCAACATGGGCAAGAACTGCCAGACACACTTCGGATTCATCATGTGTTTGATTTTTACTTAATTTTTGGTTGTTGCATGTTCAGAAACCTCTTGCTGCTGCCAAATTTCTCACAACCCCATACGGAGTCACAACCCACAGTTTAAGAAGCTCTTCTCTATGCTACTTCACTTGGTGATCTCATGGGCTCCTATGGATTTAATTACCATCTCCATGCTGATGATTCTCAATCTAACTTTCCTGCCCCAAAATCTCTGCTAACCTTCAGTCTCTCATCTCCAACTGCCTTTCAGACATCTCAAACTGGATGTCCAGTAAACATGTGAAACTCAATATGTCCAGCACAGAACTGATTGTCTTTCCCTCTAAATCCTATCAGCCACCACCTTCCCTATGACTGTAGTCTTCCATGCTCGAAACCTAGGAGACATGCTGGGTTGTTCACCAACTCTCACCCCTCATATCCAAGCCGTTGTCAATTCCTGTTGATTTCACCCTTGCAACATCCCTCTAATGCACCCCCTTTTCTCCTCTGACAGTAACACCACTCTGATGCAGGCCCTCATCACCTCACACCTGGACAGAGTATCCCTAAAGTCTGGACATAGGCAAAAATGCATATTTTCAAGAATGAAATTTTTATTTAATTGGAATATTAACAAATAACATCTTCAACATGATTTCCATCATTTCTGATGCAAAGGTTGATGCGCTTTGCAAGATTCACGTGAACTCGATGCAATAAGTCTACATTTCCGTCAATTGCCTATTTGTCCAGATTTTAGGGACACCCTGTAGTAGCCTGAAGGTGGGTCTTACTGCTTCAATTCTCTCCCCTCTTCAACCCATGCTCCATTCAGCCATTAAAGTGATTTTTTTTTTTAGGTCCGATCATGTCACACATATCCCCTACTCAATAACACCAGTGGCTTCCCAGTCTCCAGGAGCAAATACAAAATGCTATGTTTGACATTCAAAACCCTTAGTCCCATTCTGCCTTTCCAATCTTTTTATATCTTACTCCCCTTCATATACTCTTCTGTCCAGTGACACTGGCCTCCTGGCTGTTCCACGAACAAGACACTCCATCTCTCAACTCTGGTCATTGTCTCTGGCTGTGACCCAAGCCTAGAAAACTCTCTCTCATCTGATCTGACTACTGACCTCCCTGGCTTCCTTTAAATCCCAACTAAAATCCCACCTTCTACAGGAAGCCTTTCCAACTCCTCTTAATTCCAGCGCCTCCCTTCTCTTAAATATTTCCTATTTATTCTTTGTATGGATTGTTTTGCATATATTTGTTTGCATGTCATCTTCCCCATTAGATTGTGAGCTCTTTGAGGGCAGGGGCAGTCTTTTGCCTCTTTTTCCATCCCCAGCTCTTAGCACATGTGCTTGGCACATATTAAATGCTTGTTGGTTGATTGATTGATGACATTAAAGTCAGGAAGATGTGGGTTCCAGTCTTGCTTCTGATACATACCCCCTAAGAGAATGTGGGATCTTCCAACCCTTGCCTTGTATTATTCCCTCAGCCCCTAGAGATCTTACGGTTGCTGGTTGTTTGCTAGATTTTTCTATCCCCTGCCTTTCTCTGCTGGCCATAGTTGGGAAGCTTGAGAAGAGACTCTGTTACTCTATTCTTTGGAAAAGAAAAGTAAATTAATCCAGTACATATCTATGGCTAAGCAGACCATGGAAAAAGAAGAGAAGGGAGACAAGTAGGAAAGTAAGGCCCAGCCCCTAGGCCAGTGATCCATTGTGATTTCAGTACCTAGCTATGGAATCATCTCCCCCAAAACTTGGCAGAGCCCCTAAGACTCCAAGGCTGAACGTCTTGTGTTGGGCATTGGAATTCATCTCCAGCCCTCTGAGCTCCAGCTAAACAGGCCTTCTCCTTGTTCCTCACACATGGCATTTAATTTCCCATATCTATTCCTTTGCACTGGCCATCTCCCATGCTTAGTATGCACTCCTTCACTACCACCTCATAAAATTCCTAACTTCATTCAAGATGTTTCCACCTTCGCCATGAAGCCTTTCCTGATTTCCCCTTTGTCCCTGGCTTCTATTTATTTTGAATTCATTCTACATGTGACAGCAGGGATGGTTTCCTCTTTTCCCACCCAACCCTACCACTTAGAGGCAGCTAGTTACGCAGTGGATAGGTGGGCCTGGAGTCAGGGAGACCTGAATTTAAATTTAACCTCAGATATTTACTGGCTGTGTGACCCTGGACAAGTCACTTAACCTTTGTTTTTCCTTAGTTTCCTCAACTGTAAAATTGGGATGATAATAACACCAACCTCACAGGATTTATTTGTGAGAAGCAAACGAAGTAATATTTGTGAAAATAACTTAGCATAGTACCTGGCATATATGTGTATATACGTATATATGTATGTACATATGTGTATACTATGTGTATGTATATGTGTGTATATACACATATACATGTATGTGTATGTGTGTATAAATACACATCTATTATATCTGTATATGTGTGTATGTATATATGTGTGTGTGTATGTGTGTGTAAATACTTATTCCTGCTTCATAGTTTTCCACGTAGTTGTCTCATTCCAAGGAATCATGGCCCTAGATATTCTTTAGGGAATATCTTTAGATATTCCATTACATCTGGCCAGCCCTTGTCCGTGCTTCACATCCCATCAAGTCATCTGCCACCAGGAAACCAAAGTCTAACCAGTTTTCTTACCGTCTTCCTTCCCATGCTCTGCATGCCTTCTCCTACCTCCATTTCTTACCTGGGGACTAGTAATCAAAAGCACATGAACAATTTCTACTTGAAAGGATGTGCTATGCGGCTGCTTTATAGCTCCACTCCTAATACCTATAACTCCTAAAACTACAATTTCCTTTTCTGGCCACCCCATCACTATATACAATGTGTCCTGAAAATCTTAGTGTGGTTTAAAGCTTTGCCAGACCCACTTTAAATCTGCACTGAGACTTTTGGGACCCTCTGTATAGTCATTTCCCTCATTGCAACACAAGCTCCCAGAGGCTCTTTTGCTTTTATATTTGCATCCCAGTACCTAGCACTGTGTTTAGCTCATAATAGGCATATAAATGCTTTTTTTATTCATTCATTCGCTCATTTTTACATTATTGTTCATAAGCAGATGTCTACAACCCTCTCTGTTAACTGCACTAAAATCCAGAGCTTAGGTCGACATCCCCTCACTGCTGTGAAACTCATTTTCTTTCTCATCTACGCAGTGTCTATGTGGTACCTGAACAGATTCTATAGAACAGGAATGGACATAGGAGGGTCCCTCTCCATTGTAACAGAGCCCTTTTCTTCCTAGTCCATGAAAAGCCAGCTCATTCAGACTCTGACAATGAGAGATTGTTTCCTTGTTTTCTTCCCTGAAACCTCCCTATTTATAGCTTTCAAATGTTGCCAGGTATCAGCATCAATATGAAGGTGAGAGTGTGAGGGAGCTGGAAAAATATTATTATTATTATTAAGCCGTAGGATGTATCACTTCACATTTCTAAAAGTGCTTTACAACTGCATTTTATTAGTGGTTCCGGTAAAGTATTCTTTGCATTTTAGGCAAGCCTAATGATTTACAGTAGCACAAGAACACAACAAAAGCCTCATTCTGAACCGGGTAAATTTCATCCGCTAATAACTAAAGAATGGAGCGTAGGGGGATCATGTTTCAAAGTGAACTCATCACAGAATGGGTCTGCTTTAGCCCGAGTGTGCTCGACTTCCCGTTGTGATAGAGTGGAGAAGCCACTAGGCCTCCAATACCAAAGAAATGCAGCTTTAAATGGTAACTCAGGTCACCTTAAAACGCCTCTCTTTACCTTTCACCACCCCAACACACACACACACACACACACACACACACACACATGCACACACACACACACACGCCAATTCATCAAGTTTAGACTGTTCATTTAGAAAATGACAATGATTTCAATGAAGACAACTTTTGAAAAAAAAATAACACGTTCTCTTTACTGCTTTTGCAAAATTAGTTTGAACAGAAATGAGAGTTGCAAAAAGAAAACCATATTGTCGATGTGAGGGAAACAAAATAACTTTAACTGTGTTCTTTGGGAATCAGAGACGATGCATTACAAATCAACCATTGGCCAAACCAACCATTGGCTAATGATTAATTCACGAGTCTAAAGAACACTGCTTGTTATTTATATATACTTGTTATATAAGCCCCAACTTGTCCTTCTTGAAAATACAGTCACCTGGCCACAGAGGAATGGAAAGAGTGGGCTTCTGGGAACTGAATGAATTTGAGCTTCCTGAAGCATAAACACATATCAGAAGAACCTAACCATGGGCATTTAGGGCATGGGAGTTAGCCCAGACTAGAGTAGGGATTGAGCGCCTGATTTCTAGGCGGAGAATGGATGGAAATAGATATATTAAGCTGTATAGCTTAAATGATGCTATGATTCTCACTACATGTATTTATTAGATAACATATTATATATGTTATATATATAATATATATAATATACAATATATATTATATATATTGATATACAATATATATGTTTATATATAATATATACATGATATACATTATATATATATTAAATATATTACATATATGTACTATTTTTGAGGCATCTAAAAAGGGTAAGAGTCTTTTGTTCTCAGACCTTTCTTCCCCAGAGATTAGGAGAAAATATCATTTGTCCAATAAAGCAAGTGAATCCTCAAAGAAATATGTGACTCCTGCATGTCCTATTCAGCCCTTGGGATTAGCAAGGCCCAGGAGCCAGCCTCTGGCTGCTACAGTGACAAAGGCCTCCAGGGCAGGGTACAGGCAGGCAAGCAAGCAACAAACCTGTATGAAATGCTTAAAATCAAATGAGATACTATTTATAAGGTACTTAGCACAGTGCCTGGCACATAGCAGATGTTGTATAAACGCTTATTCCCTCCTTCCTCACTCCCCACCCCTACTAGGTACCAGACAAATACTGTGTTATGTTACCAAGATTCAAAGTCAAAAAAGTAAAAGGAAAGTGAATCTCTGTTCTCAAGGAGCTGACCTTCTAATGAGGGAAAACAACAAATAAAAGCTAAAAAGTGGGGTGAGGGGAGTAGACGGCCCAGAAAATCATGGAGGTGAAGTCCAGACAGCCAAGAGACCACTGAAGCATGGCTAGTCTAGAATCCTCCTTAAAATGGAAGCCCAACTCATCAATGGGAGGAAGGCACCAGCATGAAGAAAGGGATTTTCCAGAGGAAGAAGGCAGCTGAGTCCCATTGGGAAAAGGGAGCTAGTTTGGAGAAGGGATTGAGGAAATATCTCTTAAACCTGGGACAACCTCTATCCATTTGCTTTGATGAGACTATCTCAGGCAGCTTAAATCCATTGCATAGGAGAAACACTCTCAGATTTGTTCAGCATTAAAGACAGAGACAGAAATATTACTGAATGCAAATGCCTAATAACAAAATAAGGGGAGTCAGAGATTGGTGAGCAAAACTTTATGTGATGCTGCTCTGGCTTTGGGGGACACCCCAGGGTCCTCTGAATTCATCAACATGACTGATCCAAAGCTCCGAATGAAAGCTCTAGACCATTCCTGGCTGGGAGTGGTGGAGAACTGGCCTTATGGACCAGGACCTTGAATGGTTGCTGCAGGGTTAGGACTATAAAGCCTCAGCATGGGAATGTGTATACTGGGCGTTGATATTAACCAGAAATTAGTTCTCTCTACCATTCTGATGCTATATGCCTTTTTGAGTGACCTTAAATAAAACACATGCAGATTGGGAAGAAGTGGGCACGAGATTGGCGTATTAGTACTATCTAGGCTAAAGTAAGACTGTGATAGCACCATAGAAGGGATGTAGCTTAGAAATGAATAATAAAAAAGCCAGAGGGGGCACTGGGAGCCATTGCCCTCTACTGTTCAGTGTTGCTAATTACATGTGAATTGGGGGTAAATGTTTTGACCACCAGACAAGGGCACTTAGCTATAACACAACTACAATCCTGGTGTAATCCTTGTGCATTTCGGGGAATGTTAGACAATAGGATCATACAGTACTGCAGCCCTATAGTATGCAGCCTAAATGCAGCCCTAAACTCAGAGATCACTTCCACTCCCAAGGCTTTGCAACAGCAAAGCAATACTCGGGCAGCAGCTAAGAATATGCATGCATATGTATTCCCAGGTTCGGTTTGCAAAATATAACAAATTTTCTTCTTCCAAGACAAACAAAATATTTATTTGGAACACTACTGTTAGGTTACAAAAAGGCAAAATTTAGCAAGGTACTCATCACCAATCCAGGGAGCACTGACATCCCAAGCAATCTTTCTGTCAAGCCTCCCCACAAGCAAGTTTCTAGGAGCCAAGTTCCTCCCTCTGCCCCTTTCTCTGTCTGTCTACTTCTCTCTCCACCCATACCTCTCCCTCCAAGAAATATAATATATACTATTTCCAATCAAAGACTTGACTGGCTCAGCAGCATTTAATTAGAAAGGTGTGTAAATCCCTGTGGCTGAGCCTAATTGGCTCTGTGCCAGGGCTTCATGTGAGGCCTATTAATAGGCGGGGAAGATTTTATATCCCATTAACCTTTCAGGCTTCAAGTCTCATTTCTATATGTATGACTGCTAACTCTATACCTACAGTCCTATTCTCTCTCTAGTGTATCTGTTATATACTTACACTTAGCTGTGCCATCATCACTTCAAAATGGTTACTTCACTCAAAGTGAGAACCTGAAAAGGCCTTAGTCTAAAAGGGCCATTGCAGCCTAGGCCATCTCCAGTCACCTGATGAATATCAGGCCACTGGACTCACATGGCTCTGGAGGAGAAAATGAGGCTGGTGACCTTGCACAGCCCTCCCTCACTCAAATCAAAGTCAACTGCAAGTCATGTCATCATTTCCTTGATGTCATGGTCCTCTTGAAAAATGAAGGACAAACATAAGAACAACTTTAAACCAAACTCCTCTTTCTTTAAAACATATATTCCCATTTTCAGTAATGATGTCACTGTTTTTTTCCAGCTACATGTGACAGAAAACTCAATATCATTTAACAGTCTCCTTTCCTTTGACTCCTTTTCTAGCTAGACACCAAGCCCTATTGATTCTTTTTTTCACAATATTCTTTGCATCAATTACTCTCTTTTCCTTCTCATTGCTATCAATATTATCTAGTTCTTATGCCTTCATACCTATATTATTGTAAAACCTTTCAAAATGGGACTGGCACATAGTAGGCACATGTTAAATGCTTATTGACTTCACTTGTTGACTTCATTTTCTCTCCTTCCAATCCATATTGTTCACTGTCACCAAATTCATCTTCTTAAAAACTGCTTTGACCATCCATTTATTCATGGAATGAATGTACTACTAAATACAGTGCCCTGCTAACTCAAACATAAAGTCTAGATACCTTAGCCTGGCAATTAAGGTTTTCCACACTTTAGCACCAAACAACTTTTCCAGACTTATCTCCTACAAGACAAAGTGTGGCTTTCCATGAGAGGCAAAATACTGTAGAGCAGAAGTGCCAAACTCTAGGCCAGTGGGGGAACCAAATTAAAAGATAGTTGGGAAATGTTTAGTAAAATAAATAAAAATACAATGCAACATAGATAATGTCCATTCGTGGTTTTCTAAGTCAATAGTGACCAGCAGGGATCCATTTCTCTTTGAGTTTGACAACGTTACAATAGAGGACAGAGAGCTGACCTTGGAGCTAAGAAAGCTGGGCTTCAAATCTTACCTCTCATGTATATAGGCTGAATGACTTTCGGTAAATCATTAAACTATCCGTACCCAGGAAAAATTTCTGTTGCTATTTCTATTTCTAAATTGTATAGAAAGTGCCAGTTGGCATTAGTAGAGGTTGTTCTTTATCTAGAGTTCCTTACATGATTGAAATAACAGGTTTAACAAAAATAAAGAGGGAGGAAGACAGGGAGGGAAAAAGGGAGGAAGAAAGGAACAGAGGAAAGAAGGGAGGGAAAAGGGAGGAAAAGAAGAAAGGGAAAAGAAAAGGAAGGAAGGAAAGAAGCAATTAGCACATTATGAAGTATCCCTGTGTCTAGAGACTTCTAAGTTTTTCACTTATGGTTTGTCTCCCAGAATGCTCTGAAGTAAAGAATGAGTACTAAAAGAACTTTCTAGGAGCCTATGGGTCGTGATGCACGAGCTTACTTGGCCCATGCACTTGAAAGGTAAAAGATCAGTGACCTTGACAGAGGAAAGTTGAGAAGGGCGGTCATTGCCGTGGACATTATGTGTTTGCCAACATTGAAGAATGGCAGTGAGTAGTATGAAGGGCCAAATAGACATGACCTGGATGTTGGTATCTGCAGCAGGTCTCAACAGGACAAGCAAGTTCATTTCCAATGGAGTCAATCAACAAACGGTCCATAAAGGAGGCAGATGAGGATACCTAGGTGTCTGTAACTACTCAAGCCAATAGAAGACTAGCTTCAAGCCAGACCATCACGAGTGTCACGGCATTCCTCCCTAAGCCCACTGGGAATCAAGAGGTAAGGACATGAATCTTCTGATCTTTATTTTTTGTTCTGTATTTTTACTCTGTAGCAAAAAGCTACCATGGGAAAATTGAGGTTTTCTGAAATACAGTCCTGAAGGGTTTGTTACTTACCTTTTCTTACAGTCAAAAGACTCCTACAGGGTGGAGCCCAGATGGCGACTGGAAAGCAGTAACTGGCGTGAGCTCCCCACCAAGTCCCTCCAAAAACCTATAAAAAAATGGCTCTGAACCAATTCTAGAACTGCAGAACCCACAAAGTGGCAGAGGGAAGCAGGGCTCCAGCCCAGGACAGCCTGGATGGTCTCGGGGTAAGGTCTGTTCCGAACGGAACCCCCAGCCCCCAGCTGAGGGGAGCGGAGCTGAGCCAAGCAGAGCCCAGCACGGCACGGCAGACCGCGGACCGACGAGACCAGGAGTGGAGCCGAGAGTGCCATAGAATGCTGAATTACTGAGCTGTGGCATGTACCAGACCTCACAACCCACAAACAGCAAAGACAACACAGAAGGTTAGTGGGAAAAGCTGCAGGACAGGACGGAGTTTGCGGTTCGGCTTCCACCCCTAAGGCAATGGAGGCGGGGCAGCTTTAGAAATTCAGCTGCAGTTGCTTCTGGCCCCAAGCCCACCTGGTGGGAGGAATTAAGTGGCTGATCAGAGCAGGAGTGCAGAACCTGCTGAAGATTTAAGCCCAGTCCAGGTAGGGGGTTCTTGGGGAAAGGAGGAGTGCTGGTGAGGCAGCGCATCCGCCCAAGC
>CM053622.1:526154215-526273637 GCA_028646595.1 Phalanger gymnotis | reverse complement strand
ACACATGTGGCTCATGTTGAATTGCTTGACTTCTTAGGGAGGGTGGATGGGAAGGGAAGAGGGGAGAGAATTTGGAACTCAAGGTTTTAAAAAAATAGATGTTCAAAAGTAAAAAAAAAAAAAAAGACTCCTACAAAAAGAAAGACATGAGGTTAGCAAAGATTTGTGAGCCAGGATGTTTGGTTGATTGGCTGTGGCCCAAACCATGGTCTTTACTAATAATAGAGGCCTACACAGTCATACTATTATCATACACCTTAACATTCAATTACAGCTAAATCTCACGGTAACGTCTTGAAATCACACCATAATATATTAAGCCAATGACCTAAAATAAAAAAAAAATTAGAAGCTTGGGGAAATTAAACTTAGAATTTGAACCCAAATGGCACTTACTCCTCTGAGTCTATTGCCTGGAACCACCTCTAGTGTTATTCCTTGAAACTAATGATTCTTTGTAATGTTATTTCCTCCACTGTCATGTTTTCATGGACCTAATTAATGATGTTAGTAATGTATGCCTCCAATAAAAGGCTTTCTCAGTCAAAACATTTTGCATATATAAACAAAATCTAGGCACACATGGAAAGAGACAGCATAATGCAACAGAAAGTGCATAGAACTCGGAATCACATAATCTGAATTCAAATCCCACATGTGATGGTTACTACTGGTACGACCTCAGACAAGTCAATCAACCTTTCTGGGTCTCAATTTTCCCATTTGTCAAAAAAAGGGATTGGATTAGATGACCTCTAACTTCTCTTCCAATTGTAGATCTATGATCCTATGATCTATGATTGTCTTTTATAATTTGAAAACAGCCAGTGAATAAATACATTTATCAAAACAGAGAGGGTGCTAGTTTAGGCCCTTCGACAGCTCAGAGAAAAGTAGATTTACTTGATAATGTTTCATATTGATCTTTCTGTCCTTCTTAGCATTAATTAATCTGCTTCAAATAAAATTTTCCTATGACAAATACCAGAGAGAGTTTCACAAATCTCAGTGGAGGACTTAAGAAACAGAAAATATATAGAAATACATCAATAACAATGAAATATCTGCCGGGATCCCTTAGTATTCTGCATGACTTAGTAAAAGGATATATCCATGTTGTATTAACAAAACATATGGTCAAGAAGACTGTCATAGAAAAAAGGGACAAAGTGGTTTGTTGTCTATTTTTTTGAGGGAAGGGCTGCCTTTTCAAAAATACGATCCAATACGTATCTTTTGACCCGGCATAACTAGACTTATACACTAAAAAGCTCAAAGAAAAAGAAAAAGATCCATATGTACAAAAACACTCATAGTGGCCCCTCTAGAATGGCAAAAAAACTGGAAAGTAATGGGGCGCCCATCAACTAGGGAATGGCTGAACAAATTATGGTATATGAATATAGTGGAGTAGTATTGCGCTCTAAGAAATACTGAAAGGAACAGTTTCCAAAAAGACTGGGAAGACTTTGTACAAATGGATGCAGAATAAAGTGAACAGGACAAGGGGGGAAAATTCTACAATAACATATAATTGTAAAGACAACAACTTTTCAAAATTTAGTAATTCTGATTGATGTAGTTAAAACCATGATTACAAGGGACCAACGAGGAAGCACGCCATCTACTACCTTACAGAGAAGACAGAATGAGACATACATTTTTGGACATGGCCAATGTGGGAATTTGTTTTTCTTGACTGTACACATTAATGACAAAGGGTTTTGATTTTTTTCTTTTTCAATGAAAGGGGTAGGGAGGTTGAAGGGTTAAAAAAATAAATATTTATTCATTGAACATTTAAATTAAAGTTAAACATTAAAATAAATTAATATAGCCATGAAAACAGGCATTGGTCCATGTGCCATGTATACAAATGAGATTAGAATTAGATAAAAATGAAATTATTTAATTTGATCCTCATTAGTATCTGTGATCATGGAAAAGCAGATAGAATTCCAGCATTAGAAGGGACACAAGAGGTCATCTAGCTCAGTATCTGTTCCATGGGGGCAAAGAATATGTTTTGTAACTACTAATACCTAGCAGTGTTCTGTACACAGGAGGGATTTAGTAAATGTTTATTAAACTGAACCATAACATGGATCCATTCTATGATATTCCAACAAGTTGTCATGCAGCCTTTACTTAAAGAATTCTGGTTGAAAACATCATTAATGTTCTCTTAGCTGGTTGACACGGTGCAAAACAACAAGGATGGCTAGGGCTGCAGAAAGGCATAGAATTGGTCAATGAAGGCAAGGCTCAATGGCACTTTGAGGTATGGCTACGGATCTGGGAAACCCCTAAAACTGATATAATGACTGATTGATGGACACAGCCTTTAGGGAAAAGGGAATGACTCTACCAATTAATATTAAAAGAGAACCAAACCTCATACACCAGTAGTCAGCCCTTAAATTTCAACACCAACAACCACCAATGTCACAAAAACACATTGACCAACAGTATAGCTCATCCCTTCTTCATATGGCTCAGGTAGCCTTATTTTTATGACTTCTTTTTTCTTTTTTTCTGATTTCATGGCTTCCCTGGATATTCATTTTACTCTACAAAAAACCTTTCCCAGTTTTTTGTCATTTTGTTTGTTTTATCTTAATGCCTTCCTTCTGGTGCCCTCTCCCCTCACCCCCCATTTATCCTTCATGTCTCTTATTTTTTTACATAGTTGTTTGGATGTTGTCTTCCCCATTAGACTATAAGCTCCTTGAGAACAGGGACTGAGCTTTGCTTTTTGTTTCGTGTTTTGGATTTTTAGGGGAAGGAGGGAGGATTGCCTTTCTTTGTAACCTTAAAACTTAGCACAGCGCCTGACTCATAACAGGCACTTAAATGCTACTTGACTGACTGACTGACTGACTGACTGACTAACCTAAGATCATTTTATTTATAGTAGGACATGATCACCATCTACTAAAACCTTCTCATTTTGTAATTGAGAAAACCAAGCCTTAGAGAAAAGCTTGCCAAACATCACACAGATACCAAGTAGAATTTTGACTTTCACCTCAATAAAAATTGTTGGAGAGAAAGAAGAGAATTAACAATGTAATTTTCCCTTTCTCAGACCTCAGGCATTGTCTTCTGCCCTCCCCTACATCCCCATACCAGATATTCTTTGCGACAATAATGAAAAATGTTGTGGATTTGGCCATTTACAAAAATTTTCTGCCAAGGCTGGTTTAAAAAAGACACAAGAATAAAATAACCTTAATCTGCTACAAATGTGACTGTGCGTATTGGTTAAGTGTGTGCTAGCTGCTGCAGAAGTAATAATAACCCACACCTGGCTAGTTGCCCTTTTTTCTAACACACACACACACATTTAATTTTTTTCTGATTAATAAAAATCCATTTTCTCTCCCTCCTACTATACCTTCTACCATTGAAAAACAGAATGTATGAAAGGAAAAAAAAAAAGAAAGAGGAATAATGGGGGGAAAAACCTTGAAACAAATGCATATAGTTAAATAAAATAAAATTTCACATTTTATGTCCAAAAATATGTGTCACTCTGCACCATGAGTCCATCACTCTCAGGAGATATGTAAGATGTTTCTTCATTGGTCCTCTAGAATCATGGTTGGTCGCTGTGTCCATCAGAGTTTTTAAGGCTTTCAAAAATTGTTTTCCTGGTTCTGCTTGCTTCTTTCTGCATCAGTTTATACAAGTCTTCCCAAGTTTCTCTAAAAC
Organism: Phalanger gymnotis; assembly: GCA_028646595.1. NCBI lineage: Eukaryota > Metazoa > Chordata > Mammalia > Diprotodontia > Phalangeridae > Phalanger > Phalanger gymnotis. The sequence goes on along the minus strand of CM053622.1, from coordinate 526,269,923 downwards.
CTTCCTTTTTATTATTCCTTATGGCACAATAGTATTCCATTACATTCACACACCATGATTTGTTCAGTCATTCTAAAACTGATGGGTACCAACATCACCACCATGATGCTCTGAGTTTCCAATTCTTGGCACTACAAAAGGAACTACTATAGCTGTCTTTGCGCACATGGAATATTTTTTCCTTTAATCTCCTTGGGGTATAGAACTTGGAGAACAGCCTTAGCCGTGGTATAGCTGAATCAAAAGGTGTAAACATCTTAGGAACATTTTGGGCATAGACCCAAATTGCTTTCCATAATAACTGGACCAATTCAGAGCTTTACAAAAAATACATTAATGTAACTGTCTTCTCTTCCAACATTCCGACATTTGTTATTTTCTATTTTACTCAACTTTGCCCATCTGATGAGTGCAAGACAGAACTTCGAAGTTGCTTTAAGTTGCATTTCTCCAATTATTAATGATTGGCATGTTGTTGTTTTTTAATATGGCTATCAATAGATTGGATTTCTTCCTTATCCTTTGACCATTGACCATTGACCATTGACCATAGGTCAATGGCTCTTATTCTTATAGAGAAATTTGGTACAATTTTTTTTCTTGGTTACCTGTATCCCTTCTAATTTTAGCTGCATTGGGGTTGTTGATACAAAAACTTTTTCATTTTAGATAATCAAAATTTTCCATTTTATCTTTTATGTTCCTCTCTATCACTTGTTTAGTCATGAACCCTTCCCCTAACCATAGATATGAAAGGTAATTTCTTCCTTGCCCCTCTAATTTATTTATGATGTTACCCTTTATGTCTAAGTCATGTACTCATTTGGAGTTCACCTTGTAATATGATATGAGATGTTGGTCTATACCTAGTTTTTGCCAGGTGACTTTCCAGTTTTCTCAACAGTTTTTGTCAAATATTGAGTTCTTATCCCAATAGCTCAGATAATTGGGCTTATCAAACACTAGACTGCTAGGTTCCTTTGCTTCTGTGTGTTGTATATCTAATCTGCTTCACTGATCAATCTATTTTTCTGAACTAGTACCAAATCATTTTGATGATTACTCCTTTGTAGTATAGTTTGAGATCTGATACTGCCAGGCTCCCTCATTCCCCACTTTTTTCCTCATTATTTCCTTTGAGATTCTTGACCTTTTATTGCTTTGGATTAATTTTATTATTTTTTTTCTTAGCTCTAAAAAGTAATCCTTTGGTAATTTGATATGGCACTGACTGCAAATTAATTTAGGTAATACTGAGTTTACAACATATTTAAAGCATTTGCAAAGTACTATCAGAGACTTGATCTCATTTGAGCCCTCTATTAAAATGTCCCTTTTACAAGGGGAAAAAATGAAGCCTTAGAATGACTTGAGGAGAAGGGCCACAAAACTAGTAAGTGGGAAGTTTACAACTAGAAACCGAATATTTTGACCATCAAGTCTAATGCCTATTCCATTAATCCGTCAGTCAATAAACATTTATTAAGTACCTACTATAAGCCAGGCACTGTGCTAACTGCTGGGAATACAAATATAAAAAAGAAAGACAATCTCTGCCCTCAGGAAACTTATAGGAGAAGAGGGGGAGATAAACTGCCTCAGGGATATGATATTCAAAGGAGTTCAGCCTGAAGCTGAGTTGAAAATGAAAAGATGGCTGACCCAGGCCCTTTCTTTAAATGCAGGCTTTGGGAGAAGCTTCTTTATTCTGCCCTTCAGTCAGAGGGGCAGAGACTACTAAGGAGAATGATGAGGTCTGAGTACCTAGGCCGATGCAATCTTGCATTATTACCCCATGCTATCTCCCAATCAGACAAACCAACTCCATTCAGTGGTCAGATCTGATGGTGTTTCCTCAATCCTGATTCTTCTTAATGTCTCTGCAATATCCAACACTGCTGATCACCTTCTCCTCCTCTCTACACTTTCATAACATTGATCTCTCCTTGTTCTCCTCCTATTTACCTGTCTGTTCCTTTTCAATCTTCTTTGTTGGAGTTTCATCCAGGGCATGTCCACTGACTGTGGGTGTACCCTGAATCTGTCCTAAAATCTCCTCTCTTTCCCTCCAAACCAAGGGTTCTCATACTTTTAGTGACTCTTGGACCCCTTTGGCAGTCTGGTAAAGGCTATGAATGATGTTGTTAAATATGTAAAATAAAATCCATAGATGGCATCTGTAATGTTAATGGGATATGAAGATCTTCCCCATCCATTAATAGGCCTATGTGATCTGCTTTGAGATCTGGCTCAGCTCACAGTTGGGATACATCCCGAGTCACAGAGCCCATTGGGGGTTCACACCTTTTAGTGCTAAGCTAATTAGGCACCTAGTCAGGAGGGCTGTGACTTTCTGGCTCTGAGCCTATTACTGAAAAGTGCATATATACTCTGAGGTGAGGTTTTGCTTTGGGGGGTCACTTATGAGAAGGTTCTATTGATTCCCTGGTCGAGACTCTGAGCAGCTGTATGTTCAGAACTCCCCAACTTCTCAGATGTAAAGGCTCTCTCAATCCAGTGGTATATGTAAAGCGTATACCAATATTGCTTTGGTTTGGTTAGTTAAGAGCCCTGTCTGTTGGTTTTATGCTAATTTCTCTGCTTGTATTTTCTCTGACATTCAGGGGGCTGACTTTTCCCCTTAATTAGTGAATGTAATTAAAAATAGGATTGTTAACCCCTTTTTGAACAATCTTTTCTAGAAAAGCAGATCAAAGAACCTGTGCTAGCAGGCTATTCTGGGTATGCTAGGGTGCTTGTTGTTACAGCGTCACATTTCTATGTTGATTAGTCCCAGATCTATATCTCTATTCCTAGGTTCTTTCCTGATCACCAACTGACTTCTGGACATCTTAAAATGGATATCCCATAGACATCTTCAACTTCATGTATCCCAAACTGAACTCATTATCTTTTCTCCAAAACCTTCCCCTTGTCCAACTTCTCTATTACTCTAAAAGGTACACCAAAGCTCATAATCCAGATATCATCCTCAATTCTTCATTGTCTTATCTCAGACTTTATCCCATCTATTGCCAAATCTTGTGTTTTCTACCTTTACAAGATTTTGTGTGTGTTTTCCCTGTCCCCTCATTCATACAACCTCTGCCCTGGTGTGGGCTCTCATCATCTAATACCTAAATTGCTGCAAGAGCCTTCTGGTTTGTCTCCATGCCTTAAGTCTCTCCCAACCCCAATCCATTCTCTACTTAACTGACAAAGTAATCTTTGTAAAGCATAAATCTGACCACATCACACCCCTAGTCAATAAACTCCAATGGATCCCATTACCTTCACAATCAAATATTAAATCTTCTAATTGGTGTTAAAGGCCTTTCAAAATATAGCTCCTTCCTGCCTTTCCAGCTTTCTTACACTTTACTCCTTCCATGAACTCTACAATGCAGCCACACCGAACTACTTGCTGCTATTCACAGAAAAATATTCCATCTCCCAACTTTATAGTTTTTCTCTGGATAGTCTCCATCCCTGGAATTCTTCTGATCCTCGTCTCTTTCTTCTTTCTTCCCAGGCTTCCTCTAAGACTAAGCTCAAAAAGTATTTTCTACAGAAGGACTTTCCCATTCCTCCTTCCCCCTGCGTAAGCACCATCCCTCAGGGATTATCAACCATTTACAGCTTACATATCTTTGTAACAACAATGTTGCTAGCAGCTGCTGTGGAAGTGAAACACCAATACAACACCAACGACAAGAGTGCACAGGAGGGCTGCTAGCACAGGTCCTTTGATCTGTGCATGAGGTAGTGAGAGAATAAAGTGTGAAGGCTTCACAGGGTATATGTATATATATGTATTTATATCTAAAATGTTTGAGAATCAATATTTAGAGAAAAGGGAAATGGGATAAATTTAAGTCTGTGGGAATCTGATTATTTAGCCTTTAGGAATGTCTTTCTCCCCCTCCTTCTTTAGATTTATAGATGTCACCTCAGCTGTGAATGGAATACAAGATTGTGAAAGCTTCCCTATGAATAACTCAGGCAAGGCAATATTCAAATAGAGATAGTACAAATTTAGTTAGGATGTGAACCTCACCAGGCCTAAGTTTCATTTTCCTGTAAATCATATGATTTCAAGGAAACCAGATGATATTCCCCTCTCCCTCTCCCCCTCCCCTAGCCTACTTACAAATGGCCATCTTAGCATTAAAGTTTCCCTATAAGGTAATTCTGTAGTTTCTGTGCTTATATTGGGTAAAAACTTATTCCTGGTTAGATTGTGAGGCCACTCATCTCTGCAAATGGGGAAGGGGGTCTACCCTCTGGGGTGGGATTTCTTAGAATTGTTTGTACAAGGGTATATATTTCCCTGCTTGCATTCTTCCTCTCACCTCTACTATCTCCACCCTGGTAGTGAGAGATGCCCAGTTCTCAAGACTTGATCAAATAAAGCTTTTTTTTTTCTGACTTGAGAAGCCAAGACACCTCTGTTTTTTTTTTTTTTAACTTGAGTCAGTGGTCTTTTGACCCACACATCTGCTTTTCTAAGGAAAATAGCTTTAAGGGGTTAACAGTCTCACTTTAATTAAACATACATATAGTATTCACTTAGTTCAGGGGAAAAAGTCAGCACCCTGAACTTCAGAGAGTATACAAACAGAAATTACAAGCATATATTATATAAACAGAGCAAACATGCAGAGAAATCAGCAGAGAGGCCTCTAGCTGTCTGACCAGGGAATTTCATAGTTACCAGAGAAAGAAGAACCAACATCTGGGTTTTCAAAGCAGGGAGAAGAGGGGGAGGGGGAAGGAGCTCCAACAGCTACCCAGAGTCTCCTCTGGTCAAATCACCAACATTCTTCCAATGAGTGTGCCCCCAAAGGCAAAATGCTAACCTCTGAATATATATACACTTCTTCAGGATCAAAGGGTGTCACTTAAACCCATGTGAACTAGGCCTTCCCTTGATGTAAGCTGGTCATCAAAGACTCCTGATTCAAAGATTCATTCCTTAGTGCTGAGAAGCACTCCAAAACAAAAGACAAAAGGGTCCCACTTTATCTGCCCCATTCAAACAAAGGCAAGACTCATTAAAGGCCCTTGAGGCCTTAGCATTCCAAAAGAGAAGGCCAGCAAAAAAGTCCCACCCTAATTACCATAACAATCTTGAATGTGTTTACATTATTTTATATATAAAATAGTGTTTAAATGTTATATTCCCTCCCCCCATTAGAACAGAAGCTCCTTAAAAGCAGAGAATGCTTTTGTGTTTCTTTGGACCCCCAGGATTTAGCACAATATAAATACGACACCAACCTCATAGTGAGGACCAAATCAGTTAACATATATAAAACCACTTTGCAGAATTTAAAACCTATATAAATCTATCATGTAATCATACTAAATACTTGTTGACTGACTGATTCAATAAACATTAAGTACCTAGAAGTACCAGAACACTGAGCAATGCTTTAAGGACACAAATTTAAAATGAGATAGTCCTTGCTCTCTAGGACCTTTCATCCTAAGAGAAAACAATGCGTGCAAAGTAATTTGTAGCCTTTATAATATAAAGGTTTGAATGCTTGTTTGGTTGAAGGTGAAAATGAAAAAGAGGAATACTTACTCCCCCCTCTGACTCCTGACTTTGGGTTGTGGTATATTACTGTCCTGGTCCAGACAGTCCCTTTCTTCTCCTAGGAGTTATATCCTTACGTTCTAGTCACTGCATTCGACTCCACTGGTATAGAGATTTCTCTTTCCAATCATGAGTGGGGAGGGGAAGAAACAAAGGAGAAGCCAGAGTGACCTGACAACACAGAAACCCACCAAAGTTGATTGTCTTGCTTTCACCTAAGGGCAAAACCACTGGTCTCAGGATTAGCTCCTTCTGGATATTTATTCAGATTAATAAATTACTATCGTTCTCTCTCATGTGGTTCCCCTTACCCCAGTACTAAGATTTACCAACAATTCGCTTTTGACTATATGCCAAGATACAAGTCACTGTTCTCTTTTGGATATTCCTATTCACAAATAACAAAATATACCAATCAAAGGAAGGTACAACCAATCATATTTTATCTAGAATAATCTAGTGTCAAACTATGAATTAAATCATTAGCTATGAATAAACTCAAAGAACAAAAAAATTTTAGATTATACATCCACCCTCAGGGAGAAAAGGGAAGAGAGAAGAGGCTCTCGACTGTCTTCATGAATTCTTGGTCCAGAGGAGTTCACCACTGATCAGACAGGCTCTTCACTCTGGCCTCAGTTGTCCCACCTGGCTTTTGGGGATGAAGGTCATTGTGGCCACAATATAACCTGTCCTTTCCATCTGCTAGATCTTTGCTCTCACTGCACTCACTCCAATTGAAAGACTGGCTCAGAGCTTCCATAGCAGCAGCACTAATGGTTGCCATGAAGACCTTGCCCCTCTATTTCTTCTTAATAAAAGGATTTGTCCTATGAAGTTTGGATTCAGTCAAAGCGCTGCACTTGAGGAACTAGAGGGCCACATGTGACCCTGAGGTTGCAAGTTCCCCAACCTTGGTCTACACAATACGAAGTAATGTCTAGAGGGAGAAAGCATCAACAACTAGGAGGCTCCAGAAAGGCCTCATGTAGGAGGTGGCAACCAAGCTGTACTTTGACAGAAGTGATGGTTTCTAAGAGGTGGAAGTGATGATGGCATAACAGTTCAAACTAAACAAAAAAAAATTGTCATGCCTTATTTTTTAACCTCTATATTTCTGTTATTATTATAATTAACTGTTATATATAATATATTCCACTTGTGATGGGAGAATGGCAAGTCAAGTCAGACAAGGAAAAGAAATAAAATAAATACTTTTAGAGAAGCCGATGTCTTCAAACTAAGAAGGGCTAAATGATTACCATCTCAAGGCACTTAAGAAATTAATCAACACTACAGAGCCATTAGCTCTTATTAAGAAATAGTGGAGGACAGGCAAAGTGTACCAGTCTTGCAAAAGGGCAAACATAATGTTCATTTTTAATGAGGGAATAGAAAGGACTGTAGATTATAGGGTGCTCAGCTTCCTGTTGAGGTCTAGGAAAGAGACTAGTTTCAGTCATCCAATAACCAACTGACAAATACCAAGGATAGCAATCAAGTACTAACCATCACTAGGCTGTCACTGTGAAGAGCAAATTCTCTCAGGAATCTAAGTTTCTCCTATGGCGGGATGTCAGAGCTTGCAGATAAAGCAGATGGCACTGATTTACTGTTACACTACAGGACTTCCAGAGGTTTTTAGATGCTATCCTACTTAACATTCACATGAACAAGTAAAGAAAATATAGTTTCTCAGTATTGTGCGCGGTTTGACCTTCGTTTTCGAAGAGGACCATAACATCAGGAAGATGATTCCATGACTTGCAAATGAATTGGATTTAAGTGAGGGAGGGCTGTGCACAGTCACCAGCCTCACTTTCTCCTCCAGAGTCATCTGTGTCCTGTGGCCAGATATGGATCAGGATGACTGGAGATGGCCCAGGATGCAGTGGGAGACCTTGGCCTTTTTAAGCTAAGGTTTTTCAAGTTCTCACTTTGACTGAGGCAATGTCCACTCAGTGATTAGGGCTATTTAAGAAGTGAGCCTGGGGATGGCCCCTTTAATCAAATAATAATAATAATAACAAGATAAAACTGGGAGGGGAACCCCCATCAGGGTTTCTGGGAGAAACAATTACTATTCACATTCACTCAGACCCACCAGGGTCCAAAAAAATTATCATCCAGTGATGCCTGGGCAGGGCTCTATTGTTGTCCAGTCAATGAGAGGAAGAATGGACTGGCTTTGAGGCACGGCTTTTAAAAACTAAATGTAGCTAGTAAATTTCAATCTATCAAAGTAGTTTCAACCATCAAAATTTTACCTTCCTTTAGGCAGAGAACCCTCAGTTAAGAGCATATGGGGAGAGGAGAGGACAGAAGAGGAGAGGAAAGGAGATGAGAGGAGGAGTGGTGTTGCACAACTGGAACTGGCCAATTGGGTCCCTAGTAGGCAGCTCTGACTACTCATAGGTTGTGGTTTGTTCTTCATTCTCGAAGAAGACCATGACATCAGGAAGATGATGACGTGACTTGCAAATGAATTGGATTTGAGTGAGGGAGGGCTGTGCAAAGTTACCAGCCTCACTTTCTCCTCCAGAACCATCTGGGTCCAGTGGCCAGGTATCAGTCAGGACAACTGGAGATGGCCCAGTAGTTCCTCAGTAGACACACTGTTGAAAGCTATGTTTCATAAACAAATTTGACCATAGGCCTCATTGGGGCTTGAAATATATTCATAAATAGAGACCACAAATGTTGGTCTGAGGGTAAGAGTATAAAAAACTCTTGGAAAGGGAGAAATTTTAGAGCATAATTGAGCAGATTAATTGTACTTATATGTTGAAAATAGATGCACATGATAATAGCTGGTATTTATATATCATTTTAAGGTTTGCAAAAGAATACATCTAGATCTCTTCATATCTATGGCTATATATGTATATATAATGTGTATATATGTATATGTGTATGTATGTGTATGTACATATATATATGTGTGTGTGTGTATATATACATGTAAACTCTCATTCGATCCTTACAATAAGTACTATTGTTACCTCTTTAACCAGATGAGGAAACTAAGACTGAGAGAGGTTAAATGACTCACCCAGAAACACACGACAACTACGTCTGAAGCAGGATTTGAATTCAGATCTTCCTGAGTCCATTCCAGGATTCTCTCATGATAAATATTTTTTGCTACATGAATAATTTCATAGCTAATATTGGGGGAAGAAATATCACTAAATTTTAAGGAAATCTCACAGAACTACTAAGCATGTCATTTAGAACACCAGGGTTAAAAAGGTTATCTAAATCACCCACCTCACAATGCTTGTCATGAGGACCAAATGAGAATACATAAAACACTTTGCAAACCTTAAAACACTTATGCACTAGCTATCATCATCATCATCATCCTTAAAGAATAGAGGGGCCATCCACAAGGACGTCTTTTCAAATGGGGCATGGCGGAAAAATAAATAAAAACACTGCAGACTCAGGAGTGAAACTGTAACAATTAACTCTTGAAAATAAAAGGAAACCTCTAACTGGGGTGGGGAGGGAGGGAGTGGCCAGTCAGTAAATAATCATTTGTTAAGCACCTACTATTTGGCAAGCACTATGCTAGGTACTAGGGATACAAAGAAAGGCAGACATAATCCTTACCCTTGATGAACTCAGAATCAAATGGGAGAGAAAATATGAAAACACCATCAACAGAGAGAAGGCACTAGAAATGAGAGAGATTGGAAAAGCCTACCTCTAGGAGGCAGGATTTTAGATGGGACTTGAGGTGAAGATGAAGAGGGAGAGCTTTCCAGATGTGGGGAACAGCCAGTGAAAATTCCCGGAATCGGGCAATGGAGTTGGGAAATGGGTGAGCAAATTATGATATAGCAGCATAATGGAATATCATTGTACCACTGGAAATAACAAATAAAGAATTCAAAGAAACACGGGAATGGGAGGGATGAAGAATGAAAAAAACAGAAACAAGAGAACAACTACAATAATGTAAATTATTACGATACTAAAAAGTAGCCACATTTGACGAATTATAATGACCGGTCTCAGTCCCTGAGAACTAGAGGAAACACACTTTCCTTTTCTCCACAGGGAGGTGAGGGCTATCTTTAGGGAGTGGTGTATCTATTGTCAGTCATGATTACTACGCCAACTAGCTTTCTTTAAATGATTTTCCTTAATCATTTCCTTAATCTTTGTATGTCAGGAAATTTAGGGCAAATGACAGGTTTAACCAAAAAAAAAAAGGAATAAATTTTTTTAAATAAAAAGTAAAGGACAAGAATCTTTTTTATAATGTATCAGAAATACTTTATTGTATTTTCTTGCCCCTCACATCTCTTCACTTCTAATGCCCTATCTCTACTTATCCACTGGTCTTTTCCAATTGGATATCTGACAAGCATCTCAAAGTCAACATGCCTGAAACCAAACTCATTATCTTCTACCTAAACTTTCCTCCCCTTCCAACTTCCCTATATCTAACAAATGCCTTACTATTCTTCTATAATTGTTAGCCTAGAATCCTCCTACTCCTATTCCTCCTTCTCCTCCCCCTACTTTTCTTCCTTCTTTCCTTTATAGTGGGCTCACTACCTACCTAGTAATTCCATTTTTCATCAGAAGCTTTCCTTGGCTTTGTCTCCACATAACATGACCCCATAGTGCATACACCCCAGTTATCCCTTCCTTTTCAGCTTCCTTTAAATTGAAAGCTCTTTGAGGGTGGGGACTGTCTCTTTTTCTTATTTGTGTCTTCTTCTCTGTCTCTGGTTTTTCCCATCCCTATTTTCAATTAGGTAACATCTTAGTATTATTTCATCAGAATATCTCTTGTATATGTGTATGTATATATATATATATATATATACATATATATACATATACATATATATATACACACACACACAGACACACACATATGTGTATATACATATATACACACATATGTATATACATATATACACACATACATGTATATACATATACACACACATATATGTATGTATATATGTGTGTATGTGTGTATGTGTATATATATATATATGTATCCTCTCAACTCAGACCACACCCAACCTAGTTCTAGCTCTCATCATCTGTCATATAGATTATTGTGGCAGTCTTCCAACTGTCCTCCCTGACTTGTTTCTCTCCTTCCCAATCCATCCTCCACACAGCTACCAAACTAATATTCCTAAAGAACTGTTCTGATCATGTTATTTACCTTCTCAAGGAGATTCTGTGGCTCCCTATTGCCTCTATGATAAGAAAAAAAAATCATCTGTTTGGACTTCTAAATTTTACAATCTGGCTCTATCCCTTTCAGGCTTATTGCACATTATTCTTCCTCACATACTCTGTATTCCAAACAAACTATTTGGTCAGTCAGTCAATAAACATTTATTAAGCACCTACTGTGTCCGTTTGTCTAGTCTATCCTGCATGCTTTGAATGCATTCCTTCCTGACCTTCACCACATAATATTGACTCATCTGTTGTACTTTTTGTACATTTTATATGTTATATATATTGCCTCTCAGCAGGAGAATGTACAATATAAATTCCCTAAGGGCAATATCGGGCACAAAGAGAGCATTTTATAAATGTTTATGGAATTGAACTGAAGGGAGATAATCTTATGAACTGTAGGTAATAGAATTACACTAAATTAAGGTGAGAGAATGAAGGCAACACCTCAGAGAGTGACATGTTTAAGCACCTATGATGGGCAAAACCAGGAATTTTCTGGTACCCATGTTATTATCACCCAACCATCACATATGGAATGATAGAAGCTGTGGTCTACTCCAGTCTAATTATGGATGATTTTTAACCCTAAAGGCAGCATTTTTAGCGGAAAGAACACTAACTCTTAAGTGAGGGGATCTGGATTCAAATTTCAGCCCTACTACTTACTAACTGGAAAACACTGGGCATGCCATTTCAGAAGCCTCAGCTTCCTCATCTGTAAACTGGGGATTACCTCACAGTGTTGCTATAAAGAAAGTACTTGGGAAACTGTTACATAAGTGGGAATTATAATTAAAAGATAGAGGTCTTGTTATTAATTTGTTTTCTATCTATCAATTTCAGGCAGGACTCAATGCTCGTGAACAAATACAAATGATATGGTAACTCATTCCCCAAGAGCAGACCCCAAGCACATTTCTCCCTCTTTCTTTCTTACCCAGCTACCCCTATTCATTCCCATCCCATCTTACGATGTGATTCTGAAGGCAATGGGGTGAGTACTCCCTCTAGTGACTGATAGCCCTAACCATTTATTTTGCAACAGCTGATTTCAGTGGATAAAAAGGACCTATGGCACCTGCTGCCCAAATCTCACAGTTAAAAATAGCATCACTTGTTGTCATTCTATTTGAAAGATGTCCAGAAAACAGTAATTCATCATATGCTGTCATTAACAACTAATTATTGTTTTGTCCAGGACTATAAGTTTACACATAGCACCTCTACGTTAGCAGAACAGTGAGCCATAGCACCCCATAGTTACGGATAAGACATAGTTATGTTCTGAGCAAGGCTCGAAATTTATTTACTCTAACAGGACATAGATCAAAAAACTTTAGAGCTTAGAAAGATGTTAGCAATTTCCCAGTCCAATCAGCTCATATTATTATAGAGCTATAGTAGAAAGAACATTAGCCTTGAATCATGCAATCTGGGTTGTAGTTATGGCTTTTCCCACTAACAAGTTGTTTGTGCCCCATTTACTGAATCTAGGATCATCTATGAAGGAGGTGAGAATTTAAATTACTGATCTCACAGGATTGTGAGAAAAGTATTTTGTAAACTATAAAGTTCAATAAAACCATAAGCTACTACTATTGCTGCTGCTGCTGAGGCTGCTGCTGCTGCTGCTGCTGCTACTGGGAAACCCAAACAAAATACATGGAATTTCCAAAAGTCACACAGCTAGTTAGTGGCAGAGTTACCTGTGTATAAGTCTAGCCCTCAGTAAACTCTAACATGCACAAAATTTGTTGTTGATATCTTCCAACCCTAGTTTCAATTATTCCCATCTCCTGACGCCACATTTTAGCATCAAAATGTAGTCCTTTGACCATAACTAAAGCTCTGGGATTTAACATGGATTGGGTCTAATCACAAAGAGGCTTCTTAACAATCACACCCTTTTTTTTATGACCCCACTCAGGAATTTTCACTAGGAACATCAAAATTTAACTTGGGTCTATGTCTCCAGCAAAAAAGGGTAAAAAGTCCTCTAATCTCATGCAGGTCCTTAGGTTAATAATACATTGAGAGTATAGAAAAGGTTTTATTTCACTCCATAAAAAAGTATAAAGCACATTGGACTTAATTCTAATTTCATAAATGGTGAAGAGTAATTCTTTTTTTTCTTCTCTAGTGGGCTACATGTCCCCCAGGACCTATCCTGGGCTAAGGCCAGCCTCATCAGACAGAAGCACTTGAAGACATTAGAAAATATAATCCTCTACCTCTACAGAGTCCCACTACCTTGAGGACATTTATAGTTATATATAGACTAGGGTTTCCAGTATTAGTCTGGTTAAGATCCGGCACCAGGTAGAGGAGAATATTCAGGCTTTCTAGAGAGTCAAGCAACATTTATTTCCAATGGTCACATGCAGTATTTCACACCTTCAATACTACCCTAATTTAGAGGAGAAGGTCCTAAAAGGGAAAAGAATTCAGAGTCAAAACAAAATTAATCCATTGTTCTCAAACATGTACCATTAATAGTACCAGAGAAGAGAAAGACTGAAGTCTACTCTTCCACATCATAGCTCTATTCTCTACTCCAACTCCTACATGGACAAAGAAACTCAATATTTTTCATGAATTCCTCCACTTTGTTCAAGAACACTTTCTCTTAGACTAGAAGCTCCGCTAACACTGTACTACTCAGGGATTAAGGGGAAGAGAGATACTGTGTAGATGGACAGTAACTAAGTCCAGTAGAAAGATCACTGGAGTGCCTCATCTGGCCCACTATTTCAAGCAGTTCTATGCTTGACTTCACCCCTTATGACCAACCTTGTATTCCTTTTGTCCCCTCTGAAATTTTGGAGAATGATTGAATCAACTGTCACTGCTGCTGGAAGGGGTCAATCTACTCAACTATGGCCCTACTGATCATCTTTATAACCTTCAGGACCAAAATTCCTCTTCTTGGCCACTCGCCTTCATGTGTTGTCTCCCTCTATTAGAATGTAAGCTGTCTGAAGGCATGGACTCTCTTTGTTTTCATACTGTATCCTCAACACTCAGGAAATAGTATTTTGCACGTAATAAATCTTTAGTAGATGCTTTTACATTCATTTGGAGTCAGGGGACCATAATTCAACTGTTCCCTATACTGCTTGCTAACTAGGTGACCTTGGACAAATCATTTAACTTCCCTGGACCTGTTTGTTCATTTTTAGAATGAGGGGCTCTGATATCCCTTATGGTTCTGCATCTATGATCCTCTGACCACCCACTAATTGTACCATGTCTCATTATTTACTGTTCTGGGGATCTAGTGAACTATCCATAATTAGGAGTTTGTTTATAGTAGCCCCCCTACCTTTATGGCCCAAAGGGAATAATTTCTAAGAGTGAAATTCCAGACACTTACACAGGGAACAAGAGAGATGCCTGGAAAATGAGGAAGAGACTTATCAGCACCCCTCAAGTAATAACCTATAGACAGCCACCTACTAATTCTGCTTCTAAGTATGGCTCTGTAGCCTGGAATTCTTGGGCTTTTGCTGCCATTATCATCCCAAGAAGATAGCATCATTAGCATCTTTCAGCAACTTGCATTAGCTCAAAACCAATGAAGCATCCAGTTACTGAGGGTACTTGAAAACAGTTCCCTGGGATATTTTAAAGGTCCTTCTGCTATCTTGTTTATGTCATTAATGTATACTCTATGAGAAGAAAGGGCTTGGCAAACTTCAATGTAACCCCTTTCAATAAATGCAAATAGGAGTTTACTGATGTATGAATTAATGAAGTGGAATCATATATCTATATGTTCCTAACACCACAGTTCATGGAGTTGACACAACTCTAGTTCCTGGTCAGTTAGTATCCACTCAAAATCATAGATGTCCATGAAAAGGAATCAAGAAGATAAATGAGAAAAAGTCAGTTTAATTTATCAGGTATTTCAAAGGAACATTGTCTAGTTTCGATTAGACTCGGCTTTATTTTAACAGTCCAGTTTAGACCAGCAAGATGTCAGACTAATTTCTTTCTGCAAATTTATTCAATTCCTAACCGCCCCCCTCAAAAAAAGAATTATGTTGCATGTATGTAAGTTTGTTCTATGAGATGACAGAGCACTTCTAGTAACCAAAGGTAAAAACCTCAGGAATTAATACTAGAAAATATTAATACTTGGAGTCAGAAACCACAGGATCAAATCCTGGTTTTGACAGTTACTAATTTTGTAAGCTTGGAAGTTACTTTCTTCCTGTGGACCTCAGTTTCTCCTCCTATAAAATGTTGGGGGTAGAAATTGGACTATATCTCTAAGACCTGACATTCCATAGTTCTGGGAATTAATGAATGAATAAAGAATTATATAAGCATTTCCTTCTACCACCGACTAATGTTTGAATAACTCGGTCCATCTAAAGCCAGAACTTGGGATTCTGGACCTTAGCTATAGCCAGGGCATTTGGGACTTTGCCTCAGAGCCTGGCTTTGGTGTGGAGAAAAGCAGACTGTTACCTTGCTGGCCATAAGCTAGCAACCCAGTACATCGCAGTCCTCTACTGGTTGATGTCTTCATGGAGGTCGGATAATGGGAAGAACAAGGCAGCTACAGAAGATGTTGAGGGAGCAAGGGTGCTGGTAATAAGGAGAGGAAAAGGAGGAGGGTCTCTGTGACTCCCCCCAAAGGCTATACCTGTGGTCAGACTGACTTTGGGGGGTCCACATCCTTTACTCTCTAAACCTCATGGGGGTAAAGGCCAGTTTTTAAAAAGATTTCTCCAAAATTCCCAAACCCCAACAACTGAATTTGCCTCACCTGCTGGATCCCTAGTTAGGACTCTTCTGGGCCATAACTCATCTTTCCTGAAAGTGGTTGTGTACAGTAACTCACCAATGAACAAGAAATTTTCTTTCTTCTCCCTAGGACGCCTGTCTCTCTGCAGCTGCCCCCAGCTGTTTAAATTTCTTTGTCTACTTGGTTCCCTTCCCTCTTGAGGCCACATATTCCCCTTTCAGGAATTCATTGACCACTCTGCCTCTTTAAAAGGCCTTAGCCTAAGGCCTCCCATTAGCCCTTAGCCAGGGGGTCCCACTGTATCCTGGGTCATCTCTAGTCATTCTGGTGAATATCAGGCCACCAGACCCATACGGTCCTGGAAGAGAAAGTGAGACTGGTGACCTCGCACAGCCATCCCTCACTCAAATCAAAGTCAGCTGCAAGCCGTATTATCATTTCCCTGATGCCACGGTACTCTTCAAAAACAAAGGACAAACATACACACTCAATGCTTGAATAAGATATGACTAGGAAAGTTGCTTATCACATGGAGTACCAAAACTCCAGAAAACAGTATTGATATAAAAAGTTTGTTTTGTTTTTCCCAACTTGGCAAAGGTATATAAAAATGCCATTTAAATATGACTCTATCCCCATGAATATAGATCTGATTTATTTCAAACTCTATTCTTCATAGCATTCTTGTAATTTATTTCTTGGGATGTAGAGCTGGAATATACCTTTGAAATCATGTAGTCTAACTTTCTCTAATTTTGCAGATAAAGAAGCTAAAGGTCAAAGTGCTTAAGTGAAATGTCTAAGGTCCCACAACCAGAATTAAAACAGGGTTTTCTGTACATGAATCCTGTACATTTTCTACCATAGCCTACATTCCATTGCTATAACAAAATCCATTGAAACAAAAATCTTCCACATGAAAGACACTATCGATGACCACAGATTTCAGCTGCTATTAAGTAATTATGTCTGTTAAGATGGGTATTTGACCCATACAGGTCTATTAACCTAGCTTCTCCAAAGGAAGAAATTACATCAGGAATAACTCCTTCTAGCCAGTTACCATACAATGCTTTTATTGATTAAGCAAATTGTATCTTTCTTGAGTTTATGTCTCAGTGATGTAAGTTTATGCCTCAGACTTTCTGCTTTCCATCTGAGGACCCAAGAGGGCTGGTAAACTACCTCCCATATACTTCCTGCTAGTTCCACTTTTCTCTTATCAGCTCCTGGCTTGATACTTACTACCACTACTACCTCCCACCCCTCCATCCCACCTCTGTGAGAGAGAATACAGAATCTTTGTTCCAATTGGACCCTCAGGCCCATCTCACATTTCCAAAGGTAATAAGTCACCTTCCACCACCATCCTACAGAGTGGATATGGGAACTTACACTTCTTGGATGAACATGGAATCATCAACTATAATCTTTATGGCAAGATGGAGGACCACCATGACCTACTATCTGCCCCATCACTGACTCCTAAGCTCCTCTGGGCCTTACCATCTACCTTGATAATAAACTGTACAAACTTTCTGCAGCACTACAGATGTACTCTAAAAACCACTGGACTTTGTCATCTGGCCTATTGCAACACTCTTAGTACTTCCAGACTTTCCCATCTGCCCAGCACCCAAGGCTTCTTATGTATGCCCTCTACCTCAAGTGGAATGTGGGTTTTTTAAGAGTAGGGGCTATCTTACCTTTCCATTTATAGGCACAGAGCTTAACAGAGGGATGAGTACATGGCAACTGCTTAATAATTTTTTATTCATTTTAATTTTTTTTATTTTTATTCATTTTTATTCATTATTTTCATTTCATTTATTCATTATTTTATTCAATATTTATTCATTATTTTCATTTTTTTCATTTTATTCATTTAATTTTTTATTCATTTAATTATCCGTCTTTGAATATTAACTTGACATTATGAATAGAGCACCAGACTTGGAGTCAGGAAGACCTAAGTTCAAATGTTGTCTCAATCACCTACTAGATATGTTACTATGGAAGTCACTTAGCTTCTCTCAGCCTCAGTTTCCTTATTTTAAAAAATGAGTATGGGGCAGCTAGGTGGTGCACTAAGTAGAGCACCAGCCCTGGAGTCAGCAGGACCTGAGTCCAAATCCAGCCTCAGACACTGGACAAGCTTACTAGCTGTGTGACCTCGGGCAGGTCACTTAACCCAATTCCCCTGCCTTCTCCCCTCCAAAAAAAATCGGACCTCAAAAAAATGAGTATAATAATAACTCCTACTTCACAGAGCTAGTTATTATGGGAATCAAATGAGATATCCTATGTAAACTGCTTTACTAATTTCAAGGCAAAATATAAATGCTAGGTATCATTATTGTTAATATTATATACAATTCTTTCTTTTTTTGAATGCACATATATTACTTCTATGCTAATTTCAAATCATTCCCACGTATTCATCGAAACAGTTCTCATAATGATATCAACTAAATATAGTAGGAGCCTAGAATCATAGAATTTTAACTCTAGATATCATTTAGTCCAAACCCTCATTTTGCAGATTTGGAAACCAAAAACCAGAGAGACTGAGTGACTTGCCCAAGATCACACAGTTGGTTTGTGGTAGAGTTAAGGTCAAAACTTAGAACTAACCCCCAGGACAGAGTTTTAAATCAGGCATATTCCCTGTTCGGGTTCACATGAACCTGAGCATGGCAGGATAATAGACACTGTGCACCATTTTCATAACTAATTCCAGTCACCATGACCAGACCAATCATGAAATAGTACATGTGAATCATTGAATCAATTCAATAGGCATTTTTTTAAAAAATATTTAATATGTGCCTACTACATACTAGCATCTGTGGCATATACAAAAGAATTATGATCCATTCTCTGACTTCAAGGTACTTACAAAGTTATTGGAGATAGGAGATTCAAGCACAAGAAACAATTCAAAAAGCATTTGATAGAATGTGATTGATTGCCACAAAGTAGGTAGAATCTAAAGCACATTAGAGAAAAAGACTAATTTAGTATGTGTGGTTCAAGTAATCATGGAAGGCTACATGGAAGAAACCTTGATCTGGGCCTTGAATTTATTAAGATCCTTAAGAGTGGGTTTTATTCCGTTCTTTGTATTTGTGTCCCCAGAACCTCACACAAGGTCTGATACACAATCAGTTCTTAATGAATGCTTGTTGGTGGATGGGTGCATTCATGCATGATATTAGTTAAAGGATTTCAGTGCTGGAATGGATCTTAGAGATCATTTTGTCCAACTCCTTCATTTTGCATGTAGGGATACTGATGCTTTGGGAACTTAAATGACTTTCCAAGGTCATAGAGCTACTAAGTAGCACAAAACTAGATTCAAACACAGGTGTCTCTGCTAAAAATCCAATTCCCTTTCCACTATAGCATTGAAAAAGGAGAGGTAGAGAGCATTCTAATTAGGGGAAACAGAGTTGGCAAAGGGTGAG
This sequence comes from Phalanger gymnotis, assembly GCA_028646595.1. Taxonomy (NCBI): domain Eukaryota; kingdom Metazoa; phylum Chordata; class Mammalia; order Diprotodontia; family Phalangeridae; genus Phalanger; species Phalanger gymnotis. The sequence continues at coordinate 526,250,875 of CM053622.1, read as the reverse complement.
AGAAAGAATGGCAATGACTAGAACAGCTAATTTGTAGTCTAATCACATGGGACATACGGACGGCAGCAGCATTTATATAACAGTTTAAGGTTTGCAAAGTGCTTTACATATGTTATCTTATTTGATCCTAAATTAGCTTACATGAAGCAAACCTCAGATAATATGTGGAAGAAAATATATTTCAGATGTTCAAATATTCCAAAGCATGACTGGATATAACTGAACATTGTATGAAGTAACTAAGAAGGATGCAAAGTATATTTTATACAGTGCCTAGGTCTGACACTCTCTCTCTCTCTCTCTCTCTCTTGGTTTCCTTGCCACAAATCTTACCCCACTCCAATCCATTCTCTTCTACTTACCTACAAAAGTGAATTTTCAGAAGTACAGGCTTGACCACCTCGCCTCCCTATTCGATGAATTCCAGTAACTCCCTCTCACCTTCGGGATCAAAGCCCATCATGACTGGGCCTTTTCCTACCTTTACAAGCTTCTTATATATTTATTCTCCTCTATTCATTTCTTTTGTTGTTCAATTATTTCTGACTCTTCATGACACCATCTGAAGTTTTCCTGGCAAAGATACTGGAGTGGTTTGCCATTTCCTTTTCTAGCTCATTTTACAAATGAAGAAACTGAGGCAAACAGGCTTAAATGATTTGCTCAGGGTCACACACCTAGTAACTGTCTGAGTTCTGAATCGAATTCAAGTCTTCCTAACTCTAGGCCCAGCATTTTATCCACTGTACCACCTTGGTGCCCATTCATTTCTATAATTGACCAACACAAGCTTTTTCTCTATTTCTTGAGTATGACCCTCTATGTACTAACGACTCCACGTCTTTTCACTGTCTGTAATGCTCTCTCTCCTCACACTGAGCTCCTAGCTTCCCTGGCTTCTTTCAAAACTCACATCTTTTCCCACTTTCTGCACAAGGTCTTTCCTGTTTCTTTCCAACCTTTTCTTTCCTACTCCTCTAATCCATTACCTCCTTCACTCTGAAGTTATCTTTCATTTTCATTGTATATTTTGTACATATGGTAATTTGCACATTGTCTTCTCCTTTACAATATGGGCTCCTTGAAGGCAGGGGCTATTTTTTTTTGTCATTTTGTTTGCTTTTCTTTATACCCCCCACACTTGTCATAGATTCTGGTACATCTTAAGCACTTAATAAATGCTGGTTAACTGGATCTCCCACAGTAACACAGATAGTGATTAATCCATGTCTATCCACTGTGCGACTGTGGTTGTTGGTCCTTTACTTTTCATGAATTCAACACAGGAATTCTACCCAACATACTGGGGGCCTTCCTCACATTTTCTTGATATGCAAAGAATATTGATGAAACATGAGGGCTGTCCATCAGTTACCCCTCATTCTCTCTCTATGACTGGATCATTGGTTTTTTTTATTGCTCAAATTTTATGACATCTTTTATACTGTTTCTCCTCCACAACTCCTCATTTATAATGAATCGTGGCCTTCTCCTGCCCATCATGCATCCCACCATTGTCCTTTGTGTGATACTCAACTTCAGTTCTTTGTTAGGAACTGTACTGAGATTCTCAGATATAAAACATCACTAGAGTAGCAGTGGCGTTTAAAAAGATGGGCCTTTGTTTTAAGAAGATAGGGTAATTAAAAGAACTTTGTAATTTCCAAAATACAAAACAGCCCAGTGTGCTCCTACTCAATTCTGGGCACAGCTTCTTATCCCTTTGTAATCCTGTCCAAGATACACAGATGGATGAGTTTTATAGCTAGGTAGATTTTCCATATGTGCTTGGACAACACATATACATACATACATATATACATATTTATACACACATATAAATATCTACGTATTGCTTAATAATAAAAGTGCATATGGCCATTTAGTATTTTATACTTTTCAGAGTAGTTTCACATCTTTTCTCTCATTTAAGTTAGGAATAATGTTGTTAGGTAAGTTGTGCAAGTGATCCTATTATAACTCAAGAAACTGAGGCATACAGCATTTAAATGATTTATGTATGGCTACAAAAGAGTTATAAGAACCAGAAATAGAAGCCATCTCTCCTGACCAATAGCTCAGGAGTCTTTCCGGTAGACACCTTGTTTTGATTAGCAAAATTTACAGCATTCACAATATTTATGCTTCTTTGAATCGTTATCTAAACTGCCTAAGTGTGCTTTCACCAAATATTTAGTGACTCTGTATTATGAGCAGTACTTGATACTTAGGTGCTCAGGAAAATTAAAACAAAAATAATAGCTCATATCTACATGGTGTGTTAAGGACTTTGCTTATAATAGCTATTTGTTAGGTGGCAAAAAATATTATTATAGCCTCATCTTACAGATGAGGAAACTGAGAGAATAAGCGACTTGCCCATGTCCTACTCAGTAGCACAACCACAACTTAAACTCAGTTCTCCTAACTCCAACACAAGTACATTATCCATAGACTATGTCATCAATCTCATAGCAGAGCTAAGACATGTACAAATACTTAAGATAAAAATATAATGTAAGCCTCAAAAAAATAAAATGCTATAGAGGAGAGCTAGATCAATTATTACCGAGAAAATCAAGGAAGACTTCATGGTGTGACTTTTAGCTGGGCCTTGGAAGATTTCAACTTAATTAGATAGACAAGAGGCAAAGAAAAAGCACTTAGTATTTAAGAAAATTGTCTAAGCAAAGGCACAGAGGTGAGAATGTGTGGGCCACATTTTGATATGAAGTAGTCAAGTTTGGCTGGAATATATAGTGTACAAGGGTGAAGAATATAAAATAAAGCTGGAAAGGTAGGTCGGGAGCCTATAGTCAAGGGTTTTAAATGACAGGCTATGCCCAAAGGGCAACCAAACTTTGATCTAGCAATACTAGGTCTGTATCCCAAAGAGATCATAAAAAAGGGAAAAGGACACGCATGTGCAAAAATATTCATAGCAGCTTTTCTCATGGTGGCAAAATATTGGAAACTGAGAGGTTACCCATCAATTAAGGAATGGCTAAACAAGCTGTGACATATGAATGTAACAGAATACTACTGTGCAACAAGAAATGATGAACAGTCAGATTTCAGAAAAACCTAGAAAGAATTGTACAAACTGATGCAAAGTGAAATGAGCAGAACCAGGAAAACCGTACACAATAACAGCAACATTGTGTGATGATCAACCATGAATGACTTAGCTCTTCTCAGTAACATAACGATCCAATACAACTACAAAGGGTTCATAATGGAAAATGCTATCCACATCCAGGTAAAGAAATGGTTTCTAAATGCAGATCAAAGCATAGTTTTTTCACTTACTTTATTGTGTGTGTGTGTGTGTGTGTGTGTGTGTGTGTGTGTGTGTGTGTGTATGTTTTCCTCTTGGTCTGTTTCTTCTTTCACAACTGTGACTAATATGTAAATATGTTTTACATAAGTGCACATATATAACCTATATCAAATTGCTTTCCATTTTAGAAAGGAGGGGGAAAAAAGAGAAAAATTTGGAACTCAAAATTTTGCAAAAATGAATGCTAAAAATTGTCTTTACATATAATTAGGAAAAATAAAATACTATTTAAAAATAAAATAAATGACAGGACAAAATTTTGGACGTTATTTGGAGGGCAAGAGGGAGTCTTTAAAGATCTTTTAGTAGTATAGTGGTATGATCAAAACAATTTGGTGAGAAATGTCATGAATTCATCTACACACATTCGGTAGGAAGCCTGGACTTCACATTTAGTCTTTAATACATTCATGTGTCTATATGAAAATTTCTATATTAAATAAATAAATAATAGAATGCAAATTAGTTGAGGGCCAGGAGTGTTATATACCTTAGCACTTGGTACACAGTAGACACTTAATAAGTACTTGTTGCCTGAAAAAAAATTTCTAATTATTGAAACTTCTTATAATCTTTTTCATAGCTGTTCCTTCCTTAAACTTTTTAATATTTTTAAAGACACATGTGATCTCTCCCATATCTAAAATATTCCTGCTAATAACATTTCCTCCACTTAGTCCTTTAGGAGATGTTATAATCAGATGTTGCTCTTTTGAGATTTCCTATAAATATATATTTAGGACAAATGTGAATGTACTTAGACAAGAGCAGAAAGTATGTTATCTTTACTCTTATCTTTACTCATTCCTTCTTTAAGCTCTCCACTTCTGGAAATGTTCATTTACTTTTGAGCAAACATACATAAAGCTCTCTTCTTCTTTTTCATTCTGACTTAGCCACGCATAGAAACAAATTGTCTCTCTGTACCTTCCTATAAAGTACTGTAATGTTAATGGAATAAGAAGATCTTCCCCATCCCTTAATAGGCTAATGTGACCACATGTGTTCAATCACTATGTTTTGCTGCTTTAAAACTCCAGCTCATAGCTGTTATACATCCTGAGTCACGTGGAGCCCATTGGGGGAGGAACTTGCTTAAAGGGGAAGCTTGCTTAGAGAGAGCTTGCTTGTAGGAAGGCTTTCACACCTTTTGGTAATTAGACATTGAAGCACATGGGTTGTGATATCTTCTGGCTATATATAAATATGTGTGTATAATATATATGTGTGTATATATATGTGTGTGTGTGTGCATATATATATATATATATATATATATGTATACGTGTATATATTCTGAGGTTGGAATTTTGCTTTAGGGCTCACTCATTGGAAGAATGTTCATGTGATTTGGCCAGATGAGACTCTGGGTAACCATTGAGGAGTCCCCTGGCTTTGAAAATCCAGATGTTGGTGCTTCTCTCTCTGGTAACTATGCATGTATTGCTTTGATCAGACAGTTGGAAGCCCTGTCTGTTGATCTATGCTATTTTCTCTACTTGTAATTTCTGCTTGTAATTTTCCCTGCTTGTCTCTACATTCAGGGTGCTGACCTTTCCCCTGAACTAAGTGAATTATGTATATATAGATAGATAGATAGATAGATATAGATATAGATATGCATATAGATATCTATATATATCTATATCTATATTTAATTAAAGTAAGATTTTTGACCCCTTTAAAAGCAGATAAAAGAACCTGTGCTAGCAGGCCATCCTGGGTATGCTAGGGTGCTTGCTCTTATGAGTACCTAATTTTGGAAGATAGATTTAATTTCTAGAAAAGAAATTCCAGGAAATGGAATACTCTCTATCTGAAACTTCATTGTTTCTCCCATGTTTCAATCTACATTTAACAAACACTATAAACTAAAGAGTAATCTGTAAATAATGTGTACATTAAACAGCTAAGACTAAAAATATCTAGATAGAACTCTTAATATTAGATATTTTGAAGAATAACTAATCTATCTACTTGTCTACTTGTAAATGATGTTGCTAGTTATCTCAAACATAAATTAAGTGGGGATAATTCACTATTGAAACTTTTGCAGATATATTTTTGTAGCCTAGTGTTCCACATATATTTTTCCCTAAAAAAAAATCTCTTTGGCTTACAATTAGATTAGTCAGCAACTCTTGGAATTGGCTGGACTTTGAACTTAATTATATTATGCTTATACACATTGCCCACATATAAATCCAAACATATTATTGTATTTTTTGTTCAAAAAAATACAAATTTTAGGATCCTCCAAGCAAAATTTCTACTCCAATGCCTCATCTTGGTCTGAAAGTGATCCTGGGTTTTTTAAGGCTATTTCAGTAAAACACAAGTTGTGCCAAGTGGGAAAGACAGTAAAATTTTAGTAACAGAGTTGGTCTCTACTTAGCAAAGATCGTATAGCTAAATACACAGAGATTCATCACTAGCAACCTAGTCTCTCAGTGATAAATATTTTTGGTGACTACAAGTCAAAACAGACAAAAATGCAAAAAGACCTTTGTGGCCTCATTCTTCTTCTGTGGTAGTAAGGGCAGAGTTGTGGAAACAGAAGCAGAGGGCACTAAGAATGATAGTTCGAATTAGACTATCGACAAACATTAATTTAACTACTGGTACTCTTCATGTGTAATCCTTCCAGTGATCTGACATACTATTGGATAGAAGGAACTATATTCATATTGACATTCTGTTTATATTAAATCAGAAAATATAAAGAAATTGCAACTAAATGCAACTTTAAAGAATGTAAGATAATTTATTATTAGTTGCCTATTCATATATTTTCCTCATAGAAGTGAATAGAGGAGTTGGTAGAATTGGCTAACCTTTCAACCCACATCAACAAGAAATATCATTTCATGGGAAAATTGAATATCTCATAAGACCATACGATTAAGAGCTGGAAGAAACCTTAGAAATCATCTGGTCTAACCACCTCATTTTGGAGATGAGGAAACCAAGGCTCAAAGAAATACAGTGACTTACTCAATATCACAGAAGTAGTAAGTGACAAGATAAATCATGAACCCAGATTTTCTGACTGTAATTTCATAGACCTATAGAAAGATCTGTACATACTGATATATAGTGAAACAAACAGAACCAGGAGAACAATAGATAACATGACTATAATAACATAAACAAAACCACATTAAAAAACATTAAAAAATAATGGAACTCAGGCAAAAGGGAATGACCAATAGTGATTCCAGAAGACAGAAAATAAAACACATCTCCTTCTTCTCAGTAGAGAAATGAAGAACAACTATGAAATGTACCAAATACAGTCAAAGGTGGTTGATGGGTCACTTGGGTTGCTTTACTATTCTTAATTACAAAGGAGAGATGTCAGAAGAAAGAACAAAATATTGTGAAAACTGGATGTCTACAGTGAAAAGAAAAAAGAAAAAACTCAAAAGGTACTAATAAAACATGTTTAAAAAGAAAGACATTTACAAAAAAATCACACAAGACAAAAAGACCTCAGTGTATAGAAATCTTGAGTATTGAAGAGAGTTTTCACATGGATGATATCTCAGATCATTTGAAGTCAGTAATTCTAATAAAAACTACAGAATACATTCAGGTCAACATTTCTCTGGTGTTCCGTGAAATGTGACCAGAGGTTGTCTGAGAAATGTTAGATGGCAGCTAGGGTATTCAATCTAAAAAGAAAAAAATGTTAATGAAATTATGCTATGTACCAAAAATATTTCTTAAGTGAATCTTTTTATCAATATAAAAATTAGCTTGTTTTGCTCTCATATGTACCCAATCACCCTTTGTCCTAATATTCCCTGTCTTGAGACCTCCACATGAATGGATCCTATTAAAATGTTTTAAGCCCAAAGTGTGTGTTACCAAATTAGTTGAAGTGCTCATTTAATGACTGTCCCCTGACCTGATTATATGCTATATACTATTATATACTATATTACATATTATATATCATATATATTATATTAATTATATTATGTTATATTTAACATATTTTCTATATGTTATAATATATAGCATATATGAATATAATATCTATCATATACTATATCTATATTATATATACTATATACTATTACATACTATATCCTTGAAGAATATTAACTTAAAACTGGCAATTTTACTATTTGATATCTATCACCTTCTTGCAGCTTGGCTCTAGCAGGGGAAAAAACAATGGATATTTTTCATACTCTGATTTACACCAATTTCACTGACAATCATAGAATTTCAGACCATCTAGTACAACCAGCACCTGAATAAGAATCAACTCTACAACATATAGAAAAAGTGATTATCCAATCTTGGTTTGATGCCCTCCAGTAATGGAAATTTCATTAACTAAGAAGGGACCCTATTGCATTGTGGGAAATCTTCGGCTTTTAAAATGTTTTTCCAGACATCAAATGAAGATTTGCCTCTCTGAAGTTTCCAATCATTGCTCCTAGTTTTGCCCTTTGGAACCAAGCAGAACATTTCTAATCCTTCATACCCCTAAAAGCTAATGTTTGAGAATTTATTGATTAGTATACAAATCACAGATGATATTCACATAAAACCACATAATATAGTGGTGATGTTGCCTTACTGAGTTGATGAACAGGCCAGCAGGTGTTAAGTTTGCTCTTGTTCCCCCTCCACCTTTTTCTGGGTTGCCCTCTTCTTCCCTTTTAAAATATGAATTTCTCTCCATCCACCCCTCAGACCCTTCTCCAAAGAAATGGCTTTTCTTTCAAATCTGGACAGGGAGAAATGAAAGTCTGTTTTCCTACCAGTCAAGCTAGTTAGCTGCCCCGCCACTGCTATTGACGCACATGCCTCAGAAGTCTGAGGCACACAGGAAAGAAAAATTTTAAAAATTCTCTCTGCCCTAGGAAGCTGTAAAAATAAATCAATAACTCTGTTATAGCTCTGAGCCCCAAGTCAAAAATTACATTCTAGCAAAACACAATAGTTTTAAATTTCTCTTCCCTCCTAGGTGTTCTCAAGGACCCCTCTCAAAGTTGCATTCAACAATAGTACTGTGGTTTATCAACTTGGTTAGTTAGCAACTTTATCACAGTCCCAATCTTAAGAGCTAAATTAAACATGAAACATGGAAAGGTAAACAAACTTTAAAAAAAATCCCAAAGATAAGCCTCCCTGACCCATAGAAAACCACACACATGACTTACTATCTCAGGAAGGAAAGGGAAAATCAGAAGAGGAAAAAAAGAAAAAAAAAGTACCACCTTTAATCTACAGTCTCAGTGGGTTTCAGCTATGCAAGATCTACCTCAAACATACCTTGTAAATGATTTGTCCTTGCCACCTCAATTTCCAGAGTAAGATGTTGGAGATTTCATGCCCATAGCTTCTCTGTCACTTCTAGAGCAATTGCCTTCTGCCCACCTTCTCCTTTACCCACCACATTCAAAGAAATGGCAGGGACAATCTTATAAGTCAGTCATGCCCTCTGCCTGTCCCAATGTCAAGACAAAATGCCCCAGTGGGGAACATGGTAGGGATGAGAACGAAGGGCCAATGCCAATGAGGAGAACATTGGGAAATTGCTTCCAGAAATCAGCAGGCATCCATCTCTAGCAACCTGATTTCCTTGGAGATGCCTACAATTATGTTTACCAAGTTAACATTACTCAAGGGATGTATGTTCAAAACAGCAAGGCTAGTCAGTCATCAAATTCTCAAATATCTATTTTGCTCCCTGAGAGACAAAGTTGTGCACGTGGTAAGCATCCCAAGAGATTATGAATGATGCTATTTTATGCTCAGGAGGGCAAGGGTAGCCAGGAATTCTTTCAAATGCACAACTAACAGACCTCACGTCCCTTCTGAATACACCAACAATGAGCAAGCCAGATAGGGATGCACATGGGATTGCTAGTTCCTTTTGTGAAGAGGATTGCACCCATGAATCTATCAGTCATTCTTGCTATTTCCAAGTCCCTGTCAACTCTTCCCAGTGGAGAAGGGGGGCAGTACCCAACCAAACTGCATCAAACCTAACACTCTATTCTTCTGTGTGTCCTAGAAAGGGACACATCACTGAATAATATCTTTTGGTTTTGCATGTCCTAAATTTCCTTCAATAATCCATAACAATTCTAAGCAGACCAGGAATAGGCTGTATTTAATGAAACAATACATTTGTCTGAGTCAATATAGCAGTTTAGTTTCCTGTTTGCTGAATTCTTCTCCCTTTCCCAATTGCTTCATTTCCAGCTGCAAATTCAACATCTGCTTGGATTCTTTTTTAAGAGAAAGATATGCATTTCTAGTTGACATATATAGCATGACTTATTTTTGGCTGTCATCTTCCTACTCCTTGCAAAAATATTAAAAGATCATCTGCTACTTGGAACTTTTGTTTAGCTTGTTAGTTATTTAAGTTTACTATAATGTGGTGCCAGATGTTATCCAGTTGGCAAAACACAATGCTTTCATTTCCCCATCTGTGTGTTGATCTCTCCATTTAATTCTCCATCTGTGGTGCTCTCTGCCTCATTATAGAAATAAAACGATTGTGTTTTTCCCAAGGAACTTGCCATTTCTCCTTAACTTTTACTTTGGTGTCCACAAGGAGCTCTGATTCATCTGTACTTCCCCAGCAACGCTCTACTGGACCTCCATCCATCCTCATCAAGACATCCCAGTTACTATCCCGAAAAACATCTGCCAGAGGGAATTACTGTGTGACAATTGTGAAGCTGACTAAAATCAACTGGGATCATAGCTTATTTTTAATCAGCCAGACACTGTGGAGAGCTGCAGGAGAGATGCTTACTATCTGCAGAGTCTGCTCATAGCTAATTTATGAAAACTCAGAACAGGTCATGCCGTACTGGATTTAATGAATGGAGAGATATTATTTGTTTCTGAAGATCCTCCCTATGTCCTCCCTCCACCCACTCTGTCCCAACTTGCAGGAAGTGTGAATAAATGAAAGAGAATCTGAAACTAATCCTTTATGTTATTCACCAACTCTTGGAAAAACACAGACCATTTCATTTGGAAAACAAACATTCCTTGTAGGTCATTTAGTAGTTATTTACTATTTTGCCTCCTTTTCAGAAGGTTAAATTGAGGCATGGAGAGAATAAAGCAATCACAAATTGCTGTAGAATTAAGAAACAGAAACAATGGCTTTCGAATGACCTTTAAACATGAAAAGATCAACTTAAGTTAAACAATGAATAAAGAAAAGAAAATTGAACAACTTGGGGAAAAAAATAACTAAACATACTTTCTTCATCACAGCAGATGTGGGGAATTACTAAGCCAGGCTATTGTATATATTTGTCAGACAAGTATAACTAAGTATTCAAACTGAAACCTGACTATAAATTCTGGGAATTGTAGTCCCAAACAGCATTGATTTTCCTCCCAATCCATGTAGAAACTCCTATCATAATATACCCAATTGCACAAGGTCTCTTTGTCAGCTGTCTTTGCTTATTTTTATTTAACATAAGGGAGGATTTAACCTGGAAGGGATGTCATGAGAAATAACTGTGATATGAGGACAGAAAGTATCAATAAAAATGTGTTTTTGAAACAACAAAATGTCATCTTCAATGACTTCCAGTAAGGCTGACACGCTGACCACGTTTCTTCAAGAATGCCCCTAGTTAGTGCTTGCTTCAGCAGCTCGTTTTCCAAAAATAATTCTAATTGGAAGGTTTTTAGCAGAGATCAACAAATAATAATAACTGTAGTGTATATGTTACTTTAAAGTTTGCAAAGCACTTGACATGTTATATCATTGATCCTTACAACACCCATGGGAGATAGATGCTATTATCATCCCCGTTTTATTGGAGAAAAAACTAAGACTGAAAAAAGTGAAGTGATTTTTTCCAGGGCAACACAGCCAGTAAGTGACTGAGGCAGGATTTGACTCTTAATTCCAGTGCTCTTTCTCCCTGGGCCACCTAGCGGTTAGCTTCTTATCTCAGAAGGAACCCCAGTCCCTATGTAGCTTCGCAAACCACATCGACCTCTTCCTAGAAGAACTTGGGTAGAAAGTGAGACCATGTGATACACTCATCATTTAGGACAGCATGACATCCATGGCAGAAATTCTAGAGCTTACCAAAGGTTCAGGCCCCTAGGATGTCTCTGTGGGGTGTGCCCAACAGGCAACGTATAGGGCATAAAGCTCTAAGTTTGCTGCTCCACATCGAGGCTTCACAGAAAGTCTCTTCTCCTTCACTATTCCTCCAGTGTTATATATTTGTTTTTCTTCAGAAAAAAACAGGTCTAAGAGCTCTTGCCATTTCTCCAGAAGGAAGACTTCCTTCAGGATCCATGGTTCCTTCTTCTTCTGGGGTCACATGATTCTGGGTCCATATGGTTTCCCCCCCCCCCACCCACTCTAGGAACTGCTGAAAGGTTATAAAACTGCCTCTCCATGAATTCCATCTCTGGGTCTAGACTGGGAGGTGGGAGCTTGTGGATGATATCTTCCTAACTCATTTCTGATCTTTGAGATCTATAAAGACCCTGCTCTCTTCTGGTGCTCATGTCTTACAGATATGTCTTTTTTGCTTTTATAGATCTAAGTTCCAGGAGGCTACTCAGATCTGTTTTATATACATACGTATGTATGTATGTATATATGTCTACGTATGTATATATACACACATGCATATATGACCTAGTATCTGTGTGTGTGTGTGTGTATATATGACCTAATCAAGTGCCCAGACTAAACCATTATTAATGAGGAATGGAGATGAATGGATCAACATGTATCTCCATCTACACTATTGACATTCAGAAGAGATCTTAGGATGCCACTTCGTTTCCTTGGAACAGAAAGAAGAAGTATCAAAATCCTATCCCTTGCATCTGAGTTCCCCAAGCAGCTATGGTCATTTGATCGGCCTAAAAAACATAGAGGGATCAAGGAAACTAAGGACTGAGTTATCTTATGATGTGGCTACGTTGGGTGGAATAGAATAGATAGGATAGATAGATGGATAGATAGATAGATAGATAGATAGATAGATAGATAGATAGATAGATAGATAGATAGATAGACAGACAGACAGATGGGCAGGCAGACAGTTGGTGGATGGATGGATGGATGGGAGATAGAATAGAATAGAATAGAATAGAATAGAATAGAATAGAATAGAATAGAATAGAATAGAATAGAATAGAATAGAATAGAATAGGATAGGATAGGATAGGATAGGATAGAATAGAATAGAATAGAATAGAATAGAATAGAATAGAATAGAATAGAATAGAATAGAATAGAATAGAATAGAATAGAATAGAATAGAATAGAATAGAATAGAATAGAAAGGGATGGGATAGAATGGGATGGAATGGAACAGAATAGAATGAACTCTGAAGGTCACCTTGTCCTCATGCAACTGCCTCTGTATAGGGAGTCACTCACTAGAAAGAATGCCTTATGCCATCACTGTGGGTCTCATCAATAAATTTGTTCTTACTGGGATATCTCTGCTCTGTCCCTTTCCTTTAGACATATGACATGGGATCAGATCCAAAGGCTCTGCAAATACTGGTCACTAGGAGCAGCTAGGTGGCACAGTGAGTAGAGTACCAGCCCTGGAGTCAGGAGGACCTGAGTTCAAATCCAGCCTCAAACACTTGAAACATTTACTAGCTGTGTGACCTTGGGCAAGTCACTTAACTCCAATTGCCCTGCCTTCCCACCCTGCCCCCCCAAAAAAATCTGGTCACTATTCGCAATATTTCCATCATAGTATTCCTTGGCTTCTCTATAACATCTGACATTATAATTTAAATGCCCTCTGCTCTTCTATATTCTCCTCCACCTCCCTGGTTGAGATGTATCCTGACGATATTAAGAAGTTGAAAATAAAACCTTAGTCATTTAAACTGAATCATTTAAAAGCCCATGTAATTTAAAGCAATAACTATTCCCTAGGTGACTGGTATCATATAATTTCTGAATTAAATAGAATGAGTTTGTACCTGATATTTTAAGATCCCATTTTCCTGGTTCCTGGAGTCAGGATTTGAAGCACTGACATAACATAGGCTGTTAGCAACAGGTGTGTGCATAACTTAGAGAGTTTGTGTCTACTCTGAAGGCAGCAGTAAGAGGAATTCCAGTGCTCAGGAAAAATGTTGTTATGTTTATGGAAGTGGTGAGATAGGGAGAAGAGAAAAGACACAGGCTTAGAGGAAGAGATTCTAGAATGCTTATTTCTTGGAGGTTGGGGGAGCTGGAAACAGGGAGGGACCCTGGACAAAGAACCAAGGCTGCCTATGTTTGAACAAGAGGCATGTCATGGACACCTCAATGAAAATTCATAGCATGAGGTCCCCAAGAAGGTCCAACCCAGTCAGAAGCCCTTGCAATAAAAGGATTTGGCTTGTCTCCTGGAGGATCACCTATCTCTAAATCACCAACAACAACTGAACCCCATCTAAGCAAGCCCCAGGAGGTGGCAAAATGCTGAAGGAGACAGGTGACAGTCATGGTCATTGTTTTAGGATACTGGGATGGTAGGGATTACTGCCCTTAAAGTGTGGCAACAGCAGGCAAGGGAGTAAGGAGTGTTACTCAGGCAAGTATGGAAACAACAAAGAACCATGAAGGCACTCAGTCAACAAGCATTTATTATGCACGTACTGTGCACCAGGCTCTGTCCTAAAGGGTGGGAATACAAAGAAAAGCAAAAATACATTCTCTACCCTAAAGCAACTTACATTCTTTATTTTTAATTTTATTTAGTTCCAAGTTTTTGTCCTCTCTCCTCTCCTTCCATTAATACACTGAGAATTCAAGAAATACAGGACCTATTATGCATATAAAGTCATGCAAACATATTTCCACATTAGTCACTATGGTGCAAAAAAAGAGAAGCAAAAAAATCAATGAGAAAAAAACTCACTTCAATCTAAACTCAGAGTGCAACAATTCTCTATCAGGGGCTAGATAATATTTTTGATTGTGAGTCCTTTGTGATCAACATGGAGCATTGTATAGATCAGAATTACCAAGTGTTTCACTATTGATTATCATTACAAAATTGCTGTTACTGTGTAGACTATTCTCTTGGTTCTGCTCACTTCACTATGCATCAGTTAGTGTAAGTCTTCCCATGTTGCTCTGAAACCATACTTTTTAATCATTTCTTACAGCACAATGATATTCTGTCACAATCATATACCAGAGCTTGTTCAGCCATTCTGCAACTGATGGACATCCCTTCAGTTTCCACTTATTTCCCACCACAGAAAGAGCTGCTATAAATATTCCTGTGTATGTAGGTACTTTTATTTTGTTCCTCGATTTCTTCAGGATATAGACCTAGTAGTGTGCATTTCTGGATAAAAAGCTATGCATATTTATATAGCCCTTCAGGCATAGTTCCTAATTACTCTCCAGAATGGTTGGATTAATTCACAGTTCTACCAACAGTGCATTAGTGTATCTATTTCCCACATGCCCTCCAGAACTTGTCATTTTTATTTTTTATCATCTTAGCCAATCAGAAAGGTGTGAGGTCATACCTCAGAGTTGTTTTAATTTTCATTTTTCTAATTTTTAGTAATTTAGAGCATTTTTTCATAGTATAGATGGCTTTAATTTCTTCTTCTAAAACTGCCTGTTTACATCTTTTGCCCATTTATCAATCAGGGAATGGCATTTATTTATGTAAGTTTGACTCAGTTCTCTATATATTTAAGAAATGAGACTTTTATCAGAGAAACTTGCTATAATTTTCCCCGTAGTTTCCTGATTTCCTTCTAATTTTGGCTTATTGGCTTTATTTGTGCAAATACTTTTTAATTTAATGTAATAAAAATTATCCTTTTTACCTCCCGTGACCCTCTCTATCTTTTGTTTGGTCATGAACTCTTTTTTTCCATGCACTCCTAATTTGCTTATGATATCATTCTTTATGTCTAAATCACATACCTATCTTGACCTTCTCCTGGCATATGGCATGAGATATTGGTCCATATCTAGTTTCTGCCAGACTACTTGCCAGTTTTCCCAGAATTTTTTTGTCAAATAGTGAGTTTTTGCCCCAATAGCTAGTGTCTTTGGGCCTATCAAATAATCTGTTACTATATACTGTGCTCATTTGTTTCCATATATTGCGTTCTTAATCTATTCACTGATCAATCACCCTCTTTCTTATCCAGTACAAAATTATTTTAATGACTACCATTTTGTAATATACTTTCAGATCTGCCACTTCTAGCCCCACTTTCCTCGCATGTTTTTGTTTTCATTGATTTTCTTGATATTCTTGACCTTTTGTTCCTCTAGATTAATTTTGTTATTATTTTTTCTAGTAATAATTCTTTGGTAGTTTGATATAACACTGAATAAGTAAATAAATTTATGCATTATTGTCATTTTTATTATATTGGCTCAGTCTATCCATGAGCAATTAACTTTTCCGAAATTGTTTAGATGTGCCTTTATTTGTGGGAAGTGTTTTGCAGCTGTATTTACATGGAATCTGTGTATACCTTGGCAGATGGGCTCCCAAGTATTCTATACTCTCTGCAGTTATTTTAAAATGGAAGTTCTCTTTCTAGCTCTTCCTGCTGAATTGTGTTGGTAATATATAGAAATGGTGATGATTTGTGTGGGTTTATTTTATATCCTGAGCATCTAGGTGGCTCAGGGATTAGAGTGCTGGGCCTGGAGCCAGGAAAACTCATTTTCATAAGTTCAAAGCTGGCCTCAGACACTTACTAGCTGGGTGACCTTGGACAAGTCACTTAACCCTGTTTGACTCAGTTTCCTCATCTGTAAAATGAGCTGAAGAAGGAAACAGCAAACCACTCCAGCATCTTTGCCAAGAAAACCCCAAAAGGGGTCATAAAGAGTCTAACATGACTGAAAACAACTAAAACAACAAGAATTCATCCTGTGGGGGCTTTTTCCTTCAGGTTCTCACTTATGGCTTGTTCAGTTTCTTTTTCTAAGAGAGGGTTATTTAAATATTCTCTTTACTCTTCTGTTAATCTGAGCAATTTATATTTTTTGTAGATATTCACCAATTTTGCTTAAGTTGTCAATTACATTGGCATAAAGCTGGGCAAAATAATAATAGGCGCTCACATCTAAAGGGCTGTAGTCAACTTGTTTTGAGGAAGAATAGCCCCAATCCAAATGTTAGCACCCTGGAGCAAAGCCATGGTCCCTCCACCCTAATGATGGCTCTGATTTGGCATGCTGCTTACCAGCTACAAATTCTCCACTCACCTCAGCTCACCATGAGTCCTTTGGCTACAGAGGATTATAGAATCTCAGAATTGGAAGGGACCTCCAAAGCCATTTCTCCCCAACCTATACCAGACAGGATCCACTATACAACATCTCCAGCAAGTGGTTACTCAATTTGGGATTGAAGACTGCCAGTGACAGGATATCAAACCCCTCTCAAGAAAGCCTATCTCACTTCTAAGGAACTTTCTTTTTAGGATGATTTTCCTTATATTAAGCCAAAATCTGATTGAAATTTTCATCCACTGCTCCTGGCTCTAATCTCAGGGGGGAAAAAAAACCATGAATAATCTTTTTTTTTTAAGTGTGGTAGCCCTTCAAATATTTGAAGACAACTATCCTATCTTACTAAGCCACTCTTTACTCCCTTCTCCCTCCTCCCTCAAATCTCATCTTTTTCACACTAAACATCCCTGAGAGACAGATAGGTGGGTTGCCTGCCAAAGAGGCTGTGAGACAGAGGATAACTGTGCTCATCCAGGTGCCAGCAGGCACTTCTAGAGCCTAGAAGTGAGTGGTCCCCTTCCCTGCTGGTCATTGTCTTTGAACTTCCGTATGGGTTGTGGAAAATGGTGATTTAAAAATGTCAATGGCTATCAGCCTGTATTCCTATTTTTTTTAACCTCTATAAAATCTTTATAAATATAATCTACACAAGAAGAAACAATATGGACAAGAAGAGAACACGATAAGTAAGCATGGATGGGTTACAATCTACACTACCCTGCAACCAGGCAACCAACAATGTTTTTTAGGTGCCTAGTAAATGCCAAGCACTATGCATTTCCCCTTCAATGACATGGCAGATCCATTCAACTTTGGGAGAATCTCACCACATTCTTCCAGAATAGGCACATTGAGACTAGACCAGCATTTCTACAGTTATGCTGTGATAAGATTGTTTGGACCACACTGACCAAATCTTTATAGTTATTGATGACTTACCCTTTGCCTTCTCCTTGTGTGCCTTATTTGTGCCCTCTCAGAGTCAGAAATTTGATCACTGTTCCAAGCCAGGGCAGTCTTGTCTGGGACATTGTGTTCCACAGGCAAAGCTGTACTGATCCGGGCCATCAAAAGCTTACAGTCATCTGGGGGATTGCTGGTGAGCGAGAGGCAGCATGGTATTTAGAGAGAGGTGAAGTGGGAGTCAGAAAGGTTGAATTTGAACCTAGGCTTTAGCACTTACTTCCTATGGAAAGTGAAGTATGCATACAGAGTGCTGACTTTAGAATCAGAAAGAACTAAATTTGAGTTCTGTGAGTCCCTAGGCAGGATGCTTAACCTCTGTCATTCTCAGTTTCCTCTTCTGTAAAATGGGAATGACAATATCTCCTACCTCCCAGAGTTGCTGTGAGTATAAAATGCGATATTTGCAAAGCGCTTTGCAAACCTTAAGGTGCTATATAAATGCTGGCTATAATTAGTATTATCTGACCTTGAACAAGTTACTTAATCTTCCGAAGCCCATTTTCTCATCTGTAAATTAGAGAAATAATACTTACCGCAGTAGAACATAAGTTCCTTGAAGGTTATATGTATTTGTGTCCCTAACACCTAGAATCGTGCTTTGTACATAGTAGGGACTTGGAAACTATTACTTTTAGTTGTTTTATCTTTTATCTTAGGACGCTTGTTTGGGTTTTGATTTTGGTTTTGTTTTGTTTTGTTTTGTTTTTTTGGTGAGGAAATCACTTTGCAAATCGTAAATATCTCTATGATTGTCATTATCTCTTTAGCGGAATCAGCTAAGTGCAGCTAGGAGGTGCCATGGTGCACAGAGCTCCCGGTCTGGAGTCAAGAGGATTTATCTTCCTGAGTTTAAATACAGCCTCAGACACTTACTAGCTGTGTGACCCTGGGCAAGTCTCTGTTTGCTTCAGTTTCCTCATCTGTAAAGTGAGCTGAAGAAGGAGATGGCAAATCACTACGGCGTCTTTGCCAAGGAAACCCCAAATGATGACAGGACTGAAAAATAACTGAATAATCAGCTAACACAAGTGGGAAGCAAGTAATAAGAGCCCATTCCAGGCTTGGCTGGGAGGCAGAGAAATCCAAGATACCCACCTTCACTAGATAATACTGGGGGCTGAAGGAGCTGACTGATGGCTGACAGTGAGCACTGGGAAAAGGTAACAAGGTCTGAGGACACTTGAAAAAGCTCAACTAGTTTGCAGCCACCAAAGCTACAGAATCACTCACTTTCCAGTGGAGATGGATCAGGGGGATGGGAGCGTGTGTAGTGATGGGGCCCTCTGGTCTACCATCTATGTCCAAATCACTGAACACTAATGCAGTCCCCTGCTCTTTGTCTCAAAAAAATAACTTTCATCATCACCTCCAAACACCACCAATCTTGTGCTTCAGTGGTACATACACAGATCCCTATGATCTCAGGCAACGCCTCCTCTAAAGCCAAAAAATGATCTTTCTTTTTCATAAGATGTTTCTAACGACATCGCTCATCAGAGGGAATACTAGACTTGTAATCGGGAAGGCTCGAGTTCAAACCCTACCTCAGATTCTGACCAGCTACTTTAACCTAAGAAAATCACTTAATCACTTCTCTGAGCTTCGATCTCCTCGTCTGTGACATGGGGATAAGAGAAACACACAGTTCACGAGGGTATTATAAGGGTCAAATGAGATAACTTGCATCAAGTACTTTATAAATTACTCCTCCCCCAATCATGACTTTCTATTTACCTCGTATGTATTTTTCTATTTACTAATATGAGTTCTTCCCAACAGAAAGTACACTTGTTGAAGGCAGAGAATTTCATTTTTGTCTTTGTAGGCCAAGTGCTTAGCATACAGTAGACACTTCATAAATGCCTGTTGGTTGATTGGCTGATAAATATCAGCTATTCTTCTCATTACCTTTGTCCATGGCTCTGTTTCCCTAATCCTTCACCGACCTCAGAAAGACACCTTACTACTACACCCTCTATCAGCTTTTTTGCCTAATAGTCATTAGGTGGCGCTGTGGTTAGAACACTAGGCCTGGAGTCAGAAACACTGAGTTCAAATTCTGCCTCATATGCTTGGTATCTTTGTGACCCTGGGCAAGTTGCTTGACCCGCCCCCCGTGGGGTGTATGAGGCGTTCAGGAGGACTAGCACCTCTGGTGTGAGGGCTTGCCGAGACCTTTGCAGGGATGCTTAGCCATCTTTGATGTCTACTTGATTCACCCAACTCTCACCATGGCCCTAAGAAGCTGTAGCACGTGCAGCGGCCACCTCCAGGTAAACTTGTCTTGGCAGATGGGCTAAACCAGGTTGAAGGTAACCCATGGGCTTCAGTTCTATTAGAGGGATGTCTACCCCAGGCCTGCAGAGACTTCTCCCAACAGAACTGGCAAATGAGAACGGTTTGTTCCAACAGCCATGAAGGCAGATGAAGCAGGAGCTCTGGAATGCTTAGAGCTTGGCCAGGTATCCCAGATGCTAAGGTCATTTCATCCCAAGCCATCACCGGTCATCTTGACTTTCATTCTGCCGCTGCACTTTGATGACTCAGGAAGAGAGTGAGGCTGACAACTTTGTGCAATTCTGCCTCACTTAAATGCAATTCATGCGCAAGCCAAGACCTCACCTCATGATGTCATTGGTCCTCTTCTAAAATGAAGAACAAAACAATAAGCTTGCTTCATGTTCCTCACCTATAAAATATGGATAATAATAGCACCCATTTCCAGGGGTTATTGGGAGGATCAAATGGGTCCATACTTTTAAAGTGCTTTACAAACCTTAAAGTAATATATAAATACTATTATTATTAATGATAGTAGATGACATGACGCCATAGCGGTAGGCAGATGATCTTAACGCCGTCAACCAGATAACCTTCCAGTGTCATGATGATTGGTTGGTAGTTGTCCTTTGTGCTCAAAGAAGACCAAAATGACACCACTATGTCAGCGTCAAGGTACAGTGTGTCGAACTGTAGCTGATCAGACCGACGTGAGTTTAGCAGGCTCTACCACATGCTGGGCACAAACGGGCCATAGGAACATTTGGAGTGTAGATGTCTCTAAATTTGTGCTGGATGACAACTAAGAGAAACATGAAGAGAGGAGAGAAAGAGGAGAGAAAAGAAAGAGAAGAAAGAGGAGAGAAAAGTTGTTCTAACTCTGTGTTAAGACTAAGAATACAAACACCAAACAATAAGACAATTGTGATTTCCAAGCAGGATAAGGTCATCCACCACCATATTCTGCTGCGCTTTGAGATGCTGAGATGAAAGGCACACTTGTAAGAATGCACACCGTCCTTCCCTATCTTCTCTTTGAAGCTGCAGCTATTTAGTAATCATTCATATTGAAGGTGCTCCTTCTTTTCTGCGGACCCCTGTGCTACCAGCCCTGGAGGAAAGCAATTCAGCAGCATAAAAGCCACCCCTATTTCAAAGTCAGCCTGCAATTTAAAGTCACGGGGAAGAGAAATTACACCAAGGTCTCTGAACAAAACTGCCTATGTATCCATGCTCCAGATTTAAATGAGTCTTTTCAGCAACATTCTCTTCTGAGTCCATTTATCAGCAGCCTCTTTCTACGTTTCTAACTTCTATGTAATGTTGGATCTAACTCCTTGAGTTTTAGAGCTAAAAGGGACTTTTTAGAGGTAATCAGATCCAGCCTTCTCATTTTACAAATGAAGAAACTGAGATAAAGAGACATTAATAATAACATATCTATAGTGCTTTGAAATTTTCAGCAAGCTTCTAATAAATCCCTTATATGAACATCAAAATAACCTTGTGAAGTGGGTAACATAGGCATTTTTTACTTCATTTTATAGACAAGAAAGTTTTGACCACTGATTAGCTTTGTAAGGTGAGAACCAGTGAGGAATCCAGAGCACTCAGGTTCCCAACATTGGTAACTGGAAGGATGCTGACCCCCTCAACAGGAACAGGAAAGGTGAAAAGAGAATTAGGTTTGGAGGTGTTCTGGGTTGGATCAGACTACTAGTTGTTTAGGTTTGATACAGACCCGAAATGGGACACTTTTAAGTCATTCAACAGTTAACAAGAAGAGATGTACTTTGCGGTACTTTGATGGGCATTGGGGACACTGTTAGTAAATTCTGCTAACCAAAAGTCCATTGCCTGAGTTGCCCATATTGTGATCCACCAGCCAAAGTTCAGAAAGCTCCCACTGCTCCTTATGGCTTCCTTGGACCCAAGTGATTAGAAAGTGACCTGAATAGTCTGAGCCCTTAGTCCTCTGAGACAACCAAGGCTTGAGAAATGATTCAATATCTTTTATGGAAAAACTAGCCTAACCTGCATGGAGGGATGGGTTAGGATGCTGCTCCTATTACATAGGGAAAAGATGACAAATTCTGTTTTGGACATGTTGAGTTTGAGATATCTCTAGGATTTTTCATGCAGAATGTTCAATAGGCAGAGGATGACTTGAAACTTGAGCTCAGGAGAAAGATTGAGGCTGGTGATATGGATCTGAGAATCACG
Organism: Phalanger gymnotis; assembly: GCA_028646595.1. Taxonomy (NCBI): domain Eukaryota; kingdom Metazoa; phylum Chordata; class Mammalia; order Diprotodontia; family Phalangeridae; genus Phalanger; species Phalanger gymnotis. The sequence continues at coordinate 526,228,799 of CM053622.1, read as the reverse complement.
CATAGAAACGATGCAAACTTGCACAAGTCACCAAGAAGCAGAATGTACAAAGAAAAAAGAAAAAGGATCAGGACAAATAGCCTTTGGCTACACCCATAATTAGGAGACAGAATACAGGTGATGATGCAGCAATGAAAAAAAGAGTTAATCACACAGATAGGGGCAGAGCTAGATGAAAACAGTGACACAGAAACACAGAATAAGAGAGTTTATATAGGAAGAGAGATTGGTCAATAGTGTCAAATTCTGCAAAGAGGTCAAGATTGATGAGGGTTCAGAAAAGGCTATTGGATTTGGCAATGATGGTAACTTGGAAAGAGCACTTTTAATTGAGTTAAAATTCAGATTAAAGGAGTATCAAAAGTAAGAAAAGTGGAAGAATGAGAACAAATAGTTTTGGTTTGTTCCACCCCCCCCCCTCAGGATTTGGGCCATGAAAGAAAGGAAAGGTAGAAGATGGCTTTGAGGGGATAGTAGGATCAAATATATTTTGGTTTTTTTTGTTTGTTTGTTTTCAAGGATGGGAGACCTGGACAAGTTCTTAGCTGCAGCTATTTAGTAATCATTCACATTTAAATTGTTCTTTTTTCAAGACAAGAAATAAACAAATACGGAAAGTTTGAAGCTGAGGGTAGGGGGAGAGGCAACTGTTATGGGGGCAGTCTGCCTGAGGAAATCCAAGGGGAAGTAATCAAACATGCATATGCCCATGCAAAGAAAATGCTGCTAGATATGGAGTCAGAGAACCTGGATTTAAGTTTGAGCTCTGCCACTTAATACCACTAACCGACCTTAAAACCTTAGTAACATATTCAAATGAGTCAGTATTACCATTGCTACCAAAAGGATGTGTCATTCTATTCCCTAGGACCATGCTTGTAACTTTCCAGCCAAAATACCCATCCCTGGCTACCACTTTCCCCTGTGTTGTCTCCCTGTTAGAGTATAAACTGATTGATTTTTGTATCTTCAGTGTTTATCACAGCAGTGCTTAACACAAAGTAAGCACATTTTTTTTCCATTTATTCATTCATTCAACTTCTGTGATCTTTAGTTCCCTAATCTGTAAAAGAAAGACGTTGAACTAGGTGACCTGTTACGTCTGAAACTAGATGTAAACTGAGAGATAAAGTTCCAAGAATAATCAATGTATTAGTTAAGCTAGGAGTAATCAATAAATTGGTTGAATGGCCTCTCTCAATGACCAAAATTACTGAGTGAAGGCTGACAAGGTCTTTTGTAACAATTTGCAAGATGACAGAGAGCAAAATCTCAAGCAACACAGGTATGTCTTCTTCTGATTGGCTATCAATAATATAGGCAGGATTGAGATTCCATCATTTGGAATTCCCCTTCTGAAGCCCCCTTAGACATGTGATTTGAATAAGAGAAAGGCTCCCAGTATAATAAAAATGACAATTTTACCTAAATTAATTTAATCAGAGCCATACCAATCAATCTAACAGAAATTATTTTATAAAGCTAGGAAAAATATAATAACAAAATTCATCAGGAAGGGTCAAGAATATCAAGAGAATTAACAATAAAAATGTGAAGGAAGGTGGGCTAGAAGTACCAGATCTCAAACTGTATTAAAAAGCAGTAATCATCAAAACATTCTGGTAATAGTTGAGAAATAGAGTGGTAAATCAATGGAATAGATTACATATATGACATACAGCAGTAAATGACCATAGCAATTTTGTGTTTGATAAACCCAAAGATTCAAGCTTTTGGGACAAAAATTCACTCTCTGACAAAAATTGCTGGGAAAATTGGAAAACAGTTTGATGGAAACTAGGTATAGACCAATATCTCACACCATAGACCAATATCAATTCAAAATGGGTACATGATTTAGACATACAGGTTACACCATAAACAAATTAGGGCAACATGGAATAGTTTCCTTGTCATGTCTATGAATAACGGAAGAACTGATGGCCAAACAAAAGACAGAGAGCATAAAATGCATAATTCTGATTACATTAAATTAAAAAGGTTTTACACAAACAAAGCCAAAGCAGCCAAGATTAGAAGGAAAGTAAGAAACTAGGGAATAAAATTTACAGCAAGTTTCTCTGATAAAGGTCTCATTTCTCAAATATATAGAGAACGGAGTCAAATTTATGAGAATACAAGTCATTCCTCAATTGGTAAATGGTCAAAGGACATGAACACATGTTTTTCAGAAGAAATCAAAACTATCTACAGTTATATGAAAAATGTTCTAAATCATTACTGATTAGACAAATACAAATTAGGTACTACCTCACATCTATAAGATTGGCTAATGTGACTGGAAGGAAAAATGACAAATGTTGGAGGGGATATAGAAAAATAGGAAAACTAATGCCGTGTTGGTGGAGTTGTGAACTGATCCAACCATTCTGGAGAATAATTTAGAACTATGGCCAAAGGGCTATAAAACTGTGCATGCCCTTTAACCCAACAATACCATTACTAGACCTGCATCCCAAAGAGATCAAATAAAAATGAAAAGGATTTATATGTACAAAAATATTTATAGTAATTCTTTTTGTGGTGGCAAAGAATTGGAAGTTGAGAGGATGCCCATCAACTGGGGAATGGCTGAACAAGTTGTGGTATACAGTTGTGATGCAATACTATTCTGCTATAAGAAATGATAAGGGGGATGGTTTAAAAAAAAAACCTCAGAAGTTTTTACATGACCTTATATGAGCTGATGCAAAATTTAGTGAGCGAAACTGGAGAACATTGTACAAGTAACAGCACTATTGTACGATAATCAACTCTGAATGACTTAACTTTTCTGATTATACAATGATCCAAGAAAATTCAGAACTTATGATAAAAAAAAAATACTATCCACTTCCAGAGAAATAAGAGATGGAGTCTAAATGCAGATTGAAGCATAATTTTTTCACTTTATTTTTTGTTTTTTGCAACATGGTGAATGTGCAAATTTGTTTTACACGATTTCGTATGTATAATTGATGACATCACATTTCTTGCCTTCACAATAGGTGGGAGAGGGGTTGGCAGGAGGAAAAAATTCAGAACTCATTTTTTTTAAATGAATGTTAAAAATAAATAATATTTTTAAAAGGTGAGTGTGGGGGTGATACATTTGCTAATGAACTGTTAACCAAGAAAACAGAACTGCAATCAATAAACATCAGGGCTTGAGAGACCAGAAAGACAAAAGAGAATTTTGGTGGCGCTGGAGAATTCAGAAAGAGGCTCTTACCAAATTCGGGATCAGAATCTCTAGTGTGTTTCAGGAGAACAGAGCCAATTAACAATGATGGCAGTAGGAAACTTTTTTTGTAATTTTATTTTTGTTCCCCTCTCTGTGTCGTTTGTGTAATAATCCGGGGTTGTCAATGTTCTTGAAGGTGGGGTTTATCTGTCTAATGTGAAGATTTTCCCAGTAGTCTGGACAGAGAGAGATTTTCCTGACGGGACTCGTAAGTCAGTAAGAAAAAGAAGTATCTCCCAGAGAGGACCATGATTCTTCATGCTAGATAGAGGACTCTTAGCAACCAAAATAAGATTTTTGGTCTGGACATATAATTTCATTGGCTTCAGGAAAATCTTCCAAAGTTGAATATCAGGAAAAGTTCTGTGTAATTTGTAGTCTTAAAGGTTGTCTGGGTCACCGAGACCATAAATGACTTCCCCCTGGTCATCTAGTAGCATGTGTTAGAGGCTTGACTTCAATGCAAATCTTTTTAACCCTAAGGCTCGGCCCCTATCTACTATACCACACCGTACCCTCTCATAAGAAAGAGTAAAGGTGATGAAAAGAGAAGTATAAGGAACTACCTTTTTAGATCATGTTATAAGAGCTGAAATTAATTTAATAGCTTGGAGGGCAAGCAAATTTCTATTATGAAAAATATTGAAAATATGATTTTAGAAAATGAATGATCAAGGGCAAGGAAGGCCTATCTTCTTTCAAGATGTCAAGAAGGTGATAGGAATGATAAAAATCGCATATATATACCTCCAAAGAGAAGAAGGCTTTTAAGGAACAAAATAGATATCATATACTGCAAAGTCATTTAATGATATGTATAGTATAAAAAGGATATTAGAGCAGGAATAATTAAAGCCAAAAAACAAAAAGAGATGTTTCTGTGAAGAATAAATGAATGAAGAATACAATTTTTTTTAAAGTATTTAACAAATGCTATGTGCCTAACACTAGAGATAAATACAAATTGGAAGACAGTACAGGCCTTCAAAAGCGTGCGTTCTAATAGGGGAAGTCCAGAAAGTAGAAAGGAATGGTGGCCAGAGCAAGATGTTTTGAATTGAAAACTTACTGGATCCTGAGCGGAGATCTAGGAAAGTAAATTGGCACACCTTTCCAGAAGTAATGACAGAGCCCATTTGATTTTTGGATGCAGAACTGCATAAAGGGGTGTCAGGAGGGAAGGAGACTGAGGGAACCACAATCAGAAGCACAGAAGAAGAGTTCCTGCATAAAAAATGTTAGGCCTCCAGACCTTGGATTGGGGAAAGAATAGGAGCTGAGGTTCTGGTAAGATGTTAGGGGAGTAAAATGAAAAATGGCTGGAGCCCAGGCCTGAGCCAGCAGACTTGGAGTGTGAGTTCTGAGAAAGAAAAAGTTAAGAATACAAGGCTTGGATTGTTAACGGGGACTAGGTGGAAATGGAAACGGATATTTAGAGACACTTTGAATAGGGAAGGAATTCTTTCTGGAATTGGTTCAAGATGCAAATAGAAGAGGGAGGAAAAAGTCAGGGCTCAAAGAAAGAATCTGCCCATACTGCATCCTCTTCCTAATGTCCCTATTATTGTTAATTGCTATTGTACCACCATCTTCCCAGTCACCCAGACTCCCAGCCTAGATGTGAGCCTCAACTCCTCACTCCCTCTTTAGCCTCCATATCTGATCACTGTCAAATCCAGTCATTTCTACCTTTGTTATACACCCCTTTCTTTGCTCTGACACTGCTACCACCCTGGTGGATCACTGTACTCCTGGAATATTGCAATGACTTCCTAGTTGGCCTCCCAGACTCATATCTCTGCCCAGTTCAGGCCATCTTCCACTCAGCCGTCATGCTGACCTTCGTAAAGCAAAAGTCTGACCATGTCTGACCAGGAAGCTAGGTAGTAAAATGGATAGAGATCTGGAAAGCAAGAACATGTGTGTTAAAATGTGACTTCAGATACTTGGTAGCTATGGGATCCAGGGCTTCCTCATCTATAACAAAGGGATAATAATAGCACCTACTTCACAGGGTTGTTATGAGGATTAAATGAGATAATACTCATAAAGTGCTTTGCAAATCTTAAAGCCCTATAGAAATGTTAGCTATTATTATTCTCTCCTTCTCTCTTTCTCTCTCTCTCTCTCTCTCTCTCTCTCTCTCTCTCTCTCTCTCTCACGCACACACACACACACACACACACACACCCCATGACCGTTATTCAGTAAATTGCTGTGGCTCCCTATTACCTCCAGGATCAGAAATAAAGTCTTCTGCTTGGCTTTCCAAGCCCTTCTGAAATTGATCTCCTCCTCCCTTTCCAGTATTCTTACACCTTGCTGGTGAGTTTGGCCTCCTTGCATTTCCTCAACAAAGTATCCACTGAGCCTTTTCACGGGGTGCCCCCATGCCTGGAATTCTCTTCATCGTCACCTTCTAGCTTCCCTGGCTTCCTTCCAGTCTCAGCTAAAATCTCACCTTCTGCACAAAGCCTTTGCGCCAAGCCTTCTTATATCTTAGTGCCTTTCCTCTGAGACTATCCCCAATTTGCCCAGTGCGTGTCTTGTTTACACATAGCTGCTTTCCAAGTATTTCCTACATCAGACTATGGTTTCCTCGAGATTGGGATTTTCTTTTACCCTTTTTTGAACCCCCGTGGGAGCGATGACCTCTCGGAAGGTGAAGCCTCCTCAAAAGGTTAATGATTTCTTGTGTCCCCTGTTGTATTAAAAGTACCCCCTTATACAAAACGGTACCTACAGCAAGCCAACTTTGGGAAAACATATTTTAAAGTATATCCCGCATGGTACTCGCCCCTCCCCCAAGCACCTGGACCCTGTTTTTGAGCACAGAAAAAGAAACAAATTATCCAATATTCCCCGTGCCCTGTCTGCGGCTTTCTCCCCACCTCCCGATGCACTTTATTCCCTTATATGTTAAACAAACAGAGAAAGCCACCGTTGCTGTGAAGATTTTCGTGAGAAAGATTGTATATCCTGAAGCCCAGCCAATGGGAGGAGGAGGTTGGGGGAGGGGGGTCTCGGATTAGGAATAAAAGGCTGGAGGGACCACTCCCACCTTGCACTCCCTGTCCGGCGCTGCTCTAGCGACGAGGGGCTCTACCACTCTCCTGAGAAAGCAGTAATCTCCTTTCTGCTTTCAAGGTATCCATCTACATCTTTGCTTTGATTAATTTGAGTAGGGGGTCTTTGTCCCGCCACCCAGGGTTTATTACGTTGCTTAGGTTTGCCTGCCTCTGAGTTCAGCTTGCTTGACTGTGAAGGGCGTTTTCTTACCTTCCTACTTGTTAGTCTCTTTCAAAGCAGGTCTTCCTCACCTAGTCCTAGAGGCTTCCTACCCTCAGGCTCCTTCCCATCCTTTCTTTCTTTCTGTCTATTTCGACAAAACCTTAACCCCAGTTCATTCTGACGCTCAAGGATTGGACCACAATAGATCCCTGCCCAAGCTCCACTTAATGGCCGGATTTGGGGCCCTCGCGGCTTAGAGCGAATGCCCATGTTTCTCTTTGGAACAGCAGCCCCCTGAGGGTCTTCCCCTCCCAGCTAGATTTTTTTCTTTTTTGTAATTAAAGTGGCCATCTCCTAAAGAGGTCTAATCACTGAATGGGCGTGACCTCATTCTAAGTGAGTACAAGAAATAGCCTTAGCCCGAAAGGACCAGGGTCTCCCGTTGAATCCTGGGTCATCTCCAGTCATTCTGATCCGTATCTGGTCACTGGATCCAGATGGTTCTGGAGGAGAAAGTGAGGTCGGTGACCTTGCACAGCCCTCCCTCGCTCAAAGTCAACTGGGCGAGTCATGTCATCATTTCCCTGATGCCATTCGAGAACAAAGGATAAACACAAACTGTGAGTAGACGAGCTGCCTGAGTGGGGACCCAGCTAGCTGGGTGACTCAGCTCGTGCTCTCCCTCTCCCCCTCTTCCTTCTCCACTCCAGAGGAAGGTGAGTTTTGATGGCGAGAAGCTGCCCACTCAAGTTGGGGTTTACTGGCTAGAATGAGGAATGACTACCTTTGAGCCTTCATTGATACCTCTACGGGCACTTGTGAAACCCCGGGGACCAAGTCCACAATCCCTCTACTCCATTTATCAGGCAATCATTCAACAAACACTTACTAAACACTCATTGTATTTTCATTGGCTGTCCCACATGCCTGAAATGCTTTCCCTCCACACCGCAATTCTCCTGGCTTCCCTGGATTCTTTAAAGTCTCAGCTAAAATCTCATCTTCTGCAAGAAGCTTTTCTTAGTCCCCCTCAGTGCTAGTACCTTCCTTCTGAGACCAATTCGGATTTATTATGGATATGTGCCAGGCACTGTGCTAGACTCTGGGGAGACAAATAGCCTCTGCTCTCAAGGAACTCGCATTCTTGTCATGCTTTTATCTCTGTAAATCGTCCTCCGCTCTCCTGTCTAGTCAATCTTTGAAATGGTTCCTCTAAGAACGTTGTGTTTACTTGTTTTGTAACATTTGGGACCTCTGGTTTCTCCTATTTCTTATCTTCTCTTTTAAAAATAACATTATTATTAGCCTTCCTCATTTGATCTTGTTGGTCATTAAAAAAAGAAATATCAAAAGAGACCTAAACGTACCAAGTAGAAATTGATGGACTGGAGAAAAGCCAATGTAAGGTTCTAGGACAATTGTGAGAGATAGAATCCTTCTAAAAGATGGGTAGGAGCAGGAGGAGATAGGCAACACTTAATATCTGAGTTCACCAGGGTGAGAGACGGTAGGACTCAACCAATGAAAACCAAGAGAGGGGAAAGATTGAGCGGGCTACAGTTATAAATGAGTGTGTAGAGCCTAGCCAAGAGGAAGAAACAAGAATCATAATCTTAGAGACGCCAGAAAGCTGATTTCTGGGATTCTAAAAAAGCTAAAGGTGCGAAAATTCAGAAGAACTGCCTGCAGGGCAAACAGCAGGAGAAAGAAGTGAAAAGCCAATAATGAAAATTCTAGAATGTCATGCTTTTCAGGAATCGGCATGTCATCAGAATAGAAATATTGGCATTTTTTTGAGGATCATACAAGACATATAAATGTGTATCCTGTAAAAATGAGTTGCATAGTTTAAAAACTAATGAATCTATCCTTATTAAAAGAGCCAAATCCATAGGAGAGTGACCTATTTTCCATATCTACTCCAATCCGCTATCAAAATGATCTCCTTAAAGTACATCTATGTCAGCCCTCAAATTCTATTGGTTTCTTACTACCTCAAAGACCAAATATAAAATCCTGTTTGTTTTAAAAATAAGGTCTTTTCCAGTTTTCTTACACTTTACTCCCTACCTCTTATTCTATGATAGAGAGACATTGGTCTCCCTACTATTCTTCAAATATGTATTAGGGCTTGTTCAGCACAGCTACATTTCTGCTAACCTGGAGACTTCCTGCTTCTCCAAATTTCTCCACCATGTGGGTGGGAGTAGCCTCCTTCAGTTGACTATGTACCAGCTGGTACCTGCTGTCTCTTTAAAATAGACTGGGTAGCAGGTCTCTTTCTGTTGCATGAAGAGGCTGAAGGTAACAATGTTGTCACGGTCACATAAACCTAACCAGAAGGAGTGATACCTCCCCCACAATCTCTTTTTGCCCTGAGGCCCCAAGAAATAGGCCTGGGGAATATTTGTTACTGTTTGTGTTTCCTTTGTCCTTAGTTTGAGGTGCAGGCAGCAATCCCCACAGGAGCAATGTGAGTAAAATTCATGGCAGCCTTGGACCCAAGATTCCAGAATGGATGTTACAACCAGTCATTCTGGCAGGGAAGCCCGGAGAAGCCAGAGTGGCGGGGCTTCAAGCCCAAGAAGGATTGTGGACTTGGAACTTGGGACTATGCTCATGAGCTAAACTGTGAACTGAATCCCCTTTTTCTCCCCAGAGACTGAGGTGGTATTGGTATTAAAGGGAGAGATGAAGTCCCATGGTTGAAGGAATGTTGGTATATTTGTTGATACACCTGTGAAATAACTATTCCTTTGTAAAATCTAATCTGACTGTTCACAGAAATACAGTACAAGGGAAGCAACTCCAGCTACACTGTCAAGTGGGAGTTAGAGCCACAGAACCTACACACTCCAGATCTCTTCAAGGATACTGGAGAACCCTGGGGGAGGAGTGGAATGAAGCATGCCTGCCCTACAGGCAGTGGGGAGCCAGGTTAGTGAGTATTACACAGAAGACACTGTCTGCTGACTGTATTTTCATCGGCTATCCTCCATGTCTGGAATGCTTTCCCTCCTCATCTCCATCTCCTGGCTTCCCTGGATTCTTTCAAGTCTGAGTTAAAATCCCATCTTCTGCAAGAAATCGCTCCAAGTCCCCCCTAATGCTAGTGCCTTCCTTCAGGGACTAATTCCAGCTTGCTCTGGATATATCCTCTGCTTACATAGTTGTTTTTGTCGTCTTGCCTATTAGAATGTAGGCTTCCTTAGGGCGGAGACTATTTCTTTTTAATTCCCCCATTGCCTAGAACAGAATAAGGACTTTTATTATAAATGTTTTTTGACTGACCTATTTTGGCTAATTATATCTTTTGAAATTGGTAAATATTCTGGGAAAGAGGAACTAAAGTTTACAATGGGTAGTGGCTTAGAAACAGCTGGAGGACACTAGGGGGATTTGAAACACAAACGACTGATTCCATGAAGTCCTAGCATTTTACACTAAATACATTGAAATTGAGCCCTATAACCTCTCCTCCCCTTCCCCCCAGAAATTATTTTTGCAAGAGTAGGCTACTTCCTTGATTTTTTTTGTCTGATTTTTCACCCACTTCCTTGTATTGAAGGAAATGTCAGGCTCTGACTCTTCCCCTTGCACACTGCTTTTGTCTTAAATGAGTATTATGCTGGATTTATTTTTTTTTCTTAAAAAATAAGGCAATATTTTGCCATTCTATTCATCATCTCCGCTTTCCCAGACCCACTCATCCCTCTGATGACCAAAAAAAAAAAAGAAAAGGCCTTCATCTTTATTTTTCTTCATTTATTTCTGTCCCTTTGATACTCCTCTGTGTTGCTAGGCTAAATTATAGGGCTAGATTTCTCCACAGGAGATGGTAGCAGTAACAGCAGGAAGGTCTACCAGCTGCCCTATGAAAGGAACAGAGGAAATGGAAGTTAGCCTCAGTAGTTGCTTCTGCCGGGGATGGAAGAAAAGAAAGAAAGAAATTAGGAGCACTGGAAAAGAGGGAAAAGCAAAAGATGATGGCCAATATTTCTGTTTCCATTGAAGTCCTAGGAGTTCTAGGAGAAAAGGGAACTTGAAGACCCCAAAGAGTAGATAAGTACAATAGAATAAAGCACTGAATCATAGAAAGACCTATAATCTCCCAAGTATAACACCTGAGGGTACCCACCAGCCCTTGAGAAGAGTTCCCCCAGTTGTAAGGCTACTTCAAAGTACCCTTTGGGTCAACATCTTCTAAAATCATAGTTCACAACCACCTATTGGTATGTTTACCTTTAACAGTCGACCAGGGAACAAAAGCAAAGGCATGTGATTAAATTTCATAGTGACACACAATTTAGCCCATCAACCTGGACACACTCTCCCAGGAATACGTGTATCATTAATGGGAAGAGTAGATACATATAGGAAACATTATGGAGCAGTAAAAGACTTGTGCAGGAGCACACATGTAGGGCACACATATAGTCAGGGGGCACATGTGGAGAGGCAGACACTAAGGAAACAGGGTACACCTGTGGAAGAGCAACTCTGAAGTTGCATGGCCACTGATGTCTTCTCACCATGCTATTGATGGGGTTTACACCGTGGGAGCCCCCTAGGAAGACTCGTTCTGCTATTTGAGGCATTTGCCTGAGGCCATAAGCCTTTCATTATTTCTAGGCCCAAATCTCTAGGCTACCTTTTGCTTAACCTAGCCTACCCTTCCTTGGTCTGGATAGTTTCCACCCTTGATCCTATCAAAGTGTCTGTGCCTAAATCTGTTAGCTTTAAATTAGCCCAGCCCTACATTGTTATCTCCAGGTAGCCTTCAGTTACTTCCACCCTTAATCCCATTCTCTTGGTTCCTGGAGTCTGACCTCATCCCAGTCCCATCAAGCTCCTCCTCAAGACCCTCCCAAAACCCTTTCTCCCATCACCCCAGGACCACCCTAGATCCCTCCCACCATCTGTGTGTATAGAAATTTCATCTTGCCTCCATGAAGGTGCTCAGATTCCATTTACCTCAGATGGAATGTGGCCTGCTTGTGAAAATGAGTGTCACAAAGGGTGAGATTTCTTAGGATAACCCAATAGGATGAATCTGTAATAAACTTTGTTTTTCTCTTTAGCTGTGAGAAGGCTTGAGTCGAATTCATTCGAGCAGGACCCGGCGCGTTGGTATTTTGGGGTCTTGAGGGACCATTAATTTCTATCTGCCTAAATTTCTTCACCTGTAAAATGAGGGAGGGGAGGGTAATAATACCACCTACAGCCCAATACTGATGTCTCACATCAGATACGCTAATGTTTGTAAAGCACTTTGATTCAAGGGGGCTCCCACAGTCTATAAACCCTATCACCATCACTGCTTCCAGGGTGTCTGCTCTCTGCTAGTCTCAAGACAGATGCTGCTCGGTCAAATGATGCTGTGCCATATGAATGACCTCTACCAGCATTACCCCTGATCCATAGTGACTTTACCAATGCCAGGCATAGTCGTCGTTACCTTCTTGCCGTTCAGTTGTTTTCAGTTGTGTCTGACTCTTCGTGACTCCATTTGGGTTTTCTTGGCAAAGATAATGGAGTGGTTTGCTGTTTCCTTCTTGAGTTCATTTTACAGATAAGGAAACTTGAGGCAAACAGTTAAGTGACTTGGCCGTTGTCACACAGCTAATAAGAGTCTTAAGGTTGGATTTGAACTCGGGTCTTCCTGACTCCAGGCCAGGCGCTGTATCCACTTCGCCACCCGGCTGCCCCTCACTGTGCACTAGTCACCCAGCTTTAGATAAAATCTTTGGCTATTGTGCTAGCACTAGTCACATCTTCAGCTGAAGTCTTGGCTCTAATGGGATGCCTTCCTCATGAGTGGACTCACTCATGCTCTTAGTTCAAAAGTCTGAGGCTTCTTAATAACTTTAGAAAAGCATCCACCTTTATTTCAGCCACTGAGCCAGTAGCCATGCTAGGCATTCACCCTTCTCAAGTTATGTTCACTAAAACACTGAGCAAGCAACTTCCTCTCCAAATGCTAATACCATTAAACTTAGTCTCTTATTCAGATTCAAATTCTTTGTCCCAGGTCCTGGGAATCTACAGGTGACTTCACCCTAGTTTATGGTGAATGTTCGATATACCTCTCAATTTTAATATCTGAAGACCAAACTATACCCTACCCATGCCCCGACCACAATGGCTCTGAGTTACGGTTTCCCCAGTTTGTGTCAGTTGATTTTAAACTTCCTGCCCTTTCCCTGCCTCCCTTACAGAAAAGTGAACCTGGAAAAGAATAGAAACCAGACAAAGCTACGCCCAGAGGTCAAGCTTTCATTGTCTGTCCAAAGGGTATAGCCACATTCCTGGCTTTTCATATGTATATGTAGTTAGCCAAAGCCTTGAACTCACCTTCACCCGAGTAAGAAACTAGAGGAAAGTTATTTAGATTACAGAAAGGATAGACAATCTAAGAATTTAATAATTGGAGCTGACTAGGAGGTCATTACAGAAAAACTCCTATTGGAAAGCCATAGAAACAATTTTTAAAAGGGAGCCCAGAAGCTCTCTTCCAACTTTAAACCTGTAATTTTGGGGTGCCCTATCAGAATTGCTGAGATCTGATGCATTAGGCAGCTGGCTGGTTCAGTGGTTAAGAATGCTGGCCTGGGGTCTTCCTGAGTTCAAATCCATCCTTGGACACTTACTAGTTATGTGACCCTGGGCAAGTAATTAATCTAAAAGTAATTAACTTAATCCTATTTACCTCAGTTTCCTCTTCTGTAAAATGAGTTGGAGAAAGAAATGGCAAACCCCACTCCAGTATTTTTACTAAGAAAACCATAAATAGAATCATGGAGAGTTGAGCACGATGTAAAACACCACTATACCAGGATGTCTTGGCCCTGAGGAAAAGCTAAGGGGAAAAAAGTCCAGAAGTATGTGAGAGAAATGGATAGAAAGATAGGAGCTTTATAACAGCTAGCATTTATATAGTGCTGTAAGATTTATAAAGTGCTTTACAAATATTAGCATATCTGATGTGAGACATCAGTCTTGGGCTATAGGTCGTATTATGACCCTACTCCTCCAGAAATTTAGCAGATAGAAATTAAGTGCCTTTCCCAGGGTCACACAGCTAATCAGGATCTGAAGCTGGATTTTAATTTAGATGATCTTGAATTCAAATCCAACACTTTACCTGCGGAGCCATCTATCTGCCTTGGATTTGAGTGGAACGTTGTAAAGATGATTAGGGGAATAGAATATTTGCATTAAGCATCATGTTTATAGCATAAAGATAAGGTGGGAATATATAACATACAGAGAATATTTCAGATATGAATAATCTAGAAACAAGATACAGCAATATTTATCTATTTAAAAAAATACGCTTTAGCAGAAATCAGCTATCTACATCATTTGGCCATTAGGTAGTAAAAGAAGCACTGTCTTCAGTTGAGAGCTAATGTAACAGATTCAGAGACGTTTAAGATACTAGGGTCCCTAGTCCTGTTAGTCATTGATCAAAGCCAGCTCTCTTCATTCCAAATCCAGTGCTCTTTCAGAAATACTACAGCCATGAGCTGGGTAACAATAATCATAATTAAATCCTGAGGGTCTTCTCCTCCAGATATTTTTTTTTTTTTTGGACTAGGTAAAGAGGCCATTCTCTGCCTTGTTTCTTATTAAGCCTTAATCGCTGAATGGGAGTAGCCTTGGTCAAAGTGAGACCTATTGGAGACCTTAGCTTGAAAAGGCCAAGGTATCTCACTGCATCCTAGGTCATCTCCAGTGGTTCTGGTCTATATCTGGCCACTGGACCAGTGGCTCTGGAGGAGAAAGTGAGGCTGGTGACTTGGCACAGCCCTCCCTCACCTAAATTCCATTCGCTTGCGTGTCACAGCATCACCTCCCTGATGTCATGGTCCTCTTCAAGAATGGACTATAAAAACAATCTGCTGACAAATAATAAGATCTTCTCTACTGCCCCAAGGCCAGGGGGTCTTTCATTTTGGGAAATCCATTTTGAAAAGGGGCCCAGTCCGACCAACCTTCAGTCACCCCTTAGTTATGCTTTTAACTTAGTGAATTTCAGCACAGCGCCTCAGCTGCAGTCTCACCCTGGAACCTCCCTCAGGACCCAGGCCATCCTCACCCTCATATATCTATCCCTCATTCCAGCTCCCTTCTCCCATGGGTGAGTTCCTTTAGATGCCTTCATTTTGGAGAGAGCTCCAAACCAGCCAACCTTCACTGCCCTCTCGGGGATGCTTCTGACTTCCCAGATTTTGACACTACGTCCCAGCACTGGCATCCTCTTTCCCTTTTCAGCTCCCTCTTGTGTGTCAGGGAACAGTCTTTTTGCTTGTATTTGTAGCTCTAGAATTTAGCGCAGCGTCTGGCACATAGCAAGCGCTTAACAAATGTTCCCTGTCTTGCTTGTTGCTTAGGAGATATAATATGATTAATAATAGAGGAGGTGGAGTCCCACTTTCAAATCTATGACAAATGGTGTTGCTGTTGCCCAATATCCATGAGTATAAACACGGAGTGATTGGGGCAGGAAAGGAAATACGTGAGAGGATACAGAGGGAGTGAAACGGAAAAAGAAACGATGCAATTATCAGGGTTGTGTTTGGGTGAAATGGATTATGTAAAACAGAATTGGGGAGAAATGCTGAGATGTTGGAAAAACGTGAGCAATATTTATGTTTATAATTACTATTTCTGTCTCGGAATACAATCTGGTTGAAAAGAAAAATGGTCTATAGACTTTTAATGTTAGAAGGAAAGAACAAATTTGGGGAAAATGTAATTCAAAGTGTATTTTTAAGAACTTCAATTTGTATGTTGCTTAAGAAAAAAAAATTCCAATAACAAACGATGAAAATGATATAGCAGCTGATAAATTTGCAAGAATGAATAGAAGGTGCTATAATTAGCCAGGCCCACAAGCCATGGGTGGGGAGAGTCAGGGTGGGGATAATTTGAGTCTAAAAGAAATTGAGTTGTAAGCAAGTAAATATTATGATTGAAATTAAAAATGTGACCTACCTGTACTCTTGACCTTGCTAGGTGGTGAAGTGGCCTGGAGTGAGAGCGACTCATCTATGTGAGTTCAGATCTGGCTTCAGACACTAGCTGTGTGACCCTGGGCAAGTCACTTAACCCCATTTGTTTCCTCATCTATAAAATGAGCTGGAGAAGGAAATGGCAAACCACTCCAGTATCTTTACCGAGAAAACCTCAAATGGGTCACCAAGAGTTGGACACAACTAAACAACAACACCGTTGGTTCTTTAATAATAGTCGTGATGTTTTCTATATCTGTGCTAAAAGATTATTAATGGTAAAGGTTCACTGTTACTAGAGAGACATGTGGCCTAGTGGATAAAAAGGGTTCAGCCCTTAGAGTCAGAAAGACCTGAGCTGGAGCCCTGTCTCTGATACGCAACTCATCGAATACCCCAGGAAACCATACATTTCCTGGTCTATAGAGATGGAGAGAATATCTATACTCAAGGATACTAACACAGATCATAGATCCAAATGTGAAGGGACATTAGAAGTTTTCTAATCCAATCCCCTCACTTTATAAATAGGGAAACTGAGGCTCACAATGTTAAATGATTTGTCCAAGGTCACACAATTAACATCAGCTTTGACGCTTCAGAATTGGGTTGCTTCCCAAAACCTAGTCTTATGAAAGAGCCCTAAGCCTTTGGTAATAGCCCTGAAAGTTGGGCATCTGCTGCCAGCTACAGTACCCAGTCCTGATGGGGATTTTAGAACACTACAAAATACTGCTTGCCTGTGGCAATATACAACTGTCTCTTAGGAAGTATTGGAGAAAGAGGAGAGAGCGGGCTTGCCTCAGATTCAGGAAAATCTGGGTTTGAATTAAGTCCGGAAGTCAAGTCAACACTGCCCCAGACGCTGTGCTAAGTGTGCTAGTGATACAAAAAAAGACTTAAAAAAAAAATAGTCTCTGCTCTCAAGAAGCTCCCAGGCTTCAAGTCCTGTGGCTGACATATACTGGATGTGTGACTCTGGGTCACAGAGGCGAGTGTCTCTTAGGAACTAAGCTGATGCATCTGCTTTACCAGGGCACCCTAAGGACCATGAGACTTTTCCACTTGACTTGCAGCAGAAACCTCCCATATGTGTTGTCTCCCTCATTAACATATGACATCTTTGAGAGCTGGGACCCTCTCGTTTGCTTGTTTTAATTTACATCTTCACCACCTAGAACAGTCCTTTGCACACAGTGTGCACTTAATAAATAAATACTTCATTCTCCACTCATTCACATGCCTACCTGCGCTACTAGAGTGAGTTTCTTCGCTAGGAATTAACAATACCATTGAAATAACAGATCTGAAGAGAGGAGGAAAGCATAGGAAGAGCTGGAGAGAATTATGGGGACTGGTAAAAGTGTTAGAATGTGAGATGTGCTGAAAGTGGTGGTATATAAATTTCAGATAATACATTTATACTCAAAGTCAAGTAGGTTATGTTCATCCTTACATACAGTGTATTGTGGAGAGTTCTGGAGCTAGGTATTGATGCATTAAAGTGATAAAAGCACAGTAAACATCTGCTTCCTAGCATATTTTTATTTTTCTTTTGAGTGACGATTTTTTATTACCAAACATTTGTAAAGCACTTTGCACTTACAGCCATTGTTGTTAGCTGTGTCTCAAAACAACCCCATAAAATCATATTGTTAATCTACATTTTAAAGATGGAGAGGTTTAAGCAAAGATTACATCCTATTTAGAGTTAGATAGAAGTCAGGATTAGATATTACTCTACCTAAGTTTCTAATTTTTTTCTTCCCCTGGTTAAAAAAGAAGCAAATAAATACAATTGCATTATTCTATTTTTTTTGTAACAAATGTGCAAAAATAACCATGTGCTTTATTTAGAGCAAAACAAAGTTTAAAAAGGGAAGAGATGCAAAAGCAGCTTTTGTAACATGTTTTTTCCTGGTTAGTACAGTTTTCAATAATGATGATACAGGAAAATAATCCCTCAGCTATAGACCTTTCTAGAGCTGTAATAGGGTAGGGCATCAGGCACTTTTGCTCAAACACTGGCATCTAAAAGTTGTGTCTCTCTCCCTTTTATAGTTCAGTGCTACCCTAAGTCTTAAGTCTTTCAAAGCTAACCCCTGCAGGGATGTGAATGGAAAAGAGTTATGAGAGAGAGCGAAGGAGTACCAATGTTATCGGCAAGTTGAGGGTAATCCATGGGCCTCAAACCTGTCAGTGAGTTAGTGGGTGTCTACCTGAAGCATGTGAAGAAAATCCCAGCAGAACGAGGGGAGCAATTTCAACAGCCACAAAGGTGGCTGCAGCAGGTGCTTCTTAACCCGGTCAGACATCAGAGGAAGGCGCCGAGGTGATCCACTGCATGCTGGACAGGCACTAGTTGCCTTGATTTTTGCCTTGCCGCTGGACTAATGATGATTCTGGCAGAGGGAGTGAGGCTGAGAATTTTCAACTCTGACTTATTTAAATCCCCCTCGTGATGTCATGGGTCCTTTTTGAAAACAAAGGACAAACAAGAACAGAAACAAACTAGGATATCTGAAAGGCCTCATCGTCTGTAGGCAATCCTATTTTAATTTGCCCTTTTTCCTGGATTTGCTTCGTCATGGTAGAAAACACCTTTATAGTATTTGTAGACTTCAAAGTATTTTATAAAGTAGCAATCATCAAAACTTATGTATGTATACGTGCACATATATGTATATATCTACACACCAAAATTTACCCATGTGTTTATATATGTTATGTTTACACACACATGCAGTAGCAATTTGGATTTGAAGATGGTTCTCACCCATTAATAGGCCATGTGACCTTGCTTATGTCACAGGAAGCCTAAGTCACATGTGGGAGGAGCTTCCCAACAGGAAAAGGAAGTTGTGTCACAGGAAATGCTGAGAGAGAGAGAAAAGGATGTTATGGCTGCCGGTCGCTGTTAATGGCTGCCACTGTGGTTGGTAGAACTGAACAGACGGACTTAGCTGTACTGTGAGTTTGTTTTGGGGCAGACCCCAGCGGGTTTGGGGATGGAGAGTTTGCGGGCTCTGTGTGGAATGTTTTACTGCTCTGATAGACCGGATAAACGGCTTGCGGGAGGTGGTTCTCTGGTGTCTGAATGAATGGTTTGCTTCTTGTACCTTCTATGTGGAGCGATACAGAACCACACAGGCATCTGGACTGCTATCATCTGCGTTGTGTTTATTACATACACATATGTGTATTTGTCTGCCCCACTTAATGGCTGGATTTTGGGCTTAGAGTGAATGTCAATGGTGCTGTTTCTCTTTGGAACAGCAACCCTGAGGGTCTTCCCCTCCGAGCTTGTTTTTTTTTCTATTTTCTAATTAAAGGGGCCATCCCTTGACTCACTTCTTAAAGAGCCCAACTCACTGAATGAGCGTAACCTCACTCTTAGTGAGTACATGAAAAAGCCTTAGCCTAAAAGGGCCAGAATGCGTCCTGGGCCATCTCTAGTCATCCTGGTAAATATCAGGTCACTGGACCCAGATGGCTCTGGAGGAGAAAGTGACGCCCAAGCCTTCCCTCACTCAAATCGAAGTCAATTGCAAGTCATGTCATCATTCTCTGATGCTGTGGTGCTCTTCGAAAACAAAGGATAAACAACACACACACACACACATTCTTCTCTCTTGAACCAATTTGGTTCAAACGATGAAAGTGAGGTTCAAGCATAAACTGCCACCCCTCTGGTCTTCTGCTTTAACTCTTGTAGGAATCATTGCTTGGCCTGTATCCACTTAATGTTTTTTCTTTGAGGCTTTGCTGTAGCCATTTTCACATTGTTGTCTTCTTCTGAATTTCCGGCTTGATCTTCTCTGCCATCATAGTAGCTTTTCACGGTCAGTTTCTTTTTTTGTTGTTGGCTCATTTTAACATCTTATTTCTTGACTTTGACCTTTATATTAAATTTGGGCTCTGCACACCTGGGGACACAGAGATACTATTCTAAGCTTCAGGCTTGCTTTTTTATGTTGCTATTCTCAGAGCCAGTTCTGAGGTTCTGCAAGTTTCAGTGCTTCCGAAGTGCTATGACTTGGGGACAAGTAGGGTCACTGTTCTCTTAGTCTGAGCTCTGGTTTTACCTATGAAGGATCTGCTCTGCAGCAGCCACGATTGCTAGTGTTCCTCAGGCCCTGGAACTGGAACTAGGCCCGTGCTCCCTTGTCATAAACCATAAGCACTCTTCTCTGCCCTGGAGCTGTGATCCAGTTCTGCATGTGGGCAACAAAGCTGCAATTCCTGGTTCTGTGCTCAGTGTGATCCCAAGGTTCCCTGCAGTTCCCTTCTGACAAGTTTTCCAATCTCTCTACCGTCTCTGGACTAAGAACTCCCAAAGATGCTGGCGCTGCTGCTACTGCCATTGTCACAGCAACCTCCAAGGCCTATCGTTGGTGCTGGCCATATGTGCTCCAGACTGATCCCTACCTTGATGTCACAGACCTTCTCTGACTGAACTCTTAAGTTTTCTTGGACTGGAAAAATGGCTCACCTTGACCTTTTATTGGGTATGCCACCAGAATTCTATTTGACATTCTAATATTTTTTTTTAATTTTTAGTTTACAACACTCAGTTCCACAAGGTTTTGGGTTCCAAATTTTCTCTTCCTCCCTCTCCTCCCCCCCACCCCCCAGGACAACATGTAATCAAATGTAGGTTCTACATACACCTTCACATTTGAAATTATTTACATAAT
Source organism: Phalanger gymnotis (assembly GCA_028646595.1). Taxonomy (NCBI): domain Eukaryota; kingdom Metazoa; phylum Chordata; class Mammalia; order Diprotodontia; family Phalangeridae; genus Phalanger; species Phalanger gymnotis. Next base: position 526,208,610 of record CM053622.1, on the reverse strand, counting down.
CCAGTTGTAAAGAAGAATTCTAACCAATGGAATGAATCATGAGAAAGGAGAAACGAAACCAAAGAAGAAAAAAGAAAAAGAGAGCAAAAAGTTTGCCTCCATCTGCATTCAGATTCCATAATTCTTTTTCTGGATGTGCATAGCTTTTTCCATTATGAGTCTTTTGGAGCTGTATTTGACATGTTATTTTAAAGTTGTTTGGAAAGAAATATTGGGAGAGTTTGGCTGAGTTGCTGCCTTTACTCTGCACTTTTGGCTCTGTCCCTCCCCACCCCTGCCCCTAAACAACATTAATACTAAAGATCATACTGTAAGAAATTAGAAGAGAAATAGATCATATACCTCTTCTAGCTATGGAAAGAAGATGTATTCTTAACCAAAAAGATAAAATTGATAACTTTGTTCATCTGAAACTGAAGAGCTTCTACACAGACAACAGTAATTAATGCATCTAGAATAAGTGGAGAAATAGCCAAATGGGGAAAAAAAAATCATATCAAACCTGATAAAGGTTTGACATCCAAGATATATAATATATAAAAATATGTGTTTGCTTGTATCACTAATAGCTATTCCCCAAATAGATAAGCGGTCAAAGAATATGAATAAACATTTCTTTAAAAAAACAACTATATAAGAAAAATGTCCCAAATCACTAATAAAAATTGAATTAACCCTAAGGTTTTACCTCATATATAAATTGGCCAAAATGGCCCCAAAATGGCAACAATAAATATTGGAGGAGTTGTAGAAGAATAGGCACACTAATACAATGTTGGGGGAGCTGTGAAATGATACAACCATTTTGGAAAACAATTTTGAATTATGCAGATTAAGTAAAATGCACCTGCTCTTTGAACCAGAGCTGAGCTTTTATCCCAAGGAAGTCAACTATAAGGGAAAAAATCCCTATGTACTCAAAATATTTATAGCAACACTATGTCAGCTAAAAATCGGAAACAAGATGCCCATCAATTGGGGAATGGCTAAACAAATTGTGGTACGTGAATGCAATGAGATATTACTGCACTGTAGGAAATGATGAGGGGGCAGCAAGTTAGTGCAGTGGAAGGTGACCCTGGGCAAGTCACTTAACCCAGATTGCCTTCAAAAAAAGAGAAAAAAGAAATATGTGATAAACATAGTATGGAAAGATCTATATGAGATGATGCAGCCTAAAAAAGGCAGAGCCAAGAGAACCATACATAATGACAACAACAGTGTAAATGGAAAGAACTACACCAAAAAAAAACAAAAGTAAAAATTATAAATATCAAGCAGGACTCCTAGTGAAGAAAGTTAAGAAAACATTCCTAATAAACCCCTTTGTGAAAGTGGGACATTCATAGATATTACCTACTGCATATGTTTTAGGACTTTTTCAATATATCAATCCATTGTGCTATCTTTTCCCCCTGTTTTTATTCCGATTTAATACTGTTTATCACATGTGATGGGAATGAGAGAGAGATACTTGTTATAACTATGGTAATGTAAAAACAATAAAAACTTTTAAAAAAACCTTTAGAAAATTTGTATGTTTTTCTGATTTCAGTTTCATTTGATATTAAAGATAAGAGGGTCATTATAAAAGATTATATCTGAAGGAATTTTGGATAGTTTTCGTATATGCATGGGAGACATTTGGCTAGAAATAAGCTTTTAAGTAAGCCTGTGTTTTACTGTATTACTTTTTTTTAATGTTAAGTACAGCCTGAGCTTGTATTCTCTATGTAATTCAGGCAGTTTTGTAGCAGTAAAGGCATGCTGTACCATAGAGCAACTTGCAAAAACCTCATTGTTCCCTAGTGATATCTTCATTAAAGATATTCTCCATGATTGTGTGTATTCTTATAAAAATTTATATTAATGGGAAAGTCGGTTTCTAGGTTGGAAGTTGATTTATCTTGGTCACCTTTTTTCAATATTGATCATGTCTTATATGCCTATCAAGATTTGCTATCTTCCCCTTACTCAGATACCTTGAGAATTGTTGCTTTAATGTCTTCAGAACTGTGTCACTTCCAGTATGGATCTACTCTATATACTTGATTTTAACCTAATCTGTTGCTTTTCTCAATCTTTGTTCTTTTTGGTGCCATTTCTACCTTTAGGTTTCTGATAGAGTTCAGTTGCAGAGACTCTAAGGACTTTGATGATGAAAAGTTTATGATTCAAATCTTTACAGATCTTTTCTATTTCTCTGTTCTCATTCAATTTTTAACTTTTAAGTGTACTTGGGATGGTGTTACTTAGGTGTACCGCTCACCAAACTTTGAGTAAATTGGTAAAACAGTAAACTTCATAAGAAGCAGTATTCATCGTACTCTTCTGTCATTATTCCTTCCCTGTAAGATTTTATAAATGGGTTTATATTCTAATCTAGTGTTATTCTTGGCTGCCATATCTCTACTTGCCAAGTAAGTCAAGCATGTAGTAGCTCGAGTACATTTTAGATTCTTTTAATTTCATTATTATGTCAATTGATTATGGCAAACCATCTACAGAGTATTTATGTCCATCCTTTCCAACCATATTTCATTTTTCACCTTTCTCTGGAACAGTCATTGGTACAAAGGCTTAAATGATTTTCATGGCTATCTTTCAAAAAATGCATTTAATGAGCATTGTAAAACAAGTGTCCCTTAAAATTATGTTTCCTGTTGTTTTGGAGCTCTTCATAAAACCAACACCTTTTTTGCTTCTCCAAGGAGAATCTTTGAGCCACCCTTCCACTTAGCTGCAACTTGGTTCTTTTTTCCAGCTTCTGTTTGCAGCAAGAATGTTAGGATCTATATTATTCACTTTATCTGTCTTTGTATTTTTATTAAAAATGCTTATCTATCATAACACCACCTTGACTTTGAAGTTCATAAGTACTATGAGCAAAAGAGACTAAACTTTGGAGAATCCAGCTTTCTTGGCTAACAATTTATGGAGGGAGCTTAAGCTCAGAACCTCTCATTTCTCACCTGGCTGCACTGCTTTTAGACTTATCTGACTTTTTGTTTACCACATCCAGGTAGCTCACTATTGGGAAAACTCAACCTTGGTATTCTACCTTATTACCACCCTCCATCCTACTGACCGGAGTCATGAACTCCAAAACCTTCATTTAAGGAGGGAGCTCATTTTTCACCTGGCTGCACTACTTTGGAACTTCTATGCCTTTTCTACCATGCCCCATGTGAGGTGCCTTTCCTAGCCACCCCTTCCCCGCTTCAATTTTCAGCTTCCTGTTGTGGGTTGTCTTTCCGTATTAGATGATAAGCTCCTTGAGAGCAGTGGTTGCCTTTCTTATTTGTATCCCTAGCACTGAGCCCAATGCCTGGAAAAAAGAAAGCACTCAAGGTCTTTTTGGCTGGCTGACTAGCCCTGGGATCTTTCCATCAGATTGCTTCTGTTAAGTTCAATAAGCATTAATTATCTGTGCCAAGTACCATGCAAGGTGCTAGGGATTCAAAGACAGACAGACACACACACACACACACACACACACTGCCTGTCCTCAAGGAGTTTACACTCTACTGAGGGGAAGGGGAGTTACAGTAGATAGACTGATTGCTTGCTATATATATGGATATGAATATGAATATGTATAGCCTAGATGGAGTAAATACAACATAATTTTGATAAGGAGTACTAAACACTGAAGAGTTTCTAAGGTAGAGTTTCTAAGAGGAGGAAGTAAGGGAGGAGGAAGTAAGGAAGGAGAACATTCCAGGCCTGGGAGTTAGGCTCTGTAAAAACATTGATATGGGAAGGGGAATGTCTGCAGTGTCACAAAGTGGTACAATTGAAAGAGCATTGGATTATTTGGATTCAAAGATTGGAGTGTGTGTTCCAGTTTTGGTATTACCTATTTGACCTCAAAAAAGTATCCTAATTTCTTTGAATTGCACTTTCCTCTTCTAGAGAATTAACTCTCTTATAGCTCTAAGTCCTTGAAACTAACATGTTCACTTGGAAACACTTCAGAACTATGATCCATGAGGTGAGCCACCACCATTCTAGAGGACTCATGATTGAACATACCACCCAAATATTGTCAGGGGTGCAGGACTCAAGAGTACAGATTGAAATATATATTTTTTGGATGTGAGCAATGTGGGAATTTATGATTGGCTATTTACATTCTTTATAAAACTTTGGTTTTTCTTCCATTTGCAGTATGGGGGAAGCTGAGATAATTTTGTTAATTAAAAAAAATTTTAAACCTAACATTCCATCTTTTTCTGGCTTTTTCTATTCAGGGCTCCAATCCCAGACTTCTCTGTCATAGAAAACCATAGAACAGCATGTCATAAGGACATTGAAATGAAAGTCACATTGAAATGAAAATATTGCTGTCCATCACATAATACCTCCACAGTTAATCCCTTCATTCAAGAGACAGAGGGATATAATGGGACGAGAGATAGCATTTATATAGGGCTTCAGGTTTACAAGAAGCTTTACATATTATCCATCTTTTATAATCCTCACAACAGCCCTAGGTCCCATTTCGCAGATGAGGAAACTGAAACTGAGAAAGATTAAAGTTAAGTGACCTTCCTGTACTCACACAGCTAATTAGTGTCTAGATTTGAATTCTGGGCTTCTGGACTCCATCCAACTATATGGGACAATAATTCCCCCACAATGAAATAACAGTCAGAGGTTTCTCAAGGTAAAGACAGAGGCTTTATTTGCAAGTCTTGCGTGAGAGTTGGGCATCGCCCACTCCAGAGTGGTCTGGGGTAGGGAGGCAAGTTTCAGATGGCAGACAGTCAGTTTATATACCCCTTAATGGCCCCCCCCCACCCCATTACAAAAACAACTCTAAGAAGCCCCAAAAACCCCCTTGGACCTCTATCCCCATCCATGGGGGGTTTTGGCATCATATTCTTGAAACAAGGAAAGATTTCTTAATCTAACACCTTAACCTCAAACTAACAGACAGCCGTTACAGGCATGCTCACCCTGTGTGCATGCAGGATGTGGATATATGTGGTGTATGTGCAAGTTTAAGCAGGGGAAGGGGGGCGGGGTGGGTTAATTCTTTAAGATATACTTAAGGCGTTATGGAAGCTAAAATATTAAGTGTCCTTTTCCTTAAATGAGAGACTTTCATTCCACTCGCAACACTATCCACTGTACCCCCTTGCTGCCACAGAAATTAGAGCAAAAAACATGGATCAGTGGTGGGAAAAAGAGTGTAAGGGAAGGGAATAAGCATGTAGAGTACCTGCTGTGTGCCAGGTACTACTCCAAGTGCTTTGCATGTATTGTCACATTTTATCCTCACAACAACCCTGCAAGGTAGGTGCTATTATTGTCCCCATTTTATGATTGAGGAAACTAAGTCAAACAGGTTAAATGACTTGCCCAGGGTCACACTAGTTAAGTATCTCGGGATGGATTTGAGCTCAAGTTTGCTGACTCCAGGCCCACAGCTCTAACCACTGTGCCACAGAGCTACCCTAGTAGATTCAGCACATCCCAGCTATGATGTGATAACCACGTAAAATGAGGGCAGTGATACTTGTGTAATACCCTGTACTTTTCAAGGCATTTGCTTTGTAAATCTTTTTTTGTCCAGTAAGCAGACATTTATTTTCCATTACTTCCATCTGCTCCCATTAAGAACAAAGGGAAGGGGGGGAGTTGGGTAGAATCCAATCCTTGTGACAAATATGCACAGTCAGGCAAAATCTTATATTGCCCGTATCCAAAAATATATATCTTATTTTGCTTCTAGAGTCTATTATTTATTACTTTTTCATTCATTAATTTGTCCAAACCTATGACTTTTTCTGTGTGGAAAACTCCCTGATAAGAAAATACCCTCTCTCAAGGCAGATCTTTGAGTACCTGGAGCATTAAGAGGCTTAGTGAATGCCTCTGTATCCCAACCCAAGTCATGCTGACATCATACCCCTCTGCATCTGTATAAAAAGTGAGTTTAATGCTAGTAATCAAGCAATGTACCTTTAAAAGGCCTAGCATCATTCAGGCTTGCTCCCAGTATGCTTTTGAAAGGTAGTCAAGACTGGAGAAATCACCAATTCTTTTTGAGCCCTCTAAACTTAAAGGGGAGAATCATAGAATCACAGGTTTAGAATTAAAAGAGATCTTAGAATTCTTGAAGCCCAGCCCCCTCCTTTTTACAGATGAGGAAACAGACCCAGGGGTGGGGAGTAAAATGATTTGTTTAATGTCAGAGTTAGTAGCAAAGTATCATCGTTAAGGTGAAAACATCCCTACTTAGTAGGGTTACTTAGGCCATTTTTGTTCTAACCCAGCCCACGAGACATTTTAGATCTAAAGAGGTCTGGTTACTTTTAAGACTAGATTTATAAAGACTGACATTTATATAGCACTTTAAGAAAAGCACTTAGCATACATTACAAAACATTTCTAGAGAGCTTTAAGGTTTGCAAAACACTTTACAAATATTGTCTCATCTGATCATAACAACCCTCAGGGATGAGTGTTATAATTATCATTCCCATTTTACATATGAGGAAACTGAGGCAAACCTAGGTTGAGTGACTTGTCCAAGGTCACACAGCTAGCATTTACAAGAGGCAATATTTTAATTCAGATCTTCTCTCTAAGACCAGCCATCTATTTACTATGCCGCCTCTCATCTCCGTCTTTTACATGAGAAAACAGGTGATTTACCCAGGGTCACAAAGCTACTAAATCAGATGGTATATTTGAAACCAGGTCCCTCCAGATTTTTACCTTTGAATCCTCTCAAAATTTTCCCCTTTCAGGGCAGCTAGGTATCACAGTGAGTAGATCACCAGCCCTAGAGTCAGGAGGACCTGAGTTCAAATCCAGCCTCAGACGCTTGACATGCTTACTAGCTGTGTGACCTTGGGCAAGTCACTTAACCCCAATTGCCCTGCCTTCTCTCCTCAAAAAAAAATTCCCCCTTTAAGTCCCAACTAAAATCACATCTTTTACTCTAGGTGTTCACCAACTCCCCTTAATTCCATGCTTTCCCCCTCTTAATTATTTCCTTTTTATCTTGTACATGATTTGCTTTGTATGTGTTTGTTTGCATGTTGTCTCCATTAGACAATGAGCTCCTTGAGGGTAGAGACTTACCTTTTGACTCTTTTTGTATTGGTACATAGTAAACACTTAATAAATGTTTGTTGATTGATTGATTTATAAGTTTACTGCCCCACCCCGCATTTGTAAGCTTACTACATAGATCACCAGTGCTCCACAATTCCATAATGTTATGGCAGCTAGCAGTGAACTCTGAGTGGACAAAGGACATGGCACTCTTAATGGGCCTGCTATTATTTTGTTATGGGAGCTAATAAATACCAAGCTTGGTTAGTACTTGGTAGTGAGGTATCAATGGACCGAGTTTTAGGTTTGGTGTTAAACTCCTGCCTCTTGCACTAAGAAGCCTCAGCGTCATAGACAAGTCACTTAATCTCTGTCCTTCAGTTTCCTCCTTTGTGAAATGGACAAGAAATATGATAAAAAACAAAAGGTAGGGGGGCGAGGTGGACCTACTATGCCACAGAGTTGCATCTAGACTCAAATAGCATTATACAAAAGATTTTTAAAAAGCCATAAAAATGTTATTTTTCAAACGCCATCTAAAATGAGGCAGCGTGGGTGATAGAACAAAGCACTTAACCTACAGTCAGGATTTGAATCCTGTTTCATATACTTTCTAGCTCTGTGACCCTGCCCTAGTCACTGGACTTGCTGCACCTGATTTTCCTCATCTGTAAAATGGGAAGAGGGTAGACTGCATGATGTCAGAGGTCCCTGTCAGCTTTTAGTTCACAGTCAGTTGCATGATTTCCTGAGTGTTGTGAATTCCTAGTATGGAAATTTTGTAATTTGGACTCTTAACCACCTCCTGGCAGAGAGGTAATGGACTAAATATGAACAATGAGACACAATTTTTGATGTGGCTATTATGGGACCTTTTTTGCTTTGACATGCATATTTGTTACAGTGTTTCATTTTTCTTTGGAAAAGAAGGAATACAGGCTTTTTAATTGAAAAAAATAATATTAAAAGCCTTAAGGGTTGCTTGAGGGCATTGAGAGGTTACAAACCTTGAATTGTGGTCAAAACTGAGTGACTGAGGCAGGATTTGAACTCAGGACTTCTTGGCTTCCAAAGCTAGCCCTCCATTCCCCATAATGCCAGGTTGCCTTTTTTTTTTTTGAGCTGAAACTACCTAAAATTATTATTTTTTCTTTCTCCTAAATTGCAATCTCATTGAAGGCAGGGGCAGTGCTTAATTTCATCTTTATAGACTTCTTCGACTTCTCCCCCATTACCATCATTGGGTAATCTCATTATCCTTCAAGATCCAATCAGTCTTGGTATTCACATGTAATCAGCACTTTCAGCCTCTCTGGAGGGTAAAGTCAGGCATTCTACCTCCATTTATGGGGGGACGGGCAGGGGAACAAACAAGCAGCTGGGTAGTTCAGTAAACCCAGTGCTGGGCCTAGAGTCAGGAAGACCTGAGTTCAAATGTAGCCTCAGACACTTAGTAGGTATGTGACCCTGGGCAAAATCACTTAACCTCAACGTACTGGGGAAGAAAATGGCAAACCACTGCAGGATTTTTGGCAAGAAAACCTTGTGGACAATATTGGTGTATTATGGTCCAAGTGTTCAGAAAGAGTTGTTTATGATTGAACAACACAGCACAAGGATCTTACTACCCATCTGGCTCTGACTGCACTCATTTTTCATTTATTTTTTTAACTTTTCCATCATGCCCTGTTTCCAAGTACCTTCCTCACCTCCGCCCACCGCTGCAGTTCAGCTTACTTTTTGTTTGCTCTGTTCTCCTCTTAGATCGTAAGCTCTTTAGAGGACCAGGACAGTCTTTCTAGCACTTTACACAGTGCGCGGCACATAACAGTAAGTGCTATTGACTATAATCCCAGACCCCATGTGCCATGCACATTGTAGACACATAATCAACAAATATTTATTATGTGCCTACCAAGTGTCAAACTCCGTAAACACTGGGGATAAAGACACAATAAATGAAACCACACCTACCGACAAGGAGCTTACATTCCAAAAGATGGAATTGTTGTGGAAAACTTCCGATGGAAAGCATTCCCGAGGTGACAAAGGAATGAGCTTCTAGGAAAAGAAGGAGGATGGGGGAGGAAGGGGTATTCACAGAAGGAAAGGAAGGCGTTTACCTGCAAATGAAAGGGAGATTCTCTGGATCCCCACAACCAATTAGGAAGATTAGTATCTAGCAGTCCCCACCCCAAGGTACTGAGACTGAAGCCCCTTCTTCACTCCCTCCAGCTTTCCCATCAAGACATTTTAACCCTTCTTAGCCCCACGTAGTTCTGTGATCCCTAGTCTGCTGTGGACTGGCCACTCTCTGTAGCCTTTTACCAGCAGCAGCTTTCCCCCGGGGGCCTTAACCCTTGGTAACTGGTCTCAGGTAAAAACCTAAGGGGAGGGAGGAGCAAAGCAACCAATTGTTATCAATTAAGTGGACGCTGACAAACCGCTGTCAATATGCATATGAATTGATTTGGGCTGGGGAGGATCCAGAAGGCTAGATTTAGAAGGTAAATGCTTTTAAGAAAACCGTTGGGAAAAGAGGAGGCAGACCAGCTTGGAAGGAGAAAAGTTACTGGTGAGAAAATCTGGGATACAAATTGAAGCCATTTTAGTTTAATGGAAAAAAAGAAATCTTTTCCAGGCACTATCCAAACCAAGTCTAGAATTATCTATTTTGAGTTTAACAGTGGGTGGATTTTAATGGAGTTATTTACCCATCCAGTCTGATCCCTTTCAGTAAGGTGCCCTTGAACCTTCTCACTGCAGGGGGGAGTTCTCCACTCTACTTGTTCCTGCCCTCTGAAGAATTGGGTCCCACTGGGTTTTTTTTCCTCCTCAGGATTTCACTTTGTTAGTGAGGAGTCCAAAAATAAGGTTACTTATTAAAGAGAGAGGAGGTTCCCATCCTGGGAGCAAGGCAAGAAGTAAGCTTTGGGGATGGAAGTATAACGATGCCTTTATAAGAAATTATACAACTGAGAGACTGAGGTGTGGGGGGAAATAGAAAAGAGGGTGGTGTGATTATGTTGTCTTTTTTCTTGGAACTCATCTAGATAATCTGTGTTTTACTGGACAGAGTTTTGCAGAGTGCTCTCCTTATCTCCACCTTGTGTTGTAGGTAATTCAGAATTATCCCATCTTACAAATAAGCAAACAGAAGTGCAGAAACTAAACTGAAAGGAAATCTTGTTGAGCCTGTCATTTTTCAAATGAAGAAATTGCTACCCACAGAAATATAATAACAAGTCTGGGGATCAAAGTTAAGTGTTGGAGTCCGTGGACAAACCTAGGACTCCTCTGGTCACATCTTTCTGTTTTTATTACACTCTCCCAAGAGGAACTAAACCCTAGGAACTTCACCTAGATTCCTTCAGACCTAGAAAGACTGATTGCCAAGCCAGAGAAGGACGTGTGTCCTAGGTTAGACTGGCACTTAGAGTAAATATGAGGTAGTCGAAATTGCACTTAATTAACTAGAAGTCAGGAGGGTGTGGGCTCTGGTTTTGAGCATGTTATTGACAGGACATGAGAAGTCATTTCACCTCTCCACACCTCTATTTCGTTATCTGTAAAATTAAGAGTTTGGGATTTTGGACCACATTATTTCTAAAGTTTCCTCTGATTCTAAATTTTGTGCTTTATAAATCGTCTGGAGGACTGGAAATACCCTAATTGAGAGAGGTGTATCTCTAGGTGGTTCAGTCTATGGGTAAAAAGTACAGGGATTTGATTTTATTTGCATCTGTGCTTTTATCTTTTCATCACCATTCCCAAACTGGAGGGTGGCCCTGTAATTAGAACCTTCAATCTTCTCATTTCTCTGGTTTTTTTTTTTCCTTCTGTATTCAGTGCTCTCCAGAATATTCATACTCCTGTTGGCTGATATTTGAAGAGCACCCTTAAATTTAGCAAAATACTTTTCATATGTCATAAGGGTGGGGGCCAGAGTGGTATGCCCTAGCAGAGGGTCTTATGGACCAATATCTCCAGAACTAGTGCCTCCTTTTTTAGAACTCTTCTGAGGAAGTAAAAGAAGAGATTCCAGTCAAAAATACGGACAAAACGAAGGAAGGCAGGATGGTGCATGGGACTGTGCTGTCAATAGATGTTCAGCAGAGAGAAGATGGGACGGCTGTGATGGCAGCATGGGCCAAGCTGGTGGCAGATGCTCAGGCCAGGATGAAAGCAGCAACCCAAGGATTTACCCTGGAACAATCAGGAAATCTTGAGGAAGCTGGTAAGTCTTCAATATTTTACCAAATTCTGTCCCAAAGCAAAGTAATAGTTTGTGAGTTCTTTCTCTGAACTAAGACAGAGCAAAGATGTGAGAAGCAGCTTTGTGGTCTTGAAGTAACTCTGCCTTTCATTTCTCTCTCTCTTTCAGTTGCACGTTTTCCAAAGACGAAGTCTAACACAACTGCCTCAACACCTCAGAAATCTCAGCAAAAGGAAGTGCCTCCTATGCCCACCCCTCTACCTCCTCTGCATACCTTATCCCGAAATAATCTGCAGACGTGGTGCCAGAGACTCAATATCAGTAAAAACGGCCGGGTCAGTCAGTCATTCAAGCCAGATAACGAGCATTTATTAAGTGCCTACTGTGAGTCATGTACTATGGTATGCTCTGTAAATAAAAATTTAAAAAAAAAAAAAAAGGTAGAAGATAGTCCTTTCTCCCAAGCTGCTCACAGTCTGACAAAATTTGGAACCAGAGGGACTTTTAGAAATAATCTGGTCCAAAATCCAAGACTAATTTTACAGATAATGAAATAGAGGTGTGGAGGTAAAATGACTTCCCATATCCTGGCAGACTCACAGTCTAGGAGGTTATACTAATAGGAGCAGCAGGGAGGGAAGGACTCTGGTCCTTGCTGCCCTTTATCAGCTGATGTGCTTTTTTCCTCTTCCTCTCCTTTAGAAGCACGTTTTATACAAGAGACTTTTGGAACATGTGTCACCTGAGCAAGTGAGTAATAAGAAAGATGAGGAAAGGCAGCCATGGTAAGTGGAGTGAGCATTGGACTTGGAATCCAGGGACCTGGGTTCAAGTCTCCTCTCCACTACTTAATACTGTGGATCTTGGTGGCGTCATCTCACCTCTCCTGGCCTGTGTCCTCATCTCTGAAATAAGAGCAATGAACTAGATGATCTCTAATGCCTCTCCCAGTTCTAAATCCACTATGTTTTGAGATCACCACCCTATATTTCTCCTTAGCTCCTGTAAAAGGCTGATCAAGGCAGCTTTGTCTCCTTCTTTTACTTTGTCACCACCTCCTTTTTTTTTGGAGGTGGGGGGAGGCAGGGCAATTGGGGTTAAGTGATTTGCCCAAGGTCACACAGCTAGTGTGTCAAGTGTCTGAGGCTGTATTTGAACTCAGGTCCTCCTGACTCCAGAGCCAGTGCTCTACTCACTGAGCCAGTTAGCTGCCCCTGGACAGGAAACCACAAAGTGAATGGGCACCTAAAGTTTTAGGTTATTATCCTACCTTTGTTATTAACTAGCAGCATGCCCTTGAGCAAGCTGGGCCTCAGTTTCCCATCTGTAAGGTCCTTTGCACTTCTCAAAGGCCGTGATAATCCATTGTCCCCTGTGAATCCTTGCTATCTGAAAGCTTTGGATGGGAGGTAGGTGGAGTATCCCTGGGTATTTGTCTTCCCAACAGTAACCATGAACTCAATTTATAGGATACTGAGAGCATAGACGCAAAGGCCCATTTGATAAAAATCAAAACAGAAGCTTCGATTGAAGATTCTCCAGGTGAAAGTCTGATGATGACTAAAGAACCAGAGACAGGGACAAATAAGAAAAAGAAAAGAGAGGTGACAAAGAGCTCTCTTGTGCAGACAGCCAGCATGGCAGCATGGAGCAGACTCATGGCCACAGTGAAGTCCAAGGCTGTGTGGGCCATGCCCACATCTCTTGAGCCTCTTAGGTCCAAGCAATCAGGTAAGATCAGCCACTCCTTATTTAGCCTAATTAGCCTAGTTAGTCCTGGGGCATGCAAGTATAAGGAGGGACTAGAATTTCCTTAGCCTTCTAATTTTGGGGAGAGGGGGGTGACCACAAGGACAGCTAGGAGTTGCGTCGTGACCTATAGAGGAATGTGTACATTTACAGAAAGCATTTGTGAAATCAAGACAATACAAATTAAGGCTCTATTTGATGTAGAGAATTGATTCTCCTTCACTTAGGGCAGTAGTTATCACTACTGCAGATGATGCAAATTGTTTGATTGTCTTCCTTTTGCTTTCTTTTTCTCTCTCCACTTAACTATTTCTCCAGCGCAGGATCGTGCCTATGGGCTCTGGGCCTGCCTCACAGGGTTGTTGAATAGACCTAATATGTTGGGGCTATATTAGCTAACTTCCAACTGTTTTGTAGAAGTAAATAGAGAAATTTCCTTAGAGTCAGGGCCCTGAGGTCTGAAACCAAGAAGCTGTGTGACAATTGATTGGCATGTCACTTAAAACTTTAGGTTCAGGGGAGGAGCCAAGCCAGCAGAAGAAGAAAAACGGCTGGCCTGAACCTTCCCAAATTCCTATCTAAATACCTTTAAAATATTGCCTCAAAACAAATTCTGGAGCAGCAGAACCCACAAAAGGACACCGTGAAACAATTTTCTAGCTCATGACAGCTTAGGTGAGCAAGAAAGGTCTATGGCACCAGGGCGAAAGTGGAGCTCGGTCCAGTACAAGCCATGCCAGTGCAAATTGTACCCCAGCAAACCTGGGGAGGGACTGAATCAGAACAACAGTGCCTGCTTCTAGAGCTCTCAGGCCACAGATAGCAAGGGAGTCAAAAAATTGGTCGGAAGGAGATTGCTTTGCCCATACTCAGATCTGGGTTACAGTCCTGGGTGGTAGTCCCAGGGCAAGGAGGAACCAGAGTTTGGGACCACGGTGGAGGGGAAGCTCTCATTCCAGGGCAGAAAACAGTGGTTGTGGTCACTCACAGACCAGAGCACAGGCCCGCAGAGTAGTAAACGCCTCTCCTTAGATCATATCACTGTGGAAGAACTGAAAATTAACAGGTAAAAGGTAACAGGTAAAAGTAACTTTGAAAATAGCTACACAAAAGCCTCTGGAGCTTGGGAAAGTGAACCTTCCACCCTGGAAGCAGAGCCCCACTTCAGTATAGAGTTAAAAGTCAAGAAAAGGGCTGGGAAAATGAGCAAACAATAGGAAAAAATTCTGACCATACAAAGTTACTATGGTGACAAGGAAGATGAAAACACACACTCCAAAGAAGAAAATAAGGGCAAAGCTCTTACATCCAAAACCTCTGGGAAAAAAATAGAAATGAGAGTGATGCAAGAAAATCATGTCAACAGCTTGGTAAAGGAGGCACAAAAGTACTGAAAAGTGGCCCTGGAGTCAGAAGGACCTGAGTTCAAATACGGCCTCAGACACTTGACACACTTACTAGTGTGACCTGGGGCAAGTCGCTTAACCCCAGTTGCCCTGTACTCCCCTCTCTGAAAAAAAAGAGCCTAGAAATCTTCTTCAAAAAATTACCAAGGAAAATTGCTCTGATGTTCTAGAACCAGAAGGTAAACTAGAAATTGAAAGAATCTACCTCCTGCTCCTGCAAGAGATCCCAAAATGAGAATTCCCAGGAATATTGTAGCCAAATTCCAGAGCTCCCAGGTCAAGGAGAAAATATTGTAAGCAGCCAGAGAGAAACCGTTCAAGTATCATAGAGCCACAAGATTTAGCATTTTCTACATTAAAGTATGGGAGGGCTTGGAATGTGATATTCTGGAAAGCAAAGGAGGCCAGGATTACAAACAACTATCACCTACCCAGCAAAACTGAACAAAACTCTTTAAGGGTAAAAGTGGGTACTCACTGAAATACATTTTCAAGCATTCCTGATGAAAAGACCAGAACTGAATAGAAATTCTTACTTTGAAATACAAAACCCAAATGAAGCATAAAAAGGTAAACAGGAAAGATAAATAAATCATAAGGATTTCAATAAGGTTAAATTGTTTAAATTCCTACAGGGGAAAATGATACTTGTACCTCCTAAAAACTCTTACTAGGGCAGTTAAAAGGAGCATACTTGGAGGGGGGTGGCATGGATGTGAGTTGAGTATGATTGGATGATTATCTCAAAACATTAAGGGGTGAGAAAGGAATACACTGGGATAAGGGGAAAGGGAGAGGTAGAATGGGCAAATTACTTCACTCGAAAGAGCTTTTACACTGGAGGGGAAGATTTGGGAGATGGGGGGAGTGGAGTGAGAAAACCTTACTGTCTTTGGAAGTGGCTCACAGAAGAAATAACATACACATTCAGTGGGGTATAGAAATATATCTTACCCCACAGGAAAGTGGGAGGGGAAGGAAATAAGAGAAGGGGGAAGTGAAGGAGGGAGGGTGGATTGGGGTAGGTAAAAAGACAGAAACAAAACACTTGAGGATGGACCAGATGAAAGAAGAGGAAAAGTAGGATAAACAGAGGGGGAAATAAAATGGAGGTAAATACTCAGCGATCAAAACTGTAAATAAAATTTTGCAGCAAGTTTCTCTGATAAAGACCTCATTTCTCAAATATTTAGAGAACTGAGTCACATTTATAAAAATAAGCCATGCTTCAACTGATGAATGGTCAAAGGATATGAACAGGCATTTTCAGATAAAATAATCAAAGGTGTTTACAATCATAAGGAAAAAATGCTCTAAATCACTATTGATTAGAGGAAATGCAAATTAAACAACTCTGAGCTACCATTCCACACTTAGCCATCTGGCTGATCGGAGAGAAAAGAAAAATGACAAATGTTGGAGTGGATGTTATAAAATCGGGACACTAATGCACTGTTTGTGAAGTGGTATACTGATTCAACCATTCCGTAGATCAATTTGGAGCTATGCCCAAAGGACTGTAAAACCATGCATATCCTTTGACCAAGCATTACCACTACTTGGTCTGTTTCTCAGAAATTAAGTTATAAAGGAAAAGGAGCTATATGTACAAAAATATTTATAGCATCTCATTTCTGGTGGTAAAGAATTGGAAATTGAGGAGATCCCATCAATTGGGCTATGGCTGAACAAATTGTGGTGATTAGGATGGCATACTCTTGTACTATCAGAAATAAGCGGGATGCTCTCAGAAAAAACCTGGAAAGACTTACACGAACTGATACATAGTGAAATGAACAGAACCAAGAGAACATTGTACACAGTAACAGCAATATTTTACAACAGTCAGCTGTGAATGATTTAGCTATTCTCAGCAATACAATGACCCAAGAAAATTCTGAAGGATTTTTTGATGAAAAATACTATCCATGTCCAGAGAAAGAACTGATGGAGTCTGTATGCAGATTGAAGCATGCTTTCTTCTTTGCTTTCTTTATCTTTCTTGGTTTTTTTTTTTTGTTTGAGGGCTTGGAGGTTGTTGGGGTTTTCTTTTTGTTAGTTTGTGTTTTCTTTTACAACATGACTAACAAGGAAATATATTTCGTATGACTGCACGTGTATAGCCTATATCAGATTGCTTGCCTTTTCAATAAAGGGGAGAGAATTTAGAATTCAAAAAGCAATGTTAAAAATAATTTTTGCTTGTCATGGTGGAAAAATACTAGATCATTTTTTAAAAAAACACGTCTAGGTCTCATTTTCTTTATCTGTAAAATGAGAGTGGCAGTACTTGTACCACATACTTCACAGGTTGTCCTGAAGAGTGCAATATGTAAATCTGGAAGTGCTATGAAAATGTGAATTGTTATCTTATGACTTTAAGAGAAGAGGTCATAGTGCACTAACAAATTATTGTAAATGTAAATAAAAGTACCTGATAAATGCTTATTGACCAGTTAATGTGTATGTAGAGGTCTGGGTTATCATTGTACTTCTTTATACTTTCTCCATCTCTCTCCATTCCCCTTCTCTTGTCTCCCCAGATTTACCACGATGGTGTGTAGTACATGGTGAAGCTTTTCCTAATGATGCCCCTGGTTCAGCTCCTTTGGAGTTCCATGCTGGACAGACCTGGGTGCCTGAAAATGACATGTTGATTCCTCTCTTATTACTGCCGACCTGCTCTTTCCCACCCCCACAAGTAGAAGACAATTGGTTGTGCCCTAAATGTGTCGACAGGTAACCTCGAGGTGCCTTCCTGTATGGAAACAGTGGGAGGAGGGTACCTTCAATCATTCCTGGGGACCAAGGGGGTAATATGGTTTTTCTTGATTATCCTGGTTATTCAAACAGAAGTTTGAAGTAAAGAGAGAAGTTACTAGGTCTGAATAATTTAATTAATGTGGCTACACAGCCCTGTTCTAAGAAGGGATATTTGGGATTTCTGTATTGTGCTGAAGTAAGAAAAATTGAGAATGCAAAGCTCGTTTCCCCAACCTATATACATTTCTGGAAGAAGGAAATTGAGTCATGTCATAAATAGACCAAGCCTGGCCCAGGCCGGCTGATGTTTAAGATTCAAGGCTAGGAAAAAAATGAAATACTTGTAGCTGCTAAAGCAGCTTCTTTTAAGAAAATACTAAACTAGGCATTGGGGGGTGGGGTAGGCACTCAGAGCAGAGAAAAATATGTTGATTTAGTTGAGCCATTTCCTAGCATTGATCATGGTAATGATTAACTGATCAGATACCTAGGGACTCTGAGAAACCACTGATTTTAGCTTTTCTGTTCAAGTGACTGGGAAGCAACACCAACAGCCCAAGCCTTGAAGGCCTCTGAGCCGATCAAGTTTTGAGGACAGTTTCAGCAACTTTTAAGGAAAAACTAGCCTAACCTTATTGGGGTAGGCTCTTGGACAATTAGACCATCTCACAAAGCAGGGCACTTGGGTGCCACAAATTGCCACAAGTGGGATATCTTATTCTACCTTTCTTGTCTAGACATCATCTTGTCCTGTTCATCATTCATGGAGTAATTTTCCATAAAACCTACTTTTCTTATTTATTGACTGCCACTTGTCGTTCTTTGGGGTACAGTATGACATAGTCTCTTTGATACCAGGCCAAGTCACTAAGCTTATCTCAATTTCCTTATAGGAATAAAATTCTGATGGACAATGTTCTATAACCATAAAGGACCAAGGCTACAAGACTGTTTTTGAATTCCTCAAGATCCTGACTTAGAAATGTGACTTTCCTTCCTTCAATTTAATTTTCTTTCCCAGTTATTCCTTGATGTAACACCGTTTTCCATTGGGAGACAGTTTTCATCCACCCAGGATTTTGGTAGAGATAACGAGTCCACATGTTATATGGTTTTGATCAGCAGCTAAGGACAGAGAAAGTGAAATCTTGGAACCAAATAAAGTTTAAGTATTCACCATGACGTGGTCATCTTGTTTCCTTTTGCTAAACTACCCAGGACTGACATGGCTATGAATTCTTAAAAAAAAAAAAAAAAGCCCAACTCTGCAGAATCAAAGGTAACCAAACTCTTTGAATTAGCTGAGAAAATTACTATGGTCACATATTCTAAGATACAACTTCAATGAAAATTGCTGTTATTTCCATGCTGCCTCCCCATGCTGCTTATTGTCCATTCACTGGCACAAAAGATAGCATATATTCTAAAATATTTTGTACAGAATGTGATCCTGGGGGGGGGGGGGCGCAACGGCAAAATGGTTAAGTAGAAGATAACGTAAGTTGTTTCTTTGTTTAATAAAACTACTTCATACCCAGTGCGATAAAATGGAAGAACTCCAGTGACTCTGGAACACATGACTTGAGTTGATAATACAGCCTCTTCCTCTACCTATGTGACTTTGGGAAAGTCATTTAACCTCATAGCCTGATACTTTTATCAGTCGAGGGAAGGAGTTGGTCTAGATGATCTTTGAGGTTGCTTCCAGCTCTCAATCCATAATCCTTGGATAGTTGGAGCCAATGAGGAGTAGTTTGCAACTGTGTAGACCTTTGTCAGTATACAACTGTAAGCAGAAAAATAAGCTTCCTTCCTAAGTCTCTTAAAGTCAGAGACTCACTGCTCTGAGTAGATGGTGTTAAATATCCTTGAAACTGATGGGTAGAAAGCTAAGAAAGACTTCCCTACCAGTCACTCACTATCTACTTAGGCTTTACTTAAAGCAGTCATTAAGGATAGGGTGTGTAGTTTTAAGCTTTTAATAGTTTAAATACTCTTGGGATACCCCATGTTTAATGAAGTGCCTACTAGGTGCTGCGGTTAGGAATACAAAGAATTCAACAGTGCCTGCTCAATGCAAGCTTCCTGTTCCAAAGTAAAAATTGACCCTTGTTTTAACTTAACATTCATCTAACTTGGCATTCCTCAAACTTTGGGTGACAGTTATGGGGGAGATAGGGAAGTTAGAGTTGTACTGCTTTATCTCCCCACTCCCCAGAGCACAAACTGCCTCCAGGCTTACCCCCTTCCATATCAAATAATAATAATGGTTGCCTATTATACTGCATCTGTTTGACTTGTTCTTTATAACAACTATGAGGTTGGTAGCTGAGATAATGTGTGAAAGTATTTTTGTAGACCTTAAGCCCACATAAACATTAGTAGCATTAGTATTATCCCCATTTTAAAGAAAAGTAAGTTGACAAAGAGATCAAATGACTTGTGGATGCCACAGACCTAATCATTATTAGCGCTCCTGTCTTCACAGCCATGTCATGTGTCAGTCTAGCCACTTTGGACTGAGGACATAGTTTTTAGTCATGCCCCTAACCAGTTGTGGGTGACTTTGAGCAAATCACTTTCTCTCGGGGTATTTTTCAGTTGGTTGAATTAAATAAATCTCTTAAGGTCCTTTCTGGCTCCAAAATTCTGTGAAGCTGTTGTTTTATTTCCTTGAGGAAAGGAGAAACTTACCACAAAGTAGGCTACAGAATTAAAGTCTGTATTCAGCATTTATGTTGTAAACCAAAAATCACATTTGATTTTTGGTTTAAGGAAATGTGTTTCATAGCTACAGCGCTGTTTTAATTATGTGCCAATCACTGTCTATGAGCAGTCTGTGATTTCATTAAGGCTTGGACAAACTTCACAATGAAATAAACCTCTCTCTCCCCTTCCTGTATCACTGATTAGCCTAGGACTAGTCTAGAGGTGTCAAACTCACAGCCCTCAGCCCCAAGCCTCACAAAACTCCTGAACACTCCCACCAGATTAAAATGTAATTGGGAAATGTTTGACACAATAAATAATAAAATGTAACACAAATAATGTTAAATTTTGTTTTTCTAAGTATGTGCCTCCATAGGGATCTATGTCTATTGTAATTTGACACCACTGCCCTAGTCTGTTCCCATTCATGTGCTAGAGACTTACAGAAGATATACTCATTACAAAGAAAGGACACCTTTTCTCTATAGACTCACAGAACCTTAGAGTTGGCAGAGAAGTTGGAGATTCTCTGGTCCAACCACTCCCTGAAGCATGAAATAAGTCTCTAATATTCCTGACAAATGGTTATCTGGTTCCTATTTGATGACCCGGTAATTCACTGCCTCTCCCTACAGACAATTCCTTAAGTGTTCATTCCATTTGGGACACATTTAATCGTTAGAAAGTGTTTCCTTATATTGGGCCCTCCCCTATCCCCATTAAAAAAAAAAACCCAACCCTGACTGCCATTTCTTAGATCTAGTTTGGTTGTCCAGAATAAATCTAATTCTTTCAAAAGAAAAGTTTTCCAATACTTAAGAGGAATAACATGGCCGTCTTAAGGTGTTCTCTAAATTAAACATTCTCAGTCCCTTTAATTGATCCCCTTCCAGCATGCAACTTCACACAGTAACCTCGTACTTTGATAGATCATTGGAAAGGGGGTTATTTCTGAGAGGAAAGTGCTTTGAACAAGCTAGATATGTATATAGATCGTGATTTGTTTTTAATTAGTAGCAGAGTATTGAGTCTCTTCTGAGGTACTATAGTAAAGATATCACTTCCTAGCATATAAGAGGTTAAGGATGCTGGTTAATCAAAGTATAATTAATTAATGGTCCTATTTAATGATGGAACACCATATCCTCCATGGACAAGGGAAAGCAGATTTGAAGACTGGTGTAGAAATGTAAATCTTGACTTGTTTCTGAATCACGTGAGTATGGAAAGTGAAAAGAGAACCCAGACCAGGGCAGGTTACCTCTTTTTCTTCTTTTTTTGGTGGTGTGGTATCCTAAGGGGCCAATGACATGTTCATAACCAGACTACTTTCTTCTCTGATCACATGCGTTTTTTTTTTTATTTTTAGTCACATTTTGGGATGCAAGTCATCAGCAACACCCACAATACATCTTTCTGTTGTCCTCTGAGCTATTTACAGTTAATTCTTCCAAGGTTGTAGTATTCCATGATTCCTAGCCATATAGCATCACCAGGAGAATACTGATAAAAAGCAGTGGGATTACTGAAAACTGAAATTTCCCAAATGCAATACAGTCATGGGAACAGTCAAACAATCTCTTCCCTGTTACTCAGTTCTGGATTCAGTTCATTACCCATCTGTTGTACCTGTCCAAAATATGTATTAATGGACTAACTCCATGGTTTCAACATTTAGCAGCATGTCATAATTGACACAATATTTATGTTTTCTCCATTGTTTGTCCAAAGTGGATTTTAGATTGCTTCCTTTGCTATGGAATTCACTTCGGTCTTTCAGTGTTCCAGGGTTCCAAAAATTAGTTTGAAGGTCTTTGCCAATAAGAACATTTGGAAAGCCTTGCCAATGAGAGAAAATGCTGCTTTTAATTTTATTGGGATTCCTTTAGTTTGGCTTCCTTATTCCAAAGCAGAATTTTCTTTAAATAGTATATAACGTGCACGTGTGTGCATATGCAAATGCGTGTATGTACACACAAACATGTTTGCATATGTTTATAAAATACATATGAGTGTCTATACATGCATACATTTATAATAATAGCTAACATTTATATAGGGTTTACTGTGTCCCAGTCATCCTGTTAAGTGCTTTAGAGATCTCATTTTATCCTCACAACAGCCCTAGGAGATAGGTTCTATTATCCTCATTTTACAGATGTAGAAACTGAGGCAAACAAGTTAAGTGACTTACCTAGCATCACACAGCCAGTAAACATCTGAGGCTGGTTCTCAACTGACTGAAATCAGGAAGACTTAAGATCTACACACTCTCTGTCTCTCCTTCCCTCTTCTTCTCTCCCTCCCTCTCACTTTCTCTGTCTCTATGTATATACACATATGTACATATGTGTATGTACACATACACATATATTCCCATTTATCTTTTAGGATCTCTGAGGTACTGGCATAGACTATTCATTATAGAGGACCATACTGTACAACAGCATAGCATGATAGCTAGAAGGGTGTTCAGGGAGTCAGGGAGACCTGATTTCAAGTCCTATTTCTGACCCCTAATGAATGTGGGTCTCTGAGGAAATCATTTAGCTTCTCAGTGTTCTGCGTAACTCCCTTAGACTGGTAGGTATCAGTCTTTAACAATAGGACTTTCCTCACCAGACAAAGCAAAGGTTCAGTTCTTAGCACTATGCTCCCGATTTAGCAGGGTGAGCTTGGGTCACCTATCCAGCCTCAGTTTCCTCATCTGAGCATTTCAGCTATAAAGTTAGATGATCCTGGCACAATATTGTTAAAGCTTTCTTTCCCTTCGGTTATCTTTCTCAAGCACCTTTCAATGACTTGTAGTAGAAAAGCAGAATAAATGGAAAAGGTGGAGGCTCTTCCCCAGGCTCCTGAAGAGGTGACCTGGCAGCTGTCTCTGCTAGCACAGTTGGTAAAAGACAGTGACTATTCTGGTCATTATATGCCTCTGTCACTGCAGGTCATCCCCCAAATCTAGGTCAGTTTGTGTGTTGACTGAATAAGCTGTTATGCATTGCTTCTGCCCAGAGTTAGTGCATGATGAATTAAACAAAGAAGGAGAAAGTGAACCAGAAGGCCCTCTTTTTGGGAAGAAGTGTTCAGTGCTAAAGAAACTAATTGGCATTGATTTTTCTTAAACATCCTGTATGATTAGCATTAGTCTGTGATAGTTGATTCATTTAACGGCCAAAATCATCTTCAAATGCCCAGATCTAACAAGGTAGTTCTGCTCCAAAGCCTTCAGTGGTGTCTCGTCCATAAGCTGAAATAGACGCCTTGGCCTGCTGTTTAGGACCATGCTCCAAAACATTTCACTGTTTTCCTTTATATACTCAACATGGCAAGTCAAATTGGATTGCTACTTATAGAAACCAATTTATTTTGGATCCAAAGAGACTTTCCTCTCTATTTTCTTTCTTCAAGGCGTTAGGTCCCAACTCTGATGCCATCTTCCCTGATGGGGAAGTGAGGACAGGTAGGAAGAACACTTCCATGATAAATGTGACCTCTAATTTCCTTAGAGCAGTTTGGAGCTCTCCTTTGTTCTTTGCCTCCCACTTTACTTTATGACATGCTCATTTGTATACATCATGCTCAATTTTAGTAGATTGTGACCTCCCTGAAGTCCTTATGTATTTCTTTTTATATCTACGTAGCTAAAAATACAAGAAGGGACATCTAGGTGGTGCAGTGAATAGAGCACCGGGCCTGGAGTCAGGAGGACCTGAGGACCGGCCTCAGACACTGGACATTTACTAGCTGTGTGACACTGGGCAAGTCACTTAACCCCAATTGCCCTACCCTCCCCACTACAAAAAAAAATAAAAATAAGAAGCAGCATCAACGGCCACCTCCCTTACCCCTTTGGCATGAGAAAGGCCACAGAATAAAATTTCACTGAAGAATGTGAAGTAAATTAAAGAACTAAGGAAGTAAATTAAAATAATTAAGTAAAAAAGTCTCACTTGTATAACAGCAACCACAACAGCAACAGTTAAATTTCTTTTAAGGGAAACTTTCAAAATAAAGGTCTCATTTCAGTTCTGTACTTCATCCCAGCACAGTAAGTACATTTCTTCATTCTAGCACAGTGAGTAGAATGCTCCTGTTTCCTTTTTATAAGCTATCATTAAACCCTTGCAGTCTTGGAAACCTCAGTGCTTGTGGTCTGGTCAGCTATAGATTCCTCACCATGGTATTTGAGCCTTTCACAATCAGGCTTCGGTTGACTTTTCCAGTCTCATTTCACATTCCTTCTTTTTAAACATTGTACATTCCAAACAACCATGGTTTACCACTCCTTGAACTCAACTCTATCTCTTCCCTCTGTGCCTTTGGATAGGCCATCTTGTGCACATGGAA
This sequence comes from Phalanger gymnotis, assembly GCA_028646595.1. Classification (NCBI taxonomy): domain Eukaryota; kingdom Metazoa; phylum Chordata; class Mammalia; order Diprotodontia; family Phalangeridae; genus Phalanger; species Phalanger gymnotis. The sequence continues at coordinate 526,184,349 of CM053622.1, read as the reverse complement.
CGATCTCCTTCATCACCTCCACCACTTCAGATCTATGGCAGTAACTTTTTCAAGGGTCAGGTCTGGTGTTACCTCTTCTGCAAAGTCTTTGCTCTTTAGGCTCCACTCCTGACTCTCTGGACTTCTTTAATCATGCTAAGAAGCGTCCTTATCCTGGAAGTTCACTTCATCCCCAGATTTCTCACACTGGAAGTATATTCCATTCCCGTGACCCTGTCCTCTGGAGGGCTGTTTCCTCCCAGAATTTCTTTTTGAAGGAAAGAGCCCTAGCCAGGAATGTCTTTATTCCTCTACAATCTACTCTTGAATCTGAACTTTCTCTAGATACACCTCCCGCCTTATGTACCTTTTCTCCCTATCTCCTCAGCTTCCCTTTATATGTTGTCTTCCCCCATTAGAATGTAAGCTCCTTGAGAAAAAGGACTGTCTTTATTTCTGCTTATACTTGTGTCCCCAGGACTTAGAAGAGTGTCTGGCACATAGCAAGCACTTAAAAAATGCATGTTGACTTGACTTGAATTTCCTGGTCCCCATACTTTAGTGGTTCTCAAACTTTTTGGTTATGGGGCCCCTTTGCACTCTTCAAAATTATTTAGGATCCCAAATAGCTTTTGTTGATGTATGTTATGTCTATCAATATTTATTGTATTAGAAAATGAGGGAGGAGCTAGGTGGCACAGTGGATAGAGCGCCAGCCCTGGAGTCAGGAGGACCAGAGCTCAAGACTGGCCTCAGACACTTACTAGCTGTGTGACTCCAGGCAAGTCGCTTAACCCCCATTGCCTCAAAAAAAAAAAAAAAAGTGTGACATTCCAAAAAAACAAAAAAAATGGATATTTTAAAAATCTTGATTAAAATAATAAACTCATTACGTAAATTTTATGAAAATAACTATACTCTTCAAAACAAAACATTGAGAAAAGTAACATTGCTTTTACGTATTTTGCAAATCTCTTCAATGTTTGGTTGAATAGAAGATGATTGCCACTGCAGTGATTCGTCATTTCCTTCTCCAGCTCATTTTAGAGATGAGGAAACTGAGGCAAACAGAGGTAAATAACTTGGCCCAGATGTAGTCTTGTATCTGCTTCTGTTTTTAATCTTTTGTGATACTGTTTTAGTTGAAGTATTTGAAGAAAAACTAGCATCATAGGTAGTTGGAAAAGAGGATTGTGTTAACATGCAAATAATGTCAATATTATTATGAAAATAGCATTACTTCAAAGGAAGGATCTTGGGAACCACAAGGGGTACATGGACCACATTTTGAGAACCTCTTCTCTAGTTAGAGTTCTCTCTTTTTTTTCAAATTATGTAGTAGTTATTGACCATGTATTTCTCTGTTTGTATGTTGTATCCTTCAGTAGAATGTAATCTCCTAGAGAAAGTTCCTAATGAAAAGGGCCTTGTTACATGATGGTCCAATTGGATTGAACTAAAATGAGGACGTCCCAAAGTCACCTGATGGAAGGCTAATGGGAGAATTCTTCAAGAATCAAAGTTTATCTGCAAGGGAGTCTAATCTTGAAATGAGAACAGATAGAACAAATGTGATCTGGAAGCTTCCCCTGCCTAGTTTCCACTATCCCCTCCTGAAAGCCAAGAGAAAAAAAGATTTACAGCAAAGCGTTCAGCAATCCGTCTCCTGAAAATTGTTACTTTCTAATAAATTAACATCTAATGTGAAATAAGCTTCCTCAGAGAACAGTCTAGGATCAAAGGTGTCAATATTAATACTAAGGGTACACTAGGCAAAAGGAGGAACTTGACTCTGGGACCTGTGAAAACTAGTCCCGGCTATTTGTCACTGAACCCTGACCACAATAGCCTTCTTCTGTTCTCTCTTTTATTAATTCTCGTTCTTCTCTATTGCCACAGATCTAAAGTTTCTACCTCTCGACCTCAGAATTGATATGTGCCATTAGAAGCCGCTATGTTACTTCTAGTGCCAAGTTCATGTCTATTATAAAGCAGACAGGTCTGAGCCCTGTGCTAATGATAGAGAACCATTCTTTCAGATCATGTGGCCTTAAGGGAAGGACAAGGAGAAGTGATGCTTTAATTAAACGTTTGTTGCCTATAAAATAGAAATGTAGCTATTATTGTTCAGGCATTTCTTTTGTGTCTGACTCTCCATGACCCCATTTGGGATTTTCTTGGCAAAGTTACTGGAGCGATTTGTCATTTCCTTCTCCAGTTTCATTTTAGAAATGAAGAAACTGAGGCAAACAGGATTAAATTACTTGCCCAGGGTCACACAGCCAATAAGTGTCTGAGGCATGACTTGAACTCAGGAAAATGAATCTTCCCAACTTCGGGCCCATCACACTGTCTATTGTACCACCTAGCTTCCCTTGTAGCTATTATTATTACTCAGTTGTAATGGTAGCTGTCGCTTCCCTTAAGAGTACTAATACCAGTCATGTATATGGTACTTGCCATAAATTATCTCATGTGCTCTTCCTGACAATGACAAGAAGTAGGTGCTATTAACATTTTATTTTGTCATCAATTAACAAAAACGTGGGTTTTTTTATCTTCTATCTTCCCCCATTGAAAAAATAAAAACAAAACTCTTATAACAAATGTGGATTATCAAGCAAAATAAATTCCACCATGTCCAAAAATATGTATCTTGAGTTTATCACCTCTGTAAAGAGGTGGGTATGATGTTAATATTTATAGAATGCTTTAAGGTTTGAAAAGCATTTTGTGTATATTATCTAATTTGATCCTCACAGCAATTCATTTATTCATTTAATAAACCTTGATTAAGCACATACTACAAGTGCCAGGCACTGTGTTAACCATTGGGGATACAAAAAGAACCAAAAGACGGTCTTTGCTCCCACGGAGCCTACAATCTAATGGGAGAGACAGAATACAAACAGATATGTACAAACAAGCTTTGCACAGGATAAATAGGAAATAATTAACAGAGGGAAGGCATTAGATTTAAGATATATTGGACAAGGCTTCCTGTAAAAGGTAGAATCTTAGCTGGGACTTAAAAGGAGCCAGGAGGCAGAGTTCAGGAGGGAGCATATTGCAGGCATGGAGGACAGCCAGAGAAAATGCCCAGAGATGGAGTGTTTTGTTGGTGGAACAGCAAAGGGGCCAGTGTCACCGGATTGAAGAGTATGTGGAGGTGTGTAATGTATACGAAGAGTGGTGGGAGCAGGGAGTGCTAGGCTATAAAGGGCTTTGAAATCCAAATAGGATGTTTTGTATTTGATCCTAGAAGGGATAGGCAGCTGCTGGAGTTTATTGAGTGTGAGGATGACATGTTTGCGCTGGCTCTGTAGAAAAATCACTTTAGCGACTGAATGGAAGACAGTCTAAAATGTGGAAGGATACGTAGCAGGCAGACCAACCAGCATCCTATTGGAATAGCCCAGGCAGGAGGTAATGAGGGCCTGCACCAGAGCTGCATCTTGCCTTCTTCATTTCCAGGTGTAGGAAGGAGGTTTTTTGGACCTGGAGAAAGGGTGAAGTGGCCTTCAGGCAGTGGGGCCCAGATTAATAACTTACATATGCCTGCCTTATTTGAGAAGGGGGTAGGATATAAATTAAAGTAGCCTAGTTTTAAGGCACTGCTGTCAAACTCAAAGAGAAATGGGCCATTCCACCATATTGACTTAGAAAACCACATATTAACATTATCTATGTTTTACTGTATTTTTAATATTTCCCAATTACATTTTAACTTGGTTCAGGTTCCTCAGGACTGTTACAGACCTCACATGGTCATCACTGGCCCCTTGTTAGACACCTGTGTTCTAAGGTATACAAGCCAAGGCACAAAGGCAAAGAATACAGTATGCAACACGTATCTACCGAGATTTCAGTTTAGCATGCAATTATTAAACACTATGCTCCAGGCACCATACTAAGTGCTAGAGATACAGAGGTGAAACTAAAAACAGTCCCTGTCCTTCAGAAGTTTACGTTCTATTAGAAATAGCAAGTTCACAGATAAGTATAAATTATATATGAAAAAATAAAAAGTAATTTTAGTGAAGGCTTAGGAAGTGCTAAAAGCTAGTCAACTATTTACTGTCCCCTGAACATGTTTGCTCTTTCCCACCCCCATGCCTTGGCTTAAATTGCTACTCTCATCTAGGCTATCTTCCTGGTTCTCTTTTCCTCGATAGTATTGTCTATACTATTCATATTGATGCCTTTCGTTCGTACACCTCCATGTTAATTAACTTTTCAGCTATATGAATCTTTAAAAAAAGTATTTTAACCTGGAAAGACATATGCACTGATGCTGAGTGAAGTCAGCAGAACCAGGAGAACATTGTCCACAGTAATAGCCATAGCTTGTGATGATTTTGATAAACTTAGCTCTTCTCAGCAATGCAAGGACCTAAAACAGTTCCAAAAGATGGAAAATTCAATCCACATTCAGAAAAAGAAATAAAAAGTCTGAATGTAGATCAAAGCAGACTATTTTCTTTTTTTGTTTTGTTTTATGTCTTTCTTTCTCATTCTCACTCCCATTCGTTCTAATTCCTCTATACAACATGACTAATGTAAAAATATGTTTAATAGGAATGCGTATAGAGCTTATATACAATTGCATGCTGTCTTAGAGAGGGGGAGAAAATTTAAAACTTAGGGAAGTGAATGTTGAAAACTAAAATAAATTAACTTTAAAATATTTTGAAATTTACTATTTAACTATTTTAACCTTCTTTGCTTTTTAAATTTTTTTGTTCCAAATTCTCTCCGTCCCTCCACCCATTAAGAAGGCAAGCAATGTGCTGTTAATTATACATGTGAAATCATTTGCATTTTTTGTCAGTTAGAGTGTTCCTATAATCACGTTTTCTATTTCTTTGTATCACCACAACACTTTTGATGGAACTGGGGTGCAGTTGACCCAAGGCAGCCTCCCAAAAAGAGCCACTAGATCTGTTTTACTTTTGCTTGCCACTTTTCCACCAGTGTACCCAAGGGATCAGGGATTTCTCCTCCAAAGCTAATGTTTCTGGGTTTCTTGGTCCTTTCCATAGACTTTGGCAATATGATTGTCCCTACTTGATTAAGGTCAATGGGAAATAAGATCTTTCCCTGCCCATCAACAGGCCTCTTGTGGAACCCATTAAGGGAAGCTTGCTTGCTTGTAGTAAGGCTTACACACCTTTTGCTAATTTCTAATTAGGCACAGAGTCAGGAGGGTTCCGGCTCTGAGCCCATTAGCTGAAAGAGTATATATTTTGAGAGGTGATCTTTTGCATTGGGGGTTTGTTTACGAGAAGAAGCTTGTGATTCCCTGTTTGAGACTCTGAGTGGCCGTATGTTCAGAGCTCCCTGACAGCTCAGAGGTAAAGGCTCTCTCCATCCAGCATATAGCTGTACTGTTTTGATTCAAGCAGTAGAGCCCTGTCTGTTGGTCTTTATTTGTCTTCTCTGTATTTTCTTTGTATTTCATGTAACTAAAGAAGATTGTCGACCCCTTAAACAGCTATCTTTCCTAGTAAAGCAGATCTAAGAACCTGTGCCAGCAGCCATCCTGGGTATGCCAGTGCCGTCATTGTTAAAAGGTCTGTCTTTACTGAGAAACAGTATGGGGTGATAGAAGGCTGGTCTTGGGGTCCCAAAGATCTACTTGGGTTCATTCCTGGCCTCTGTCACTTATGAACCATGTGACCCTGGGAAGCCAATGAATCTCTCAGTGTTCTAGGCAACTATCTAGTGTCAGGCTATAAGTTAATGGAAAATCTGTAAGTGTACGTTGGTGAAGTTTCCATGGAAAAACTTCATTACTCTGTTGAAATAAATCCAGATTCCCACCCTTACAAAAAATACCTCTCAAAAAAATAGTTAAGTTTTGTCTAACTTTTATATCTCTCCTAGAACCTACCATATTTCTTTCTTTTTTGGGGAGGTGGGGGTAGACAGTCAAGGTTAAGTGACTCGCCCAGTGTCATACAGCTAGTAAGTGTCTGAGGCCGGATTTGAACTCAGGTCCCCCTGACTCCATGGCTGGTGCTCTATCCACTGTACCCCCTAGTTGCCCCTCATATTTCTTAAAATATTTATTTAATCTTGGGCACATCACTTAACCAGTTTAGACATCTTTAAAATGAAGAAGTTGGACTGACTAGTATCTCTCCAAGGTACTTCTAAAATTGTGTGATTGTAAAATTCTGTTTTGTGAATGATACGGTTTTCTTCCCCATTTTCCCCTCTAGTTTGGCAACTGTTCAATCTATTAACCTTAATTTGTAAAATAGGAATGATACAAGGTCTCTGAGGCACATTTCAGCATAAAGTACATTTAGGATTTTCAGGTCACAGTCACCATTCTGATAGAAATTAGTATACATTTTTCCTGTCCATCCCACTCTGAACTTTTTGGCCTATGGCTCTTGGTTGACTCTTCCTTGGACAGTACTTAAAAACAACCTAAAGCCTTGTGGATTCCTCTCCCCATCTCATTTTCTTGGCTTGCAAAATTTGCTCAATTCAAAGTTATAATTCCTTTCTTTCATTCCACTCCTTTTTTCTCCCAGGACGATGGAGTCAATTAGATTACACTCCCAAGAATGAAGAAACCCATTAACATTATTAATCATTTTTAAGTATTAGTGATTGTATTTACCCTTGGGAAAGCTATGTGCTGCTCTTAAATTTCCCATCAGAGATCTGCTGCATGAAGCTTTCCCAAGGCCCTGTCTTTTAAATCTGTTGTCAAGTGTACCACAAAACTAACATTTTCCTATAGGACTAAACTATGATTTCATATTTTAATTAGTTATATGATATATAATACAGAACTTTGGGGCCTCATTAAATTACTTGTGATACAATGTCTAGATATGTTTTCCAAGTTTTTAAAAAATGGAACTAGTGGTGGCAATACAGAAAACTGTTGAAGGGCTAGAGATAAACTGAGTCAGAAAATGAGACTCTGGTATAATAAGGATATTTGTTTGTGGGACCAAAATTAAACTCTCTCTAAAATACAGTCTGAATGAGAGTAATGACAGTATGTACTCTGTTGGATAAAAAATGCCATTGACTCAAATATACAAGTTCTTTTTCTAATAGTATAGACAGCTTTGCGCTACTCTCATCAAAGTGCTCCTGGATTGGAGGTCAAGGGAACTGAGATCTAATATTGGTTAGGCCAACTTGGAAAGTGACTTTGGGAAAGTCGCTTCACCCTTTTGGCATATTTCTCTGTCTGCTAAGGAAGAGGCTTAATAAAGTGAAAGTTCTTAACATAGTTTGTATTATAGATCCCTCTGGTAGTCTGGTGAAACCTATGTACTCCTTCTCAAAATTATATTTTCAAATGCACAAAACAAATTGCATAAGATTACAAAGGAAACCAATTACATTGAAATAAAAGTTTGATTTTCCCTCCATTCAAGTTCATGGACCCTCTGAAATCTATTCACAGAACCCTTGAAGGTCCATAGGTTAACTACCCCTACCCTAAAGGGTCTCTATGATTCCTTCTAGATTTAACCATCCATCATAATTAAGATCCGTATATTTTGACTAGTTTGCCAACGGGCTGCCAAAAGAAAGAAAAAAAAAAAACTGCATCTAAAAAGGAAATAAAAGCATACATAATGAATCTACTACTTTTAAAACCAGGGTTTGATTTGTTGATATATTAACATCTTGAAGTATAATGTGTGTTATGTCCCATATATCATGACGAGGATGGGCCTGTAGGTGCCATCCTATAGAATGTGCACTGGAGGTCCACTAGCAACTTCCAGGACATTTGTGGCTCCGCTGTAAAAGGGTTTGGCATTTTGAGATGACCAAGAAATCCCTTTATTATACTGAGAGGAAGAGCCAGTGACTGAGTGGACCCTTAAAGGGAGTGATTACATTCTCTGACGCTCTCTTCCCAGGTGCTTTTGGGAGTTTTTGATCTTCCTGAAGAGTAGAAGAGGGGGCAACCCCAGCAACATGATGGTTTTGCATAAATGGCAGAGGACATGTATTCTGCCTGGGCAAGTCTGAGCCTGGTTTGTTTTTATTCATTTTCATTATTGTTGGGTAGTTTTTTTTTCCCCTATTACTTCTATTTAGTTTCTTTCCTGAGCATAGGTGACTGAAAAGCAATACTGAGTTGGATATTCGTAAATTTGAGATGGATGCTCAGAGATCCTGCATCCCTCAGTCAAAGCTAAAGGGCAGCAGGAGAATTGTCCTAAAACTACTTTAGCATTTATTGAAAAAGATAACCACGTGGCAGGAAGATAAGCTTAACGTCCTGACCTGGCTTGCCAAAAATCTCATTTGCATAGGGAATTGTTTGGACAACGCAGAGCTGAGGTGAAGTATAGAATACTTATTCATCAATCCTTCAAAGTGCTTCATATTTTGATGTTTAATCTCCCAGGTGAATATAATAATAGTTACGTTATTGCTGTTGCTTAGTATCTATAAAGGACCAGGTTCTCCCAGGGCACGTATGTGGGTCTAAAAATAAAATAGTCCCTTAATATAGAGGTAGAAAACAAGTTTCTCAATCATCCCACATATAGGTAGTTTTTACTTGTTACAGAAGAATCTTCAGTTCCTCCCAATTGTTTCTATTTTGAAGCATAAATTCTTCAATTAGGCATTTAAAACTTCACAACAGAACTCCAATGTGTCTTTCCATACATTTGATTAACACGTTCTTCATTCCAGCCAAAACTGTCTACTCACTATTTTATAAGCTATCCCCAATATCTCAAATGCCCTCCCTTCTCCCCTGAGATCCTTAAGAAACTTTGACTTTCTTTAAAACTCAGAGTTTTAACCTGGAAACTCTTCCTATCTTCCTTACTTTTTTAGTGTTTTTGCTGTTCTCAATTTACGTTCTGTGTTTACATGTCATATCACCTAGGAGTGTAGCAGCTTCTTAGAGGCAGTGACCATTTTCTATTTTTCATTCCCAGCACCTAGCAGTTTGCTTTGCACATAGTAGGCATTTAATCAATGCTGTCAAATTAAATTGAACGTTTAACACATTAATTACTATTACTAAATTACTAAACACATTAATTAATTAAGAACGTTAATTACCTGTTTATAGGTAATCTTTGGGTAGTAAATATTTATTTGCCACTGCTCTCCACACAGACTTTTAAAAAATTCTAGTCAACCAAAGTGCCTCAAAGCAACAGGAAAGAAGAAAAAGATTTTTAAAATAATGCAGAAAATGATAAAGACATGTAAAGATTTACTGAATCTTCACAACAGCTGTTCTAGGGATGCAGAGAAAAGGGTTTCGTGCTCTGAAACCTTGAAAACCCTTGCCACCAGTGCTTTGCCTGAATAACTATGACTGTTGTGTAGTTCTATAGCAACCCATAACTTCAACTGTGAGACTCAGTCTCTATTAAGCCCTCGCTGCTTCATCTGCAAGGAAATATTTTCACACCATTAAGTAGTGGTAATTTGCTGCTTGATTTTGCTCAGAATAATTCTCCTGAAACATGGACTTTTGCAACTATGTTTTGGAAAGACCTACTGGGAAATAGATGATCCTTTAAGACTCTGACAAGTCTTTCCCACACATTTCCGTCTCAAAGCCTTAGTCCAAAGGACCCTAGAACTCATTAGCCTGAAGACAGGTATGATCAGTGCTCTAGGCCGTGGGTATTTTTTTCCTCTAGTCTACAGCCTGATTTCACTTAGGTTTAATTTCCTTTAGGCTCTAGGCCTCTGGAGCTGTATACATTTACATCATAATGGTATTATATTTTTCTAGGCCATTTTAAATGTGGTGTCTAAGCTGTGAAAATGTCAAAAGCTGTCCACTTCAATGAGTTTGAACATAATGAAGTGATACCATAAAGGAGATAACCTACCTTTTGAATCGAGGAAAGAACTGGGTGTGTAGAAGTCATTACCATTTAGCCATTTAGAAGAGAGAAACTAACCACATAACTTTGGATTACCTGAATCAACCAGAAAGATAATTGTCTGAAGCCTTTCTTCTCCTCCAGGATTCTTGAAGTGTAAATAGAAAGTCAACTGGCTCCTTGATTCCGATGGAAAATCAGCAACAGTAGTAATAATTATATAATGATAATAATAATAATAATAATACCCTACATACATTTCCTGAGTTAAGAGCCCAAGTGACTGTTCATGGTAGGCACATCAACACCTCTTTCATGTTTACTTACTCTGAGAGGAAGAAAATAAACATTTATTAGGCACCTACTGTGTGCCAGGCACTGTGCCAAAAAGCTCTTTGCAAATACTATCTCATTTGAGACTCACAACAACTCCATCCAAGAGGTAGGTGCTATCATTATCCTCAATTTTCAGCTGAGGGAACTGAGGCAAATAGAGGTCATGTGATTTGCTCAGGGTCACAGTAAGTGTCAAAAGCAGGATTTGAATTCTGGTCTTGGTGACTTCAGGTTCAGAGCTCTATCCACTGCACCACCTAAATGCCTCTAAACTCTAGATGGGAAACAAGTTTTCTTGGGTCATTATTGCCACCAGGAGGCCAGCATGATGCTATGCTTGTAGACTAAGAGCTGGAAGGTATCTTGGAGGTTATTTGAAGTCCATCTTCATTTTATAGATGAAGAAACTGAGGCCAGTAATGTTAAATGACAGTTGTCTGATTCTAAAGCCAGCACCTCTTACACTACAAGGGAGAGTTGTTTAACCTGAGCTCTTCTCAGCTGCAAGAAGGAAGGAGAGAAGGAAGGGAGGAGGGAAGGGAAGAAGGAAGGAGAGAGGAGTGAGGGAACAAAGGGAGAAAGAAAGGGAGGAGGAAGGAGGGAGGGAAGAGAGGAAGGAAGGAGGGGAGAAAGAAGGGAAGGAGAGAAGGAAGGGAGGAGGGAAGGAAGGAGGAAGGAAGGAAACAAATACTGTGCTAAGCACTTGACAAGTGTTATCTCATTTAATAACAAGATATAGGGCTATTTCCCCTAACTTGTAGTGACACTTGCAGGTTAGTTCCCCCAGAAAATGGCCATTACATTGGTTTCTAAAGGTAACCATTTGGGCTCACTAAGCCTCAGTAATGTGCTTTCCATTAACAATCAGCCACTAGACAAAACTGGCTCTTAGCAAAGAACTGACCTTTTTGAGGGATTTCTTCCAGCCTGGGTCTCTTGTCTCAACATTCTTTTAGAGATATGACCTTCCTCAATGTCTCCTTTCTCTACCACAGCTTGGTCCTTCCTTTTCCTCCTTTCCTTCCAATCTGGCCACTGGAACCAGATAGTTCTGGAGGAGAAAGTGAGGCTGGTGACTGCACAGCTGTGCCTCACTTAAATCTCATGTCTTTCTATGCCTGACTTTCCACTCTTTTTTTTTTTTAATGAATTGTAAGACTTAATGACCACTTCCTCACAAGGTTCTCGTCATTTCCATTTCATTTTTTATCCAAATCTCGTTCAGAATGACGGATGTCTGGGATATTGAATTTCCCCTTTACTACTTTGTCAGGCATCTCTAATTTTCTGTGACCTCTTTCATCCCTGGTGGGTTATAGTATACTCCCTTGATGTGTTTTTTCACCCAGATATTCATGGACATGTTTCCTGAATTTGGTTCCACAGCTTTCCCATGAGTGGATTCCCTCCCGATATGTAATGCTACTCTGCTTTCCCTTTTTATTTATTCTATTTTCTTAGACTAAAGAATGCCTTTCCATTGTCTTATTCCAGGAATTAGTGCAATCCTCCCACTTCTCAGTGACACATATGAGGTCAAATTTCTTTCCTAATGTTAGGATCTCTAAACCATCTTGCTTACCACCCAGATTTGATATGATAACATAATATGGATAATATTGGTAAAGTACTTTGCAAACCTCAAGGTGCTATATAAATATTCATTGTTATTTATTACGCTTTGTGTATTTGTAGGAATGCCCATAAGGCCATGAATCTTAACGGCTGATCCCTTTCTTGCACTTTGTTGCCTGTGAATTTTTTTGGAGACTCTACTACAATTATTCTTTTATTATAACTGCTACTCTGCCTAGCTACCAAACTAGGTATCGTAGAAGGTTTTTTTCCTCCTCCCTTTTCGATTTAAAATCCTTTCGATCAGATTTGTATTACTCCAGAAAAATACATTTTTACCAGCCCTCACATTAAATATTCTTTATCCTCACCAAGGAACTAACATTTTTATATTGTCAGCCATAGTGCAGAAATCTAAATCCTGTTCTTGGACATCTCTTTAATGTTGTATTCACTTTCCAAATTTGCCTTTTCCTCTCCATAAGCCCCTTCTTCAATAGCCAGTAGTAATAAACATGTCAGCTTTGCTTCTAATGTCTTCAGCATTCTAGGGAAGGATTTCATAATTTCTGTCAATATTTTCTTGAGGTTTTGGGGGCAGAAACATTTGTCCCTACAGAAACCGTCAAAAGCAAGTAGTAGTCATCAGGTAAATACTGAGAGATTCACCATTATGTCCTAGCTATGTGCCCTAGGAAGATATCTCTTCATTTTGTTAGTTGTAAGAAAATCGTTTCCTCCGTACTCTTCAGCATGGAATCACCAACCATCACCACTCATTTCTTCTTTCTCTGACTCTTATTTAATTCTGCTTCCCTGACCACTCCTGAGAATCTTCATTATTATTTCTTGGTGAGCAAAAGCTCTTTTTCAGAGAGAAAGAAAGTATTGCTTATTCTGTATGAAGTAAAATGGAAAGAACCATGAGGTCAGAGGACCTGGTTGCAAATCTCACCTCTTACATTTACAAACTGTATGACCTTTAAGCAAGCAAATTTTTTCCCCAGACATCAGTTTGCTCATTTGTAAAATGAGAGGTTTGGACCCAGATGGCCTCTGAGATATTTTCCAATTCTAGATCCATAATTCTATGATCCTAAGAGCCTCATATAGATTATTTAGCACAACATATTAAGTCATCGTTATTTCCTTTTCTCCTCTGCATCACATTTTTTCACCCTCTATATCTTGACGGAGGTGAGGATTCCCTTCTAACTCTTTTTTCTTGTGTTTGTCATGAAGTCCTTTCATTTTTTTTCCCCAAAAAAATATCTCATTCTCAGAGAACTTTCCATCTCTCAGTAACGAGGTAGGGGACTACATGTGCAGAATGTTTGTATACTTGTCAAATGTAATTACTGTGTTAATTGTTTTGCTTTTGTTTGCTGTTTTTCTATGTTATAAGGAAGGATGGGAATAGGAGATGCATCAGGAAATTGTAGTTTTAAAAAAATAGGTGCAACTTAAAAAACAAAACAAAATACCTTTCTCTTATAAGCTAAAGAACAGAGATGTTATTCTCCAACATACTTGCCTTCTCTTCTAGAAGAGAAATCAATTTGAACTTTGAATATACATTGCAATCACTTAGTCATCAGGCAAGCATCAATTACTCTAGGAAAGTCACCCCAGAATTCCCTCTGCCTTCCAACAATGTATTGTGCCATTTGGAAGAGAAATGCACTGTCCTCTGTCATTCTTGTGGATAGTTTTTGTGGCTGCCTCTCATGGGGGCACTGATGTAGCAGGCTGCATGGTAAGCATGCCAATTCATGTTAAAGGGGGCTGCTGAGTGAGGCTTCATTCATAGAAGCTTTTCTTCTGTTTCCTTACTTAATTTACATCACTCAGTAAATCTGGGCTCCTTAAGAATCGCTCCTCTGTAATTTCTGGCGGCAATGATCTGGCCTAAACTGCCATCTTAAATTCTTCTGTTTCTACAAACAAATCCACATGACTCAGCTATTTGTTCTAGATATCTTTATACACATATTGATTTGTGTGCATGTGCAGAAGACCATTTGATTTTAATTTCTTGAATCTTAGCTGTTTCATAGGCTTCATCCAGAGAGAAACCATTTTCAGTTACATTTGATAAATCCAGTGGTGTATATTTGTTAGCGGTCTTCATTATTGCTCAAGAAAGTGATGCTTGCTTATTCCAAAAAGTATTTCTGTAGGTTTATGACCTTTTTGCCATGTACTCTAAGGATATTTATTGGTTTTCTTTTTCTTTTTTTTTACAAGAACCTTCATTAAGATGATGAAATCTGAGTTTTGTTAATATTGCACAGTTTTTGCTGGATACTTTACAAAGCAATAGTGGTCTATTTTAGACTTCCAGAAGTCCATATTAAGGTTGGTATTATGTGGACATTAATTGTTTTAAACACATTCTGCCTATTCAGCTTTAATTTTAGGATGACAGTAAGGTCATCTTACCTAGAGGAGGTCAAAGTACTTGTAGATATCACCTTCATCTATTGGTTCAGTGTAATATTCAGGCTTGAAGCCTTCAGTGTCTATGTTTCCTTGGAATATACTAAGAATTTTATGCTAATCAACTCCAAATGGTATTTTGATATAATTAGAAAAAGATTCTATGAGATGAAGGAACTATTTAATGTGTTTTTCAGTGAAATCACATAATTTCATGTCATCTATATCCATATATATATCAATTGATTTATAGGATGTTTTAGTTCAATTTTCAAAGCCATATTTAATTCGATGTAGGAGAATGATAAATTTCAGATTAGGCAAAAACATAATGGCTTTAACCCATTTCCCTGAAAAAAAATGCCATATTCTATATCAAATGATCTTGATATTATTCTGCTGGTATATGAGGAGGCAGTTTTCCGTGTGGACATCAAATATGCCAGTGTTCCGGCTAGATGATGACAATGGTGATGTTTCCACTCTGCGTCTTTATTCCATTGTCCTTTGATATGCTCCTGGTCCCTGCTTTCACCTATAGAACTGTTAAGATCATTTATTATGTTGTCATAGTCATGCTGCCACTCCCCTGTAAGATAATTGCATTTTAACCAACACCTCAGTGAATTACAAAGTCAAAGAAATAGTTCTAGTAGTGGACATTTTAGTCACTGATCAAAGGACAGGCACTAGAATTGTGGACAACTCATAATGCATGCAGACTATTCTGTCACTAAATAAGCAGAAGCAAAACGTAGCATATGTCTGTCTGTCTGTCTGTCTATAGATTTGGTCTTCCTACATATCACTCAAGCTAGTAGTAGAGATGCCACTCACAACCCAATCCCACTACTGTTCACCTGATGTTTCTTATCTTTGCTGGTTTGCCAGCTCCTTAGACAGTCTGGCGACTCCTTGCTCCCAAAGGCTCTCCATATTGGTGCTGGATTTAGTAAAGATGGCTAATTGAATTCCACAGCACAGAATGCCCAAGCTCAAATGATCCACCTGATGTGTCAGCCTTCCTCAGAGGCAGGCATTATAGGTACACACCACCACACCTGGACTGACAGTATCTTTGACAAAACATCTGTGTGGGTAATCCTCGAGATTATGCCTAACATGCTGAGTAAAGGACCAAAGAGAATAACTCTGCTACCCTAGACCTGAACTTCATTTAAAAAAAAAATCAATCTCTAGGGTCAAATACTAGTCTTTCCCCCAAAATAGAATGTATTGTGCTACTTGGAGCAGGTCTTATCCATCACTGGTCACTGTTAATAGGCATCCATCTGTTATTTTGTCTAGTAAAGGTAGGCACTTAATGGGGTCAGCTATATGATTTACTGGTTTCCAAATTTCTACAGTGCCTGTCATGGTTATTCCTGACTAAATTGAAGAAAGCATAAGCTCGAGTTTCCTCCTAATGACAAAGCAAAAGGAAAACTCTGTCGCTCAAATTGTCCTCCAGGTCAGATTGATAGAGTTGACCAACCAATTAAACTCAGAGTTCTGTAATCCATTCTGTCAATAAACAAGTGTTTGTTAAGTATATACTACACCTGCAGTTGTAGGAGGATGCGAGTGTATATCAGACAAGGTCCCAGACCTCAAGAGCTTTATGATCTAATTAAATAACAAAGATATAAATATCAACTCAACAAAATATACAAGCTCATTCATATCAGCACATGACCAATTGGCAAATAAGTACAATTGCTAGCAAAGTTCAGAGAAGGAAGAGATAACTGGAAAAGATTTATGGAGACCATCATATGGCCATAGATCCAGACAGGACCTCAGTAGCCATGTAATCCAACCCCTTCAGTCTTTAATTTTTAACGTAAATTTTAATTGAGAACTTTTGTTCTTAATATCACCTATGTTTCCCAGTATATCCTTCTCCCCAGCCCCTTCCTCAAAAAATCCTTTATAACAAAAAAATATTTTAAAAGAAAGGTAAAAACAGTTCATGAAAACTAACTACTGTTTAGGAAGCAGCTAGGTGGCACAGTGGATAAAGCACTCAGGAAGGCCTGAGTTCAAATGTGACCTCAGATTCTAGCTGCATGACCCTGGGCAAGTCACTTAACCTTGTTTGCCTCAGTTTCCTCATCCATAAAATGACCTGGAGAAGGAAATGCCACACTACTTTGCCAAGAAAACCCTAAATGAAGAATTGGATATGACTAAACAGCAACAACTAACTATAATGCACAGTGTATAAGTAAAACTATTTTACCATCATATATGCTTATTAGAACTGATAGTATGTTAATAATGCTTACACTCAGCAATGAACATAGTCAAACTTTTTTGACTTCGATAATACAAACATCAAACCATCTTGGAACAAACCACCAACCTAATTCCCAAAGGTTCTGGTAATTATATCTCATACTAGAGCTCATGATGAGGTTCCCTCTCTGGCCAGCCAGAGATCACATGTAGCCCTCCAAAATGGCATTCTCTCAAGTCTCGGTCAGTCCACGCTACTCTAGAATGAACACGTATTTCCAATTGCAGGGCACATAGTTTCCACCAAGGACAGACTAGTGGCTGGGGCTTCAATGGGTTTTTATGGGTCTATCTAAGGGTGTTTACAAGTTACATCTAAACCCTGCCTAATGATCCACTGCCTAAGCTTATGAAGAACGGAAACCATCAGTTACAACAAATGCCATTAGAAAGTGCTTATCAACTGTTTGCCAGATTCAGGACAGGCACACACATCATTATGAGTAGACATTTACCAAATTGGGGCATACCACATGTAACTGCCAATCAACGCCTCCATTCCTAGAAAGGATGAGCTAATCAGTTAGTCTGTGTCTTTATCCAAATACCTGATAATGTTAAATGGTACCAGGCCAAAGATAGAATCCAGGGAACTTCACTAGAGACCTTCCTCCAAGTTGACATTGAAGGGAAGAGGAACGAAGTAAGCATTTATTAAGCATCTACTATACGCCAGGCACTGTGCTAGGCACTTATGATTTACACGTTAATGGACGTTGACACATACATGTAAACTTTGAGCTTAGTTGGCCAACCAATTTCAAATTCACCTAATGTATTGTCATCTAGCCCATAAATCTTTATCTTATTCACAAGGATGCATGAAAGATTTTGTCAGATGTTTTTCTTGAAACCATGATATCCTATGTTTATGATATATAACTTAACAAAAAAAAAAAAGGAAATGAGATTTACATAGCTTGTCTTGTTCTTGGTAAAAACCATTCTGGCTCTTAGTAACCATTAGATTTCTTTTTAAATGCCTTTAAATCATCCCTTTAAATATACTCCAATACACCAATGGATCTGTGATGTTGGCAATATGAATACTCTCTCCTATGATACAACTCATATCCCACTCATACACTGCTTATTCTATGTAACTCTCATCCATGTCCTCCCAATATACTAAACACATGAAATCCACCAATATGCTGGGGCCTTGTTTCCTTAACATCACTCAGACAGCATTTAATAATAGATCCCAAAAGTTTGACAAGAAAGTAAGCACATTGGCCTATATAGTTTGAAGTCTCAATCTTATTCCATGTTTTTCCATTTCAAAGTCACTTTTAAGTACTTCTAAGTGTCCCAAGAGAGTTTTCTGAAATGGCAATGAACGGCACAATCTCTTCCTCCCTTTTTATTTTTATTTTCAGTATGAAATTGGGATCATCCTAGACTACTTAGCTCATGATTGTAATAAATAATTCAGGAAGCTTAGTGAAATATGAGAGTGAGGGGAGAATGCATTAGATTTGAAATAACATCTAAGTTCAAATTACCTATCTACTACTTGCAACATTTGTGATGTCATGAAGTCACTTCACCTCATTTTTCTTATATGTAAAATAGGAGATTAAGACTATATCATCTTGAAATCTCATGATTGTATGCTCTTGGTCTACACAGAAGGGCAAATGTAGCTTCTTTTTTCTTGGAGAACCAAGCAGAGCAAATGACATTTGGCCTCTCCTTTTGGTACTGAATTAGTTTTATCTCAGTTCAGGTCATTTGAGGCTGTGCCAGGGTAGCCCCAGGGGTCAGTTTTTGGCCAAGAGTAGCACTGAAAAGTCCAAGTAGACCTTCAGTCATCTTCAGCCCAAAGGGGGGGCAGGGCGGCTAGGTCAATGGTTCACCAAATATTAATTGAGCAGTTACTGTGTGTCCAGCGCTGTTAGGTACTTCAGCGTATACAAATGAGATATGCAACATGGTTCCTATCTTCATAGACCAGGTAATCTAATTGGGTAATGAAAATTAGCACTGGAAAATTAGCACACAGGGGCAGCTAGGTGGCGCAGTGAGTAGAGCACCGGCCCTGGAGTCAGGAGGACCTGAGTTCAAATCTGGCCTCAGACACTTGACACACGTACTAGCTGTGTGACCTTGGGCAAGTCACTTAACCCCAATTGCCCTGCCAAAAAACAAAAAAAGAAAATTAGCACATTGAGTAATGAGAATATTGTAGAGTGAGAGGACAATTAAATGTCAAGCTATGTGATACTGACTCTAAATAAAACTCAAGCTCAGTGATGAGAGAGATCACATTTTCTTTCATTTTAAGAACAGTTAAATGCCAGTTTTTAAAAAATCATCTTTATTAATTATCTTTGTTTTTACCTCACTTACATTTTCCCCTACATAAATTCTCTACCCCTATCAGAAAGCCATCCTTATACCAAAGACTAAGAATAAAGGAGGAAAAAAAAAGAGAAAGACAAGAAACCAATCAACACATGGAATAAATCTAACATTGTATGCAAGTTCTGTAACTGGGGAACCTTGCTTCTTCTCATGAATCTTCTGTTCTGAGAGTTTTAAGAGAGGAAAGAAAAGGATGGTAAACATGAATAGTATAGGAAGGAAGACGAAGGTGGTAGAATTTATTATATTTTTTATAATTGGGGGCTTCACAAAAAGAGTATAAAAATGTGGAAGAAAGGATGAGAAGATTGGGTGTCAGTAGATAAACCAGATAAATGAGAGTTGATGAAATAGAGACAGACAGTTGAAGAGAGGAGAGGAGACAAAATCAATGGAATCTCTATCTCTTCTCTAAAAACTTTCAAATGAGGAGGGAAAAGAAATGCTATGGGCTTCCAAGAGTGAGGAAAGGTAGTTGCACCAGCAGTGGCTTACTATAACTGCCTTATCTTCCCTCCCCACCAACATGTCGGTGTGAAAGCATATCCCCGGTCGTTTCTTCCCTCTCTGTCATGTTTATTCTTCCCTGAACTTGGGTGAAAAGGTGCTGGAAAAAGGATGGACCAAGTTATGATTTTATAAACTTTGAAAGCTAAGAAGAACCAACAGAGGCTCAAGCAACTAGAGCTCACAGGTGAGTCTATTCATAATCATAGCGAACAAGCCCAGTGAGAAGCCAACTCTGACGATTGACCCAATTGACCCTGCTCAGCAGTGAATTGACCTGGGAGCCCAGACATTGTGTCTTGAAAGCAAGGAAGTGACTCTTCCATTGGCTATGCCACACTCAGAGGTGAATTTGGTGAGGGGAATGTGTGGTAGATGATACCTTAAATTAGAATTCACTTTTCTCAAATGGGAGAGTGTTCTCCCAGTTCAGGAGGCTTTTGGGGGGGTGGTTCTGTCCCTGCTATCTATCTATAAATATCCCTCTGTAAAAAGTAATTAATTTTAATCCACTAAATGTTATTGAGAATATGTTAACTGATTGATATTGGCAGGAACACACATGTTGGAGAAACACGAGCAATATAGTATCAGATAAGTCCCCTCCCCATCCCTCACTGTTAACTCCAGAACTCTGAAAGGAGTCAGCAGAGCTCTGAGGCCAGTGCAAGCAGCAGTGAGCCAGAGCCTAAGTAACATATGTGAACATAATACAAGAAATAATGTAAAAAAGAGTTTCAGGGAATCCTAAGAAGACTTTTATGGATCAATGAAGACCAAAGTGAGCAAAACCAGAAGAACAATTTATACAATAACAACCGCATTGTAAACAAAAATAACTTTAAAAGAACCCTACTAACAGAGGACATATGAGGAAGCATGCTACCTATATCCTCTCAGAGATGCGATGGACTCAAGGTGAAAAGATATCATACATTTTTGCATATAACCATTGTGTATATTTGTTTTGCTTCTATTTTTTATTTTTTTATTGTTTTTTTTTTTTTTACAATAGTTTCCTTCTCTCTCTCTCTCTCTCTCTCTCTCTCTCTCTCTCTCTCTCTTTTTGGTGGGAGGGAAGTAAGGCAATTGGCATTAAGTGACTTGCCTAAGGTCACATAGCTGGTAAGTGTCAAGTGTCTGAGGCTGTATTTGAACTCAGATCCTCTTGACTCCAGGGCTTGTGCTGTATTCACTGCACCACCTAGCTGCCCCACCCCTTCTCTATCTTTTTAATGAGG
Organism: Phalanger gymnotis; assembly: GCA_028646595.1. Taxonomy (NCBI): domain Eukaryota; kingdom Metazoa; phylum Chordata; class Mammalia; order Diprotodontia; family Phalangeridae; genus Phalanger; species Phalanger gymnotis. The sequence goes on along the minus strand of CM053622.1, from coordinate 526,163,756 downwards.
AGCAAATTGAAGGGAAAGAGGAGAGCTAGTAATAGTGATGCCAATAAGAAAAGAAAAATAAAGATCTATTGATACATTTTTAAAATGCACAAGAGAGGACATAAGCAAGCTCAGGAAGAAAGAAACAAATCAGGACAGTTTTGAAAGTGACTTGAATTTATTCTATACTTTTAAAAAAGCAAGCAGCATGGAACAAGATTCACCATTTCATATACAGTATTTTAAAAATATTCGGTCTTGTATACCATGACCTATGAACAAACTGAGCCTTCTAAGGCTCTGAGAGCAGAAATACTTATCCAAACCAAGACTAAGGATTAGCACATTTTTTAGTATCCAGATCAACTGGATAGACCCTTCCCCAAAGTGGGAGGCTTGGGATACCAGCAGACCACCTGATGACTGAAGTAAACTTTGATCCATGTAGAATATTACCCTACTATTTTTTCATTACCAGCTGTTAACAAAAAAGCATATGTTTAGTTCAATTTCACTAGTGTTTTAAAATTTTACTAGTTTGCTATACTTGACCATTGTGAAGTCCTTTTAAACTCCCAACATCTCTAAAGATAGACTTATTCTAACTCTCGTTTTGCAGATAAAGAAATAAAATTTAATTAATTCCCTTGAGCTGAGGTAGCGAATCTGTGATAGCCCTGAGTAACACATCTATTGGGATTTTGATCAGAAAGAGAATCTGATACCCATCAGTTGCCCTAATTCTTGTTATTTTCTTTTTAGGGCATTCTAAATCCTTCCCCTTCAGAAGGCTTCGTCACATAATTATAAAATTTCATTCCCCACATTCTCTTATTGGCTTCTAAACTTAAGTCTGTAAAAGTTCTTCCTCCTATATTTTAAATTCCCTTCACCTTTACTTGTTTTTACAGACATTAATGTGATTCTGTTGCTGTTCTTTTGGTTAATTGATCTCTTGTTTAGATAGATAGATAGATGATAGATAGATAGATAGATAGATAGATAGATAGATAGATAGAGATATATGTATATGTGTATATATACATACATACATGTATTATATATACATATACATACACATATACATACACATACATATATATTAAATAGGACTTTGAAGTCAAGGAAATTTTGAAAATATGATTGAGTCAGATTTGCCACTGATAGCAAAACCCTAAACCATGCAAGAGAAAAATTGTCTAATTTGGTTCATTCTTTCATCCATGCCTTCAAAAGGCAATGCAAGTCTAAGTTTAATTTAATTTACTATAGGATAGGGATAGGGACTGGATTTATGATTTTACTGGTAGAGGGAACTTCTAGGCGAAGAAATACCTTCTATTAATACAAGTCAGTACCCTCTCTGCAACTTAGAGTTTTAGAGAGTTGCCACCATAAATGTCAAATTCACAGCCTGTGGGTAGCGTGTGGTCCACAAAATTACCTAGTGTGTCCTGAACCATGATAAAATATTATTGGGAAATTTTTTTAACAAAATAAAATTTAAAAATACAGTATGACATAGATAAGGTTAATTTGTAGTTTTCTAAGTCAATATGTGGCCAGGGACAGCAGGGATCCATTTCTATTTGAGTTTGTCATTGAGAAGCCAAATATCTTGCCCAGGATGATATAGTCAATATATGCCAAATATAAAACAAATGTATGGCAGGTTTGGAATAGTGATTCTGTAGCTAATACAGATAAGCAGTTAATTTATCTTCAGAAAATTTCAATTAACTTTATCTTATCTTTCCAACTTTATTATACATTATTCCCCTTCACATTCACCATAGTCCAGATAAATTGTCCCCTTTGCTGTTCTCACACATGCTGTTGCATCATCTCCTGTCTCCATGCCTTTTCACAGACCTTTCTTGATTGTCTAGAATGCATTTCTTTTTCATTTTCTTTAATGTCCTTCAAATCTCAGCTTAAATGCTATGTGTATATGTATGTATATATGTATGTATATACACACACATATGTTTCTGTGTGTGTCTGTATATACGTATGTATATGCACATAAGTCTTTTTACTTATTTTTCATAGACTTAGAAATGTCCATGTCACCTCTGTAGTAGAATGTACATTCCTGGAGGCTGCTGTCTGCTTTGATACAAGTAATTGGCCTCTTTGGGCCTCCGTTTCTTCATCTATAAAAAGAAAAGGTGAGACTAGGTGAGAACTAAGGCATCTTTGTATAGATCTAACAATCCATACAACTTCAAAGATGTTTAGTTCACCTCTCTCATTTAATAGACAAGGTGTACTTGGACCTCTTGGACCCCCAAGTATCAGTTTCCTCATCTGTAAAGTGATCAGTGGTTCTCAAAGGGTGTGCCTGGGGCACTCCAGGTGAATCTTGGATTATATAGAATTTGCACTTGAAGTTGTATTTACATGTGTGAGTCTCTCAAACCTACATCATTCCTCATGGCAAAGAATATGATTGTGCCATGAGCAAAAATGATTGGAAGTAACCATATTATAGGATCTCTAATGTCTCTTCCAACTCTAAATACTATGGTCCTAAACTGAGGCCCAGAAAAGTGTAAAGCTTTGATCAAGGCCATAAAGTAAATTTCTGGCATGGCCAGGACTAGAACATGTATCTCCTACATTCTCCTCTTGATCCCTTTCCACTGGTAACAAAAGACCTCCAGGCCCCCCAAAAAGGGACCTTAAATGAAATAGTCTGATCACAGCTTATGAAAGTGTTTATTATCTGAAAAGAGCTACAAGGGAGCAGAGAAGGAGAGTTTTCAGCTGCAAAAAAAGGGGAATGGGAAAGGGTGAGATATTAATAGTTTCTAGAGGCTTTCAGGCAGGGAGCGGGATGTTTAGAAAGTCCTGATCAAGGTCTCAAGTCTGCAGCTGCTTCTCAAGGTTGCCTTTGAGCTGCTCAAGGCTGGTTCTGTGGTTTCTGGCAGCGACAGGCATGTCCAAAGGATCACTGACTGGTATGTCAAGCAGCCCTGGGCTTCAGAAGTCTTTCTGATTGGCTGGTTGTTGTGTTACTCCAGCGATCTTCTCCCCTGCAAAGAAGGGAAGTTCCAATTTATCTAACAGGTTAATGTAGTCATTACAAAGCCCATGTTCGCACCACTATACCCACCATACTTCTCTAAGCTCTTTAAAATAAAAATTCTAACATGAGGGGTTTGGAGAGCATATGTTCAATGCTATACAAATGCTAGACAATGAAGTGGCCTAACTAAAGTAAAGACCTTGAATCTGCCTTACAATTCACCTTGGAGGGTCAAGCCTCTAGGCAAAATTCTAGAGTGGAACAAATCAGTTCTTAACCTACTTTCACCTTCCTCAATCAACAATAAAATTTTAGTTGTTGAGTAATAGGATCAATCTCTCTCAGGATTCCTAATCACTTCTCTTCCTTCATAGATCACCTGGAGGCCACATGTGGCCTTCTAGGTCCTTGGGTGTGGCCTTTTGACTGAGGCCAAGTTTTACTGAGCAACTCCTTTTATTAAGGTTCCCCACTCCTGGATTAGACTACAGTTTATACACACACACACACACACACACACACACGTGTGTGTGTGTGTGTGTGTGTGTGTGTGTGTGTGTGTATAACTAGGGTTATCCCTTCCACATCATGACTTTCCCCATTCCGGTTTGATCTATCACCGGTAGACAAAAGAAATTGAATGGGTATTTTGGGGTAATTTTGGGGTAATTTTGCAAAAGCCACAGACAACACACAAAGGCCAGCAGAAGACACAGAAAATTTAGAAACTCAGAAATGCACGAAGTATATGTATAGTATTGTATAATATTGGCATATTTATCTTTTAATACCATAATAATTTGGGCTTCTTTTTTGGCACAAAAGGAGGGCCAAAAAATTTTACGTGGATTGTCAAGATAGCGGGGCAGTGGAGGTGGATGTCATACCCTTCAATGTGGAAGGGTTATTGTAGTTCTTTTCTTAAGAGGCTAGGAAACTGTTCCCGAAACTTAATTGGGGGTGGGGGTACATGACAAAGGCTCAAGGAAAATCAAGATTTCTTGGTGACCTGGGGCCTTATTTATTTGGCTTTCTGTCAAGTAGGGGCATAAAAAGGTCAGTGAGGATAGAGTCTAGGCCAGTGGGGAACCTGCAACCTCGAGGCCACGTGTGGGCCTCTAGGTCCTCACGTGAGGCCAAACTTCACAGAACAAACGAAGTTTGGATTTGGTCAAAGGGCCACACCTGAGGACCTAGAGGGCCACATATGACCTCGAGGCCACAGGTTCCTCACTCCTGGTCTAGGTCCTGCAGATTTGTTAAATGCCTAAAGGCTGTAGGATTCACCATTCCCTGCTCTGCTGATTAGATCTTGTCTCTATCCTGAGAGGTGAAGGCTGTGTCTACAAAAGCTAAGGGTGTGGTATCTTTATGGAGTAGCCTTTCTATGCTATGGCTAAAGAAACCTTTTGTTGAACTGCTGAATGACCTACAGAGTTTCTCTTGCAGACCTATACTCCCAAGCCACAAGCCTGAATTAGGTTTACCCAGTCCATGTCAGGGAGTGGAGGCAAAGGTGAAGTTTTTATTGTTTATTTTTTGTTTTGTTTTGTTTTGCTATTGTGAATCATCAAACTATAGGGATGAAATGAAACCATTGTCAGAAAAATCAAATTTATTTACTTGAGGGTTTTATTTTTTGTTTTAGGAAAAAGTACTAAATACTCATTCAAACTAAGAAAAAGGGAACAATAAAACTATTCAATAAATGCATGCTTCATTTCAATATTGACTACCTTTAGTTTTAGAGAGTTGCCTGAAGCCCACCGAAACCACAACTAGTAAATGTCAGAGGTGAGATTTAAAGACAGTCATCTTGACTTCTTTATCTACTAGATTAGACTGGATAAAACATTTATTAAGCTCTTATTTTGTGCCAGATACTGTGATAAGTGCTGGGAATACAAATACAAGCAAAAAGAAAAACAGTCCCTGCCTTCAAGGAGCCTACATTCTAGTGGAGAAGAGAAGTGTCTGACAGGGTAGGTTGGAAAATTCCAGTGACAGGAGTTGAGCTGGATTAGAAGTGAGCAACGTAATTCCTCAAATGGAGGCTCAGGGAGCTCACCAATCAGACCTCACACTGCCTCTCTAGTGGTGTATTATGGCCAGTTAAAAGTTTGAGGTTTAGAAAGGAACTGAGCCAGAGACAAACGACAGAAATAGGGAAAAAGAGACACTCGGAGGGGCAGTTGCAGGCATACACAGAGATACATACAGCATAGACAAAGCAAACACAAAAAGAGATTCTGAGTATTACTAACTGGTCTTTTTACTGTTCACCTATACCTTGTCCAATTCATCATATACATTAATGCCAAAGTAATCATCCTAAAATACAGCATGTGACTCTACCACTCAGAAACCTTCAATGGCTCTCTACTATCTTTGGAAATGAATATTAGGTCCTCAGGATTTAAGGCTCCCTACTAATCTCTACTTCTCCTAATCATTATTCTTTTCTTTGAAAATGTAAGTCTAATATTGTCCCTCAATTTCTAGTGCTCTTTTCTCGCTCAGATTATGTTGTATTTCATCCCTGTATATATGTTGTATCCCCTCCGCTCCTATGGCTGCCTTGAAAGTAGTAGCTGTTTCATTTTTTGTCTTTGCATCACCACCACTTAGCACTGTATCTTGTATATACTAGGTGTTGATAAATGTCTGTTGAATTTAATTCATTAAGTCTTCCCTGCATCAAGGAATTCCTTCTCTCACTTATAACAGTGGCTATTCAAAATCTTTTCATCCCTCAATCTTCATCCTCATCCTCAAATCTCCTTGGCCTTCCCACCCCTTATCCTCTCAGACAAGGACTTCATCTCGTATTTCATTGAAAAAAATTTCTGTGGATGGGTGATGGGACCTGGACCCGTAAAAGGAAAAGACCTTTCTTTGAAAGCAACCCAGCCCTTGCATTTTCCCATACATTTCAAGAGCTCAGATCATTGGCAGCATGCCCAAGGCATCTGGCCCACCCCGGCCCACCTAGATATTTGACAGTCCTTTCAGAGTAGCTCTTCACCACACCAGACTACTTCACTCCTTTCACTGGCATACCCACCCCACTCTACCCTAGGTAATTTACCACTCCTTAACCCAATCCAGATCTTTTCACTGTTCCTTTTTTGTATATAAGTATCAATCTCACCCCCATTAAGTTGCAGATTCACTAGGAATCTAGCCGCTCCTATTGAAATTACAATAAACCTTGATACTTTGCTTGAAAGAAGGCTTGAGTGCTTGAATTCTTTCCAGGCAGACCCCCCTGTACCCTGACATGTTGGGGTTCCAAGCTCCCCAAACTACATTGGTGCCAATGTAAAAGGATTCTCTATACTTCATTTCTCCTCTTCTCTTAGACATCTTCCTTCACTATCTCCTTCACCCTTGTTTCATACAAAAAGGTAGCTTTCTCACCAAGGCAAGCTCTTCTAGGTGCACCCTTAGTCCTGCCCATCCTTTCTTCCCTGGCAATTATCTTCTGATCAGTTTCCTGCCTCTCTGTCTTCCACTCAGCTGCCAAAAGGATTTTTCTAATGTGCGGCTCTGTCTGTGTTACCAGCTCTCCCCTCACACACATTCAGTGAAGTCCAGCAGCTCCCTACTGCCTCAAGGAACAAATATAAAATTATCCAGTATTTAAAGCTCTTTACAACCTGGTTCTCTTATTTTTCTAGTCTTTCTTCTTACACTTTATTCTCTCTATATTTTCTGATCCAGTGACATTGACCTTGATGCCATCCTTTCATGTGACACATTAAATACTATTTTGTCAGCTGTTCCTGGTGCAGAAAATGCTCTCCCTCCTCATCCCTAATTGCTAGTGCCTTCACTCTGATATCATCTTCGATTTTCACTGTATGTATCTTTTTTCCCTTCCCTCTGTCCACGTACGGTATCGCACTTATGGGTGTTTTGTCCAAAGGAATGAAAATTTGGATCGCTGAAACCTTGCAAGCTATCTTGGGGTTGACGGGCTAGATTTCTTTCTTAAAGACCTGTAATGGCAATCACGTTGCCGTACCCAGGATGGCTGCGAGTGCAGGTTCTTTTATCTGCTTTTCTAGGAAAGCAACTTAAAAGGGGTCAATGATCTTCTTTAATCGAACAGAAAAAATACAGAGAAGAGAAATAAAGACCAACAGACAGGGCTCTACTGCCTGAATCAAAGCTTTGCACCCACCACTGAATGGAGAGAGCCTTTACGCCTGAGGAGTCGGAGAGCTCTGAACATATGGCTACTCCAAGCCTCGACCAGGAGATCACAACATTTTTCTCATAAGCAAACCCCCAAAGCAAAAGCTCACCCCTCAGTACCTAATTAGAAATTAACAAAAGGTGTGTAAGCCTTCCTACAAGCAAGCTTCCCTTAATGGGTTGCACATGAGGCCTATTGATGGGTGGGGAAGATCTTATTCCTCACTAAACTTATAGGACCGTGCCTTAAAACCCAACTCACTCTGGTTCTCATCAATTGGCCAACAATAGTTCCCAGGCCAAGCCCCACTTGGTCATTATTTGAGCCCCAATTGGCTCAGAGTAAATGTAAATAGCAATCATTTCTGTTCCGGCCAGAAATCCTAAGTGTCTTCCCCTCCCAGATTGATTTTTTTTTGTCCATTCTCTGCCTCATTTCTTACCTAGCATAATCACTGAAAGGGCATTGCCTCAGTCAAACTGAGACCTGTTAAAGACTTTAGATTAAAAAGGCCAAAATCTCCCACTGTATCCAGGGCTGTCTGCATTCATCCTGATCTATATCTTGCCACTGGACCCAGAAGAGAAAGTGAGGATGGTAACTTTGCATAGCTCACCCTCACTTAAATACAATTCACTTGCATGTCATGGCATCACCTCCCTGATGTGGTCCTCTTCAAGAATGAAAGACAAGCAACAACAATCTATCTATGTATTGTTATTTGTGTCTCTCAATGTATAATTATAGCATATTGTCTCTGCCATAAAATGTGAGCTCTGTGAAGGTAGAGGCCATGTTTTTGCCTTTCTTTGTATTCCTAGTGTTTAGCACAGTACTTGGACACTTAGCGCTTAAGAAATGCTGAGAGGAGAATTTTCCATGTTTGTGGACAGGAGAGCCTTGTAATATTATGAGAAATTATTACTGGACTACATCTCCCAGAAGCCTATGAGTCAGCATATAGCGTATTGACATCATGCAGACCACACTTCTTTTGGGTAGGCTGACTTCCAATAGGCCCAGTTTACTAAAAAGGGGATGGGAGGCTAGGAGCAGAGGACAAGTAGTGAGCTGTGGTCACAGTAACCCATGGGAGCAGGTATAGCCTAGACATCAGGAGAGATGAACAAACAATGATGGCTATGTCTATGTCAAGTTGACAGCCTGGACAAAGCTTCAGGAGTCAGGCTGTTGTGGGATGAGCACAAATACAAAAGAGACAGAGGGAGGTACAGACAGCGCAGGCATTTTGAAGTTTTTGTTTCCAATGGGGCTTTATTTGCTAGCTGCTGGCGTGAGATTGAGAGCAGAGAGAATTAAGTTTATGCTGGCACACACAACTCTCTAAAAGCATACCATGGGTTTAAATGGACTGTAACCTTCTCTCACTGTGTTAGAGACACAAGGGAATTGAATGGTGATTTGATTCATCACCTTCCTTGGAGGCATGGGAGGTAAATGCCATCTGGGTATGGGCATGATACCTAATTTGCTTCCTTGTTATTACCTTGCTATTGTTTCATTAAATGTATTGAATTTCATGTGTCACTTGGCTTGATCTGGAAAAGACCCGTGGGCTGCAGTCTCATTGCTGGGGCTCTGAGTAGATGAACTACCCAAATGGATATCAAGAACCAGGGTCTAATTGTCAAGGACACTATAAGTGAAACACAGAGAAACTGAGACACAAAGCAAGAGGCAGGCACATTCTTTTTTTTTTTTTTTTGAGTTTTTTTTCCTAGTCCGTCTTTATTTTTTTTAATTTTTTTCAGTTTATTATTTAATATATTTAGTTTTCAGCATTGATTTTCACAAGATTTTTTGAATTACAAATTTTCTCCCCATTTCTACCCTCCCCCCCACTGCAAGATGGCATATATTCTGGTTGCCCATTCCCCAGTCTGCCCTCTCTTCTGTCACCCCACTCCCCTCCCATCCCTTTTTCCCTTCCTTTTTTCTAGGGCAAGATAAATTTCTACGCCCTATTGCCTATGTATCTTATTTTCTAGTTGCATGCGAAAAAACTTTTCTTTTTTGTTTTTGAACATCTGTTTTTAAAAATTTGAGTTCCAAATTCTCTCCCCTCTTCCCTTCCCACCCACCCTCCCTCCCTAAGAAGTCAAGCAATTCAACATGGGCCACATGTGTATCATTATGTATAACCCTTCCACAATACTCATGTTGTGAAAGACTATATTTTGCTTCTTCCTAACCAATCCCCCTTTATTGAATTTTCTCCCTTGACCATATCACTTTTCGAAAGAGTTTGTTTTTGATTACCTCCACCCCCATCTGCCCTCCCTTCTATCACCCCCCTTTTTTATCTTCTT
>CM053622.1:526125321-526153715 GCA_028646595.1 Phalanger gymnotis | reverse complement strand
GCCTGGGGCCAGAAGCAACTGCAGCTGTAGTTCTGTAGCTGCCCCACCTTGGCTGCCCCTGGGGCAGTGGCTGAATCACAAACTCCCTGTCCCTAGCAGCTTTTCTCACTAACCTTCTCTGTTGTCTTTGGTGTTTGTGGGTTGAAAAGTCTGGTAACTGCCACGGCTCACTGATTCAGGGTGCTAGGGCACGCTCTGCCCAGCTCCTGGTCTGGTTGACCCATGCCACCCATGCTGTTCTCTGCTCTGCTCCACTCTGCTCCCAGCTCCATGCAGGATAGACCTTACCCAGAGACCATCCAGGCTGTCCTGGGGCTAGAGCCCTGCTTCCCTCTGCTGTATTGTGGGTTCTGCAGTTCTAGAATTGGTTCAGAGCCATTTTTTATAGGTTTTTGGAGAGACTTGGTGGGGAGCTCATGCTAGTCCCTGCTTTCCAGCCGCCATCTTGCCTCCGCCCCCAAGACAGGTACATTCTAAGACACATAGGGATATATATGAGATTTTCATAGACTAAGATTTTCTTCTTCCCTGGCTTCTCAGGATATAGGATCATAGATTTAGATTTGGAAGGGACCTTGGAGGCTAGTTACTCTAATGTCTTCATTAGACATTAGAAGCTGGGTGGAGCCATGGTGCACAGAGCTCTGGGCTTGGAATCGGGAAGATTCATATTCCTGAGTTCAAATCCAGTTTCAGACACTGATCAGCTATGTGACCCTGGGCAAGTCACTCAACCCTGTTTGCCCCAGTTTCCTCATCTGTAAAATGAGCTAGAAAAGGAAATGGCCAACCACTCCAGTATTTTTGCCAAGAAAACTCCAAATGGGGTCACAAAGAGTCGGATAGGACTGAAACAACTGAACAACAAAAATCACGGAAAATCTCCTCAGATCAACTTTTTAAAGCAAATTCAATTAGAGGAAGGGATTTTTGACACAGTGAAGCCTCAGCAAAACCACAGACAGGGCGAAGTTCACCTAGGGTTTATTCTTGTTGAATGAATACCAAGTGCAATATTCCTTTGGTGGTGAAGGAATTATGAGAGCTTTTGGCACCCTCTACATTTTGAATCCTCAGCACAAAGTCCTGTTCACCCTGCCCTAGCTAAAATTCTGAGTATACATCTCAGTAAACAGAGGATTATTTTTCTTCATCACAGATACAGAATGTGGAATAGAGTATGCAGGTAGCATCGGTTCACTGGGGAAGGCTATGTTGGAGCTCCTACAGTTTGTCCACACATGGCACTCTGGCCTAGGTTTGGGGGCAATAGAGTGTCCATAAATGACCATAGAACTACATCTGGCAGAGACATCTGAAGCCATCTAGCTCAACCTCCTCATTTTACAGATGAGGACATTGTGAGGGTCAGTGACTTGCCTAAGGTCACACAGGTAGTCAGCTTCAGAGATGGGACTGGACCCAGAGCCTCCGACTCCAGGGCCAGACCACTTTCCTCACTGCCACTCAAGATAGCCACGATTGTCATATCAGTTCATTATTGCTGGCCACTGCTGGGTCATTGAAAGTCAGAGCAGGAAGATAACTTCAAGTTCATTATCATTTTACAAAAAAGGTAAGTGAGGCCCAGACTGGGAAAGGGAAAAAAGTAGACAATTATCCTCACCTTACAGAATGGGCAGAGAGTAAATGATTTTGCCCGGTCATTTGGACACAGTAAGTAAGGGCAAAGCTCATTCCATAGTTCTTAACTACTCATCTGCTAGTTTTCCTCTTAGATTATTCTGAACTCTCCTAAATTTAGAAATTACAAGTCTCCTGACCCCTTGACCTTTCTTCAGTCCAAAACACCACTAATTGCTTTATCAGAGGAATTTAGGCAAATTAAAACTGAAATATTTCATACAGACTCTGTGGACTCCATCCACTCCACATATGTGGAAATCTTTGCTCTTGGCCTTGACCACCTTTCATAATTAAGTTTCCTGCATTCCTCTCCAGTGCTTTAATGGCCCGTGTCCTTTAGAACCTCTTGTAAGGCAGACATTTACTTAGGCCAAAAATTAAATTCTTCATTTTTATGAAAACAAAGCAAATTATGCCCCTGTCACAAATGATCTGCCTCTCAAGGGAGCTCTGAAGAATCACAAATAATTAATCAAAATGAGTATAAAGTATACGTTCCAAACAAAGTTTACTACTTCTATTTAGCGCTAATAATAGACATGATTAATAGAAGAAGCAGAGGCCTAGGGCTGGCTCTCTTGCCTCAGCATCAACTACTGAGGAGTTTTTATGGTCACCTTTTCATATGGTACCAGTAAAGTTGCGTGCCTTCTTCTACCAGCCCCCAAAACTGGGGTCCCAAAATCTTGACAGCAGCGCCTTCGCTAGCCAAGAAAGTGATTCAGGCAGAAGAGTGCAGGATACTGTCCCAGAGTGTCGATTTGTGGCCAGGCTTTCAGTCACCAAACCAACACTAGTCATGTGCTAGAACTGCAGTCTTTGACTAGCATAAGTAATGGATAGGGCTCTGGACTTGGAGTTAGAAAGAACTGGGTTCAAATCTTGCCTTAGATACTTACTAGCTATGTCACCCTGGCCAAGTTACTTTAGCTCTATGTACCTCAGTGTCTTTATCTGTAAATAAGGGGCGCTGACAGCATGGCCTCCAAGGTTTCTTCCAGCATTATAATTTTCATAGAGACCTTCCAGACTTATAATCTCATTTTTGGAAGTCATATCCCCTTTCTCTTTTTTTTTTTTCCCTTTCTCTTGACTTTGGATTTTCCTTATAGTTAACATTGACTAACCCAAAAGCAAAGCCAAGAAACCCTTCTGAAGTGAAGTAACAAGTCAGGTTGGTGAATGGAGAGCATTGCACAAGGGTTCAGAAGTCCTGGTTACAAGTTGTAGATCTTGCAAGACTACTATGACTGTGGATGACAATGGGAAAATCACTTCACATCTCTTGACCACAGATTCTGCATCTATAAAACAGAGAGGTTAGTCTATAGTCAACAAACATTTATTAAGTCCCTACTACATGCAAGGCACTATGGGAAACTGAAAAGCCAGGGGGTGGGGCAAGCTAGGGAAGGTACAGGAGCCAGGGGCAAGCTGGGAAAGAAAGAGAAGTCTTAAAGTAGTGAAGCCAGGTGAGAAATGAGGAGATGCTATGAACTGACCTCCTTCCTTAAATGGAGATTTGGAGTTCATACTCCCCACTCCCACCCCCACCTCCAGTGGGAGGTTAGGAATGAGTTAGAATAGATGATGTCTCAGGTCCCCTCCAGTCCAAATGATATTGTTAAAATCAACATCTTAAGGCTTAATTCTCTTCTTAACTGGAAAGGGCTCTAGTTCTGGAGTCAGAGGACATGGATTGAAATATACCTCAGTATGCATGCAACCTGTGTGACCTTGGGCAAGTTACTTAACCTCCTTGTGCCTTAGTTTCCTTTTCTGTGAAATGAGGGAGGGGTGGATTAGTCGATCTCTGAGGTTCCTTCCAGCTCTAGATGTGTCATCTTATGGTCTATGGACCTATCTATGATTCTATGAGTTTGAAGTTAGGGTCCATCAGGTTGTAACAAGGGAGTTTAGCTGGGTTCGTTGCCTGAGGGGCTGTGAACAACCCACCAGAAAAACAGTCCTCTCAGCCTTAGGCTTTTTAGTAATTTAGCTGCTCAGGCAACCTAAGGTGGGGAATGAATGGTTGAAAGAATGGGGAAAAGCATCAGGGCAAATTCTCCCTGTCTACATATACACTTCTTCACAAACCTAGCTGTCATTTCACTAAAAATTATATTCCATGACACTTCTGAAATGGATACCACAAGCAACTGACCCCTGTCTGTGGAATGTGTTAATACTGTTCTGGAGGGAGCTCATCGTGGAGTCTTATAAAAGAAAATCTAGGGAAAATTGCATGGAAAAATATAGATGGGAATCATGCTGACATGCATTGAGCCCCTTCTAGATGTCCAGCATTGAGCCAGACTCTGTAGAAAGAGAAGCATAACTTATGATCCCTGTCCTTGAGTCAGGAAAACAAGATTTCAACACAACACAACTGTGTACCTTTGGACTTTCACATCCTTCCCTCTAGGTTATTTGTGCACAGAGCCACCTAAACTACATTGCTCCCATTCCTCCACTCCTTCAACCCCAACTTACCTCTATGATTTTCCTCACACTATCTCCCTACAGAAAATGTACCCTTTCTCTGATTCCCATCTCCACTTGGTGAACATTTTCCCATACTTCAAGGTCTACTTTTGTGAAGCTTTCCTGGATCAGTTGCCTCCCCATCTCCCCCTACCCTTCACTCCCCATCTGGAAGTAATCACATCTTCTTCCAAGCTCTCATAGTGTTTAAGCTCTTTGAGAGCAAGAATGAGCTTCCTCCTCCTTCCTTCTTCTCCCTCCCTCTCTCTCTGCCTGTCTCTCTCTTCCTTTCCCTCCCTCCCTTCCTTCCTTCTTTTCTTCCCTCTCTTTTTCTCCCTCTCTACCTCCTTCCTTTCATCTCCCTTTCTCCCTTCTTCCCTTACCCTTCCTTCCTTCCTTCTTTCCTTCCTTCCTCCCTCCCTCCCTTCCTTCTTCTCCTTCCTTTTTCCTTCTTTCCTTCCTTCCTCCCTCCCTTCCTTCTTCTCCTTCCTTTTTCCTTCTTTCCTTCTTTCCTTCCTTCCTTCCTTGCTTCATCACTTCCACCATTACTTGCCTGTTCGTATCTTTCATCATCCTTATAAGAAATATTCTTTTGTTGCATATTTTCTGACACTTTTCCTATGAGGTTTCGTAGCCTATGCTGGGTTGCCTGGGACACGAACCTCACTACATCAGGATGCAGTTCTATTATTCCATGTCTTCTTTGAATTGCGTATAGCTTGTTGCCCTAGCATATTGTAGGTGTTATTTGTAATAAGTATTTATTAAATAACTGAATGTGTGGTAACAAGGTCAAGAAGACACAAACAGGATTCACTGCAGTGGAGGCTCACCGTAATTCTACACATTTTGTAACTTTATTGTCAGTTATATGTTCTAGTTAACTTCCCAAAGGGACTATTCTGGGCATCATGTTGAATGGGAATGCCAAGGACATATCACCAAGCACTTAACAGACTTTTTAATGATGGTAGTGATGAAATGTCTGGATGTGAAAATCCCTTGGAAGCCCATCCAGAAAGATCCAGTAAGAGAGAGATGAGTCCAAGGAATAAAGTGCCAAGAGAATAGGGTTCTAATCCTGATTTGGCTAGTGAATCAAATAATCTCATTGTCCTTCAGTTTCCTCATCTGTAAAATGAGACAAGTTAAATTGGAAGCTTTCTTATATGACTCTTTACTCTGGCCCATCTTAGGAATGGAGTGGATGAGGATAAGGAATACTACCTTTCTGGAAATTCATTATTGCCAGGATAATCTAATCCTTATTCCTACCCCTGGCTTCAGGAAGGTGACTTCCTGATGAGGAGAGGAAACTTCCAATATGTCCCCACCCCAGGAGGCGAGCAAGTTAGACTCTGTTGTCCTGCCTTCCCCCAACTCCAAGATCATCAGATCAAATTTAGAGCTGGAAAGGAGTTTAGGGGTCAGCTAGTCCAATGCCTTTATTTTGTAAATAGGAAAACTGAGGATAAGGAGGCAAATAGCTTACTTAACATTGCCCAGAAAGTAAATAGCAGAATCAAAAAGCAGGTTCTTTGATTCCAAATCAAACCCTCTTTCTGCTCCAGTAAATGGATAACTGAGGACCACAACTAGACAGCATTTTCATTTCATTTTCAATAAGTCTGACATTTTCTTATTTGGTCCTCAATGTAGGTCTCAATGCCATGTCCCAGAAGTTAGGGCCATCCTTTCTTTTTGGATTCTCTTTACATGTTATGGGGAAAACCAAGAAAGACTGGCTTTTCACAGGAATTTCTGAGTGAATTTTGAGTTTATTTGCTTAATTTCAGATAATTTCCCTATGAGCATCTTAGTAATTAAATTCACTGGTAGGAATGTGACTCAAAATCCCCATATGTGGTGCAAAACAGAGGAGAAAACAGTTCAGATTTTCAGTCAAAGCTTTTGCATGCACAACAAGAAAGAAAATTAATTGCTTGACCCTTTGTTCACATTTGTGGTAAATATGTAACTTGGCAGTGTCATTTTAGATCATGAAAGCAATGTATTGGGGACCCTATTGCATTTGTCTTAGATGCTTCATTTCATTACATTACAAATGATGTTAATTCTGTGTTAAATTATGCTTAACATAATTTATGTGCAACCCAGTGTTTATTGCTAGCACATAACTAAATGTTGTTGTTTTCTTTCTTTTTCCTTCTGCTTATCATTTGTGGATTTCTGAAAGCAGCTGGAGGAGTTCCATTAGAATAGGGACAATTAACAGGAGATACAACAAATTTCTTGCTCTCCAGAAACCATCTCTTATCAACTATGGATGTGTTTTTTTTAAAGAGTTGATATCCAAATGTGTTTTTTCTCTCCTCCAATATGCTAAGAAACCTAGATTTATCTAAGAAAAAGTTACTGGGAACGTAGGATCCCTCATAAAGTGTGTCCCATTGTTATGGACACAAAGTCTTGGGTTCTAATCCCAGCTCTGCTATTTAGTACCTTTGGCACTCTGGGCAAATTACTCTGGACATCAGTTTCCTCATCCATAAAATGAAGATTTTGGATTAGATTTCTAATGTCTTTTCCAGCTCTACAAACTATAACTATATTTTACTGCTCCATCCAGACCAGTATCTATATTTGTGTCCAGTTGGCTAATCTCAATGTTTTAGTTAATACATAGGGAAACATCCCATAATGCACTTAGATAAAGGGACCATTAATATAAATTACTCTCAGGTTTTATATAAACCTGGTAGCAATCACCTTGTAGGCCCTGCTTGTTGTTTGTCTTTCATTCTTGAAGAGGACCAATGACATCATGAGGGTAATATCTCAGTGTATGTGTGAACTGGATTTAAGTAAGGCAGAGCTGCACAAAGCATCAGTTTTACTCTTTCGTCCAGAGTCATCAAAGTCCAGCTGTAAGACTTACTGTTCACCACATTGTTACATTGTTGGTGGAGTTGTGAACTAATCCAGCCATTCTGGAGAGCACTTTGGAACTATGCCCAAAGGGCTATAAAAATGTGCATACCCTTTGGCCCAGCAATACCACTCCTAGGGCTACATCCTAAAGAGATCATACAAGTGGAAAAGGAACCCGTATGTACAAAAATATTTATAGCAGCTCTTTTTGTGGTGGGAAAGAATTAGAAATCAAAGGGATGCCCATCAATTGGGGAATGGCTAAACAAGTTGTGCTATATGAATGTAATGGAATACTATGGTGCTGTAAGAAACGAGGAACAGATGGACTTCATTGTAACCTGGAATGACTTATACGAACTGATGTTGCGTGAGGGGAGCAGAACCAGGAGATCATTACACACAATTACAGACACACAGTATCTGTAAGGACTAACTTTGATAGACTTGACTCCTCTCATCTACGCAAAGTTCAAAGACAGCCCCAAAAGACTCATGATGGAAAAAGATGTGCACATGCGGAGAAAGACTTATGGAGTCTGGATGCAGATTGAGGCAAACTTTTTGCTCTCTCTTTTTTTCTTTTTTTCCTTCTTTTTTTTGGTTTCATTTCTCCTTTCTCATGATTCATTCCATCAGTTATAATCCTTCATTACAACTGGACTATTATGTAAATAAGTTCAATGTGAAGGTATATGTAGAACCTACACTGTATTACATGCCATCTTGGGGTGGGGTGAGGGGGCAGGGGGAAGAGAGAGAAAATTGAGACCCCCAAAACTTGTAGAACTGAGTATTGTAAACTAAAAATAAAAAATAAATTTATTTAATTAAAAAAAAGAATAGGGATTCTAGGTCGCTTTTACCACATTGGCAGCTGAATAAAAGTAATTTCTGATTAATTAAAAAAAAAGACTTACCATCCACAATAGTTTTGGCTTCTATTGTTCAGTTGCTTTGGGGCTTGTATAGTTCAGTCATTTTCTACCAGGTGGATATTAACACTTTCCCCAGTGGAACAACTCTCTAGCATGTGATACTTATAAAGCAAGCACTGTGTCTTGGCCAAATGTAAGTTTATGGCTTAACACACCTCCAGACCAGAAGTCCTCAAATATTTTGAAATTTTGTTTTGTATGCTCATATTTCACACTTCCTGCCCTTTTACGCCAAAGAATTCTCACATGTGCCATCTCTTATTGCACCACTGGAAAAAAAAAAACTCCATGGTGGCTTTTGGACCATAAATCCTACACTTAATTAATCCTTCCTTCTTCTGCAACACCTAAGAATATACCACTCTTCCTGTCAGTACTTCCCACTGAGCTTGGTCCTCTGAGGAGCACTCTGCTTTTTCTATTAGTCTTTCCCTTTTCTTCCTCCAGGGCAACCGGACCAGCTCATTCACATTATCCTAAACCTGCTTCACTACAATGACCAAAAAAGGATGATGGAGTTGTGATGAAGGAAAAGATTTATAATTTTCCCTATGCATGAAAATCTGGATTTACAAAACAACATATTAGGAGTAATTAGGTGCTTTACAGAAGAATTTGTCATAAGGGTTCAGAATTCTTTTTTAAAATGAGCTCTGCAGGACTCTTTGTGGTGGCCAAGAATTGGAAATTGAGGGGATGCCCCTCAACTGGTTGATAGCTGAACAACATGTAGTATATGATTGTGATGGAATACTATTGTGCTATAAGAAATGATAAGCAGGATTATTTCAGAAAAACTTGGAAAGACTTACATGAACTGATGCCGAGTGAAGTGAGCAGAACCAGGAGAACATTGTACACAGCAACAGCAACACTGTGTGAAGATCAAGTGTGGTTGACTTAGCTGTTCTCAGCAATACGAATGATCCAAGACAATTTCAAAAGATTCCTGAAGGAAAATACTATCCACATCCAGAGAAAGAACTGAGGGAGTCTGAATGCAGATCAAAGTATACAATTTTGACTTTATTTTTTTAATAGTTTTTTCCTTTTGCAAACTAATTTTTTTTTTTTGCAAACTGTTTCTTCTTTCACCACCTAACTGATACGGAAAACTGTTTTACATGATTGCACACATGCTTACCATCTCAAGAAGGGGGAAGGGAAGGAAGAAGGATATTTGGAACTTAAAATTTTATAAAAAATGAAAATTAAAAATTATCTTTATTATACATAATTGGAAAAACAAAATACTATTTAAAAGCAGAAAAGGGGTTGTATATATCACAAAAAGTTCTGCTAGAACATTTAAATATTGAATGCATAAAATTTGTTTTTAATGTGCAACTTCAGGAACAAACTCAATTTCATCCTAATTAGCAAATGTTTGATAAGTGCCATTATTTAATAAGTGCCATAGGTTCTGGGGTCACAAAGACAAAGGCAAAACAATTCTTACCCTTAAGGAACATAGTCTACCATGCAATATTGCACAGATATGTGCAATAAAAAGTAGGTAGTGAGAGAAAAGGGTGGTAAGACAAAGTGATCCAGGAAGATTTGAGGTAGAACAGAAAACTAATAATTTAAGAAAGCCTTCCTGGAGGAAGTGACACCTGATATGATTATATATAATGCTATAATTAATAATAAACCATATATCATATATAAACTAATATAACTCATATACTATATTAACTAATAAACAACAATAATAAAATATCAAGAATAATTAATGTTTATGTAGCACTTTATGGTTTTCAAAGCACTTTACATATATTGTTTCATTTGTTTCTCACAACAACCTTCAGAGGTTGGTGCTATTATTAACTCAATTTTACAGATGAAGAAACTGAGGTTGAGAGTAGTTAAGTGACTTGATCAAAGTCATACGACTAATAAATATCTGAGGTAGAATTTGAGCTAAGGTCGTGCTGTATCCAAATCCAGGACTCTATTACACCACCTAACTGCCATTTAGAGGTAAAATAACCAGTATTTACACAGTAGTTTCATATTTATTAAAACACTTCACATATGTTATTTTGTATGATCCTTGCAACAATCCCATGAAGTGGGAGCTCGTATTATGCCCATTTTACAAATAAAGAAACTGAGTCTGACTGAGGTGAGGTGACTTAGCCAGTCCCACACCATTGTCGAGTGTCTGAGGCAGGATTGAAACTCAGATATTCCTGTTTCCATTTCCAGCATTCTATACAGGATATTACTGAAAAGACAAAAATAAAAGTGTTGCTGCCCACAGGGAGCTTATATTGTATCGTGACCTTGAACTCCAGCCTCAAGCTGAGTACAACCACGTGTCGCTGTTAGGGGCTTTGGCCGTTAATTACCGTTATCATTGGAGGTGGTGGAATTCCTTCTGAACCTTCCCTTCCCCTTCCTTTGAAGTACTCAGTGAGAAGGCACAAGGGAAAAGAATACTGAGTCTTTGAGAGTGAGAAGCCCCTTTTAAAAATAAGGAATTGAAGAGGTTGTTCTTATCACGTGTTCAAAAGCTATAAGAAATATCATTTCATCTAGTATTGCACATCTCCTGAATGACCTTTGCAAAATGACCACCAAAAAGATAATTGCAGCTTATATGCTAATATCTGTTGCAGAGAATGATAATGTGATAGTATTATGATAGTAGGATAGAATTACTATCTACTAGAATTCTCCATGTCCCTCATGACATGGGTTAGGCTAGGCTGTCATCGAGACTGATTGGCCCAAGAGGGTAAAGCTCAAGCTGAACCCTACCTTGATGCGGCTTCCTGATGACTTTTGGCTATATTGACATAGTTTTCTGGCTGCCTAAGAATATTAAAAGACATACTCATATGGAATCAAGGCCCTTCAGACTTGGCAGATATCCGAAGACCACATGAATCACCACATCCTTTACTTCTGACCAAACACATTTTCATATGGAAGTGATGGGGGGCCACATCTACCCAGGCTAGGTGCCCCAACATCCTTGTCAAATATCCTTTCTATGCTAGCTAAATAGCTCCTTTTATTAACTATTGACTGACCAAGAGTGTCATTTCATTCAAATATGAAACCTAAAATAACAGAAGACAAGCCCAAGTCAAGCTTGTCCATTACAGTGAGGTAAAGAAATACTATGAGAAATTCAATACCCTCTCCCAAATTAAATCACCACATGCTCTGATATTCCATGACTTCAATTCAAAGTTGGACAATGAGGAGGAGAATAAAATTACATCAAAAATAGGCTCACTAGTATTAAGGCAAAAGGCATAGATTTACATAGAGACATCATGCCTATATTTCTTGAATATTTTCTTCAGTGTTAGCAGCAGGAGGTGCTAGACATGGAGATTATCAGATAACACCACAACAGTGAAATGTATTATATCTTAATGGATAAGAAAGAACTCTTTACTGATGTTAAAGTCATTTTCGAATCAACTGTTTATACTCAGACCTTTATCTTGTTAGAGCAAAAATCAGTACCAAATCAGTCAACCTGTATTAACTACCTACTGTGTACCATGTACCATGCTAAGTGCCAAGAAAATGGTAGAAAATAGAGGGAACTCTGAGTAGAAAGGGAGCTGGCTCTGCCTTATCTCCCTCACTGCTTCAAAAATGTTACAAAAGATTGCAAGAATGGAAAAAATAGAAAACAGGTAGAGTTGGGGTGAGGAACCTGTGGCCTTGAGGCCACATGTGGCCTTCTAGTTCCCTGTGTATGGCTTTTTGATGGAGGCCACATTTTATAGAAAAAGTCCTTTTATTAAGAGGATTTGTTCCATGAAGTTTGGATTCAGTCAAAGGGCTGCACTTGAGGACCTAGAGAGCCATGTGTGGCCTTGAGGCCTCAGGTTCCCCAATCCTGTTAGAGAATTGTTACCTCCTGGTAAGGTCAAGGCAGAGGATAACCTCCAATTTCCTTATCTCAACATATAAAAAGGGCATCCCCTGTACTCTTAAAACTGGCTGATAAAAGTTTGGGGAGTTCCTGTTTCACCTTGCCACTCCTACTTCCCAAGATATATGGGAAACCCACTCTTCAATCCCCTGCCCCTAAATTGTTCTAGGCAGAGGCTAAAGGCCAACGGATCTCCCTGTTGTCTAGTCTCTCTCGCCTTTGATGGGGAGCTGCTCAAGCCTGGTGTCTTTTGCTCAGGCCTCAGGAAAACCTCAGATTGCTTTGAGCCTCCACTTCTCAACTAAACTTGGAGAAGCATTAGGCTGATTTGGACCATTTTTCCTGCAAAGGGAAATTTCTATCCCATTCTGCAAATTTTTCCCCTCCCGAAAGAAAGGTCAAGCAAGGCTTTGTGCTGCTCTTAGCCATTTACTCCATACCATACTAACTTCCCCAAGTATCCTAGAATTGAACAAATATCCTATTCTGGGAAAAGTGAGGCCAATGGCTTAAGCTACTTCCCCCAGAGACTAACATCTTCTCATATTTATCCAGCTTCTTTGTTTAGGGAAAACCAGGGCAGAAGGCTCAAGCTACTGCTTTGGGCTATTCAAAGCGAGGAAAGGGGATCAGGTTTCTCCATGGGGCTCTCCCACCCTGTAAGAAATCATTCCTCTTATTTTGCCCTCCCTGATCAAAACCCACTTACTGTCCAAGAAACCTTTTCCACCATAGGGAAAACAGTCTGAGTTTACATATTCCTAATCACTCCGATATCTTTGCCAAGGAAACCCCAATGGGATCACGGACAGTCAGACGTGACTGAAAAAACCTAAACAACAACAATCTATTGTTGAGGGTGTCCTCTATTTCCTGAACAGTACTACCACCATCCGCCCAGACCAAATCACCAAGAGTACCTAGCTCTAACATCATCCCTGAACTTGAATAAAGCTTTCAACTTTGTTAATCATCCTGAAGCAGGGGTTCCAGGTCTTACTCGGTTTACATCTTTTACATTTGTCTCCCTTACCTCTGTCATCCCAGAACAGTCGAATGAGTGAACAATTCTCTCTCTACCCCATCCATAAAGAAATTCTGTATTATCAAAGACCCATGGCATAAAATTCCTTCAGAAGTTCAAATTGGAAAGTCAACGAACAGTATAGAAGAAATGCCAAAGAATAAATTAAATTAGATCATAAATAATGGAAGAAAAATGATGCCTCAGTTAAAAAACAGAAAACAAGGAGAAATGAAGGAATGTTTAGGTGAATTATAAGATATTGTTGTTATTAGTTGTGTACAACTCTTCATGACCTTGTGGACCATAGCATGTCAATGTTGTCCCACGGGGTTTTCTTGGAAACAATACTAGAATGGTTTGCCATTTCCTTTTCCAGTGGTTAAGGCAGACAGAGGTAAAGTGACTTGCCAGGATCATACCACAAGTGAGTGTCTTAGGCTGGACTTGAACTCAGGTCTTCCTGATTCCAGCATTCTATCTACTGAGCCACCTAGCTGTCTATAAGGTGATAGTCTAGCACTAAGTACATCCATGTAAATGGCAAATAATAGAATAAATGGAGTCATGTAAAGATCAATGGATAGCAAAAGAAATAAGGCAAATATGAATTAGAAGTGTGCAAATAACTAATGGATATTCAGGACAAAGAAATAGATTTAGAAGACAAAGCAAAAAGCAATAATATCAGATTAATTGAGATAACAGATGATGCAGAAAAAAGTTAGATATTTTATTCAGCAACTTAATTAGAAAAATAAATTTATACTAGACAAGACAATGTAACATTCTGCAGTTAGAGAGGAACATAAGACACTAGTAAGGAGAAATTCTAAATATGATCCTCCAAGGCATATCATTGTCAAATCACAAAATTACAAAGAACATATATAAATTCTACAATTTTTAATAAAGTTTAAAAACTGAATTTTAAAAAATTAACAGAGTATCAGCAAACATTTCAGAAACAAGGAAAAAATACCATAGGTGGACAAAAATGTACAAAAGTCTCAAAAAATTCAATTGCATCACCCAGATTATCGTATCAACAAACATGATAATATTGGGTGAAAACAGGAATTCATCTCAAAGAGAGTAAGAAGATCTGGAAGAACTGACTTTTAAAAACCCACAACTAAAGAGATATCTACACCGATTAGAGAAAAATCTAGACAGAAGAGACAGGTAGGATTTTAAGATCTAGTGTCATCCTTACCTAGATAAGAATGGGAACTCACTGCAATAAATGAGCAGCCAGTTTTTCTGTGGGTGTGGAAAAAGGGGAGAAGAAATCTGTCCCCTTTTGCCACATTTTGGAAATTCATGGGAAAGACTCATAAAATTCCAACATGATCAGAATTGCAGGGACTGAGAGAGGAATAGTGAAAGGTGTTACTCAGCGGTCAGTCCACTTTGATACAGACTCTTTCTTCCCCAGTCATGGGGACCAAAGATAAATAAGGAGACTTTGCTTTATCATTCCAAAGTACATGTCATTTGCTCTGAGCCGCATATTTCATGGTAAGTAGCCAGAGGATGTCAGCTTAGCTCCATGAATACCCCATGGGGTATTTTCTATCCATTGTAGACTAGCAAAGACTGCTTTCATTGTCATTAATATTTAAGATAGAATATACATATATGTATATATATACATATGTACATGTGTGTGTGTGTGTGTGTGTGTGTGTGTGCACTAAAGTCACTAGAAGAAGAATAAAGCAATCATCCAAAGGAAAAGGAAAAGAGACTGATGATAAAGGCAAGAAAAGAAATAAATAGAATAGAAAACAAAACAATTAATTTAGAGAATAAAACCAAGAGGTTTGTCTCTTAGAGTAACAAAATTGACAAGCTATTCATTTATTCAAAAAAAGAGTGAAAATATATATAAAAAATAAAAATGGAAAAGGTGAGGCTACAATAAGTAAAAAAAATCATGACTACAGAGAATACTACACACAACCACATCCTAACAAGTCAGAGAATTTTAAGGAAATAGTTATCTTAAAACCTACAAATTGCCCAAATTGACACAAAAGGAAATGAATAATTTAAATAAACCAATCTAGGTTGAAGAAATAGGACAATATTAGCATAAAAAAGACACAGCTGGCTATGAGGGTTCCATGGAATAATTCCCTTAAACATTTGAAGAAAAAAAATTACCCCTATTTTATATAGATTTTAAATCACAGAGTAAGGTATAACATTATCTAATACTTTTAATGAGTCAGATATGATTTCAATTTTAGACCCAAAAAAGATACTTAAAAAATAAAAGACTGACCATTTTCTCTACTAAATGAATTGACAACAATACTGAACAAAATATTAGCTAATTGAATAATACAGCAATACGTTAATTAAATTATTGATCTGGACTAAGCAGAATTTATTAAGAATAGAATAGATGTGTTTCATTACATTAAAATAAAAGTTCACAGGTGACGATATTTTCATAGTTAAAAGAAAAAGACAATAGTTTGAGAAAATATTTATTACCTCAAATATGATAGACAAAATATAATCAATATGGTAGATAAATATAATACATAAAATATGATGGCTAAAAACTAGATATTGACAATACATAAGGGACTGTTAAAAAACAAAGCAGGAACTCATTTCACAATGCATAAAAAGTCAAAGGATTTTTACAGATTATTTTCATAAAGAGGAAATATGAATTGTTGCTAAAACACTTGAAAATGATCAATCTCATTATAAAGGAAGCAAACCAAAACAATTTCAAAGTTCCACTTCACACCTATCAAATTGGTAATAATTAAAATCAATGAAACTCAGTGCTGATAACCTTGCAGGAAGACATACAGATGAGTTCATTGCTGCTAGAATTGAAGACTTGGCAGGGGGAGGGTAGGAGCCAAGATGGCAGAGAAAAGGCAGTGAATCACCTGAGTTCTCCCCAAAACTCCTGTGAACATCTTTAAACAAGGCCATAAAACAGTTCCTGGGGCAGCAAAACTCAAAAAAGGAAGGATTGAAATAACTTTCCAGCCAAAGACAACTTACAAGGTCAGAAGGAAAGGTCTGTTGCATCTGGGTGAGAGTGCAGCAAAGACCAGGCTCAGGCAGCACCAGCACAGAGAAGGCCCCAGCAAACCAGGAGCAGGCCTTAGGAGTGACTGAATCATCAGCAGCAGCAGCAGCTACTTCTAGAGCTCTCAGCCCATACATGGTAAGGAGGTTGAACAACTGGTCAAAAGCAGATTACAGGCATCTCTTTCCTAGCATTGAGGAAGGACTTTGTTGCTTTGTCCATACTTGGATCCTTAGCTGTAGAACTGGGTGGCAGATCCAAGAGATATCACTTAAAAATTATGGGACTACTTGGAAGCCATGATCAAAAAAAGAACTGAGACAGCATCTTTCAAAAAATTATGAAGGAAAACTGCCCTGATATTCTAGAACAAGAGGGTAAAATAAAAATTGAAAGATTCCACCGATCACCTCCCGAAAGAAATCCCAAAATGAAAACTCCTAGGAATATTATAGCCAAATTCCGGACCTTCTAGGTCAAGGATAAAATATTGCAAGTATCTGGAAAGGAACAATTCAAGTATGGTGGAGCCACAGTCAGGGTAGCACAAGATTTAGTAACTTCTTTATTAAAGGATTGGAGGGCTTAGAATATGGTATTCTGGAGGGCAAAGAATCTAGGATTACAACAAAGAATCACCTACCCAGCAAAATTGAGTATAGACTTTTAGGGGAAAAAATGGATATTCAATGAAATAGAGGACTTTTAAGCATTCCTGATGAAAAGACCAGAGCTGAATAGAAAGTTTGACTTTCAAATACAAGACTTAAGATAAGCATAAAAAGGTAAACAGGAAGGGGAAATCATAAGGGACTTAAGAAGATTAAAACCATTTACATTTCTGCATGAGAAGATGATAGCTGTAACTCCTAAGAACTTTCTCATTATTAGAGCAGTTAGAAGGAGTATGTGTTGACAGAGGGCACAGGTATGAGTTGAATATAAAGGGATGATATCTAAAAATTAAATTAATGGGTGAGAGAGGAATGTATTGGAAGAAAGATAAGGGAGAGGTAGAATGGGGTAAATTATCTCACATAAAAGAGACAAGAAAAAGCTTTTACAGTGAACAGGAAAAGGGGGCAGATGAGGGGGAGTGAGTGAACCTTACTCTCATGAGAATTGGCTCAAAGAAGGAATAACACACACACTCAATTGAGTGGAGAAATCTATATTACCCTACAGGAAAGTAACAAGGGAAGGGGATAAAATAGGAGACGGTCATAGAAAGGAGGGCAGATTGAGGGAGGGGACAGTCAGAAGCAAAACTCTTTTGAGGAGGGACAGGGTGAAAGGAGAGAGAGAATAGAATAAACAGTGGGGGGAAATAGGATGGAGGGAAATACAGTTATCAATAGTAACTGTGAAAAAAATTGAAGCAAGTTTCTCTGATAAAGGTCTCATTTCTCAAATGTATAGAGAACTGAGTCAATTTTTTTTAAATAAGAGCCATTCTCCAGTTGATAAATGATCAAAAGATATGAACAGTTTTCAGATGAAGTAATCAAAGCTCTCTATAGCCATATGAAAAAAATACTCTAATTCACGATTGATTGGAGAAATGCAAGTTAAAACAATTCTGAGGCACTTACCTCATACTTATTAGATTAGTTAATAGGATGAAAAAGGAAAATGACCAATGCTGTATGAGATGTGAGAAAAATGAGACAATAATCCACTGTTGGTGGAGTTGTGAACTAATACAACCATTCTGTAGAGCAATTTGGAACTATACCCAAAGGGTTATAAAACCATGCATACTCTTTGACCTAGCGATACCACTACTTGGTCTGTTTCCTCAAAAGAGTTAAAAAAAAAAGAAATAAATTATATGTACAAAAACATTTATAGCAGCTCTTTTCTGGTGGCAAAGAATTGGAAACCAAGGGGATCCCATTAATTGAAGAATGGCTAAATAAATTGTGGCATGTGATTATGATAGCATATAATCATACCATAAGAAATGAAGAGCAGGATGCTCTCAGAAAAAACCTGGAAAGACTTATATGAACTGATACAAAGTGAAGTAAGCAGAACCAGGAGAACATTGTACACGGTATCAACAGTATTGCATAATGGTCAACTCTGAATGACTTAGCTGTTCTCAACAATACAATTATCCAAGAAAATTCCAAAGGACTTATGAAAATTGCTATCCATCTCCAGAGAAAGAACTGATGGACTCTGAATGCAGATTGAAGCATACTTTTTTATTTTATTTTATTTTTCTTGAGTTTTTTTTGGGGGGGGGTTCTATATTTTCTTTTACAATATGACTAATATGGAAATGTTTTGCACGACTATATGTATAGCCAATATCAAATTGCTTGCCTTCTTAATGGGGAGAGGGCTGAGAAGAGAGGAAGGGAGAGAATTTGCACCTTGAAACTTTCAAAACAAATGTTAAAAATTGTTTTTATATGTAACTGGAGAAAAATAAAACACTAAATATATGTTTTTTAAAAAAGAATTGAAGACTTGCAGAATCTTTCTGGAAAATAATCTGACAGCTTGCAGTAAAAGTTATTAAATAATCATACCCTTTAGCCCAATAATTTCATTGTTGAAAACATGCCTGGAGGTGTTACCATAAACAAACAAAACAAAACAATCCATTCAACAGTTTAAAGTAACATTATATATAATTGCAAAAAACCTGGAATGAATCTAAGTGGATTCTAAGTGGAATCTAAGGGTATACTCGAATAATTTGAAATTCATTAAAGTAATGGCATATTGTTATCAATTAAGGTTTATAAGTATGAGGAACATAAAGAAATCTAGAAAGACCTTTTATGGAAGAATGAAAAGCAAAAAAACCACATTAATTATGACCATATTACAGATAATAAATGAATATGAATGAACAAAGTATCCTGATGGGGACTCAGAGGGGAGAATTGAAAAGTTGTTGACTATTTTTTAAAAAAGAATCTGAGTTGGCAGAATCAAAAGTATCTCTTGTATACATACGTACATATATATATATATATATATATATACATATATTAATATTATATTTAGCCACAAGGGAAAATTATGGTTATTTCAAGTCCTTTCTTGTTAAGGACCTAAATAATAGCTGATTGTAACTAAATTACTGGCTCAAATTCCTGCATTAGGTTAACCAGTTTTGGAATTATATTTGAGTCCACTAACCAAAACTGCTATCTCAAGACTGTCAGCGTTATTCTTTTAATATCTAGTTAAATTGGAATAGGTAAGGATAATAAGAGCAGAGTATTATTTACTTGTAATTTAGACTTTATATTTGATCATTGGACCTAGTCCCTCACTACACTACAGTTTCTCTCTGGCCCCTCACTTCTCCTTCTCCCACTTTATCTTTCCCTTTACCTT
Source organism: Phalanger gymnotis (assembly GCA_028646595.1). NCBI lineage: Eukaryota > Metazoa > Chordata > Mammalia > Diprotodontia > Phalangeridae > Phalanger > Phalanger gymnotis. The sequence continues at coordinate 526,134,402 of CM053622.1, read as the reverse complement.
CCTCTCTCTCTCTCTCTCTCTCTCTCTCTCTCTCTCTCTCTCTCTCTCTGCCTCTGTCTGTCTCTGTCTCTGTGTTTCTATCTGTCTCTGTTTCTCTCTGTGTGCCTCATGTCTCCTAGCCCAAGGAATATAAATAGCTTAACTAAAAAGTTAATATCTTAGGTTTAGACTTCCTACTTTCCTGTGAAAGAGAAGGGTACATACCTCATTATGCCACCAGGGAGGGCAGCCAGTTACTCATGTTCTTTCCCCAATTTCCCCTTCCTGGTTCAGTCTATCCACAGATACTATAATATAAACTGCTATTTTGTCACCCAAACATGGCTAGTAATCTCAATTTTGTATCAAATGCAAAGAGGTGAGGATATAAATGTAAATGTAGTTAGAGACAACAACTTCTGCATAAAGGTTGAAAATTTTTCCTAACTGGGGGCTCAGAGTGATTGTGATTGAATTCATAATTTTTCATCTAAAATAAATTCCTTACAGCCACAGAGGAGGGAACTTTAGGGAACATTATATTGCCCCTATGCTTAAAACAAGCTAATTATTGTAATGGGTTATTACGCTATCTATTTTTCTCTCTCTTTCTCTCTTTCTCTACCTACCTATCTGCAGACAGTGAAAGAGGACAGCTGGCTAGATTGCATTTGAGAAATTTTTGAAGTGCTTCTAATGACCCCAAGTGTCTTCCTGAAACAAAGACTTATCCTTTTAATATCTGTATTCCAGTGATACATTAAAATGGCGAAACATTGAATATCACAGTATTAGAAGAATTAAAGTTGCAATCACTGAAAAGGATAATGGATAGACATATGTGGGTGTGAGAAAATTGCAGCACAGTACTAATGATACACTGCACAGGAGAAACAGTATGATGAATAAAAACAAATATAATATAAAGAAAGATGAATTATAAAATAATTAAAAGGGTAGACTCATTACTCACCAAGAGCAAAAGGTTAATTTATGGACATTCCATGGACATCATTGTTTTCCATGATTTGCTAGAAGTTCTATAAAAAGAGCTCTTAACCCTTTTTTGTGTTATATACCCTTTCAGTAGCCTAGAGAAGCCAAGTACCCCTTTACAGAAAAAAAAAAGTTGTTAAATTTGTTGTGGAGTTGTTTTAGTCACATCCTACTCTTTTTGCCCCATTTGAAGTTTTCTTGGCAAAGATACTGGAACAGTTTGCAATTTCCTTCTCCAGTTCATTTTACAGGTGAGGAAACTGAGGCAAACAGGGTTAAGTGACTTGCTCAGGGTCATACAGCTAGTAAGTGTCTGAAGACAGATTTGAACTCATAAAGAAAAATCTTCCTTATTCCAAGCCCGGTGCCCTACCCACTAGGCCACCTTAGCTATTCCTTTTAAATGATTAAGGGTAATGCTAACTTTCAGTTAGAGGTTAGTAAAAATAAAGATGCATTTTTCTTATCTAAGTTCATGGACCTCAAGTTCAAAATACATGTTCTAGAAGATAATTTCCATAATGTTCTTTGGACCACCTATGGAGGATTTATGGGAGAATATGTGCAAAAATAATACACACTGAGAGGCCTGGGGTGATGGGGGTGTTCTAGAGCCAGCTTCTTTCAGCTTAAGCGAAACAACTGTTAAAATTTCAGTGTAAGCATTTATTCCTCTGAAGTTGGCAAATGCTACAAATCAGGGCTTGATTTATTGTTTTGTTGATTGTCCAGCCTTAAGAAGAGGGTGGAGAAAATAATGCAGATTAAACTTAAAAGTGTATCATGCATACATTTTTTCCCTAGAGAGTTAGCTGTTACAGATTTATTAGCAAACCCCTGGACTGGTTGCAATCTGTCCCACTTCAGGATGCATCAACACCAGTGAGATCACAAAGCCATTCCAGGATGAACGTAATTCAAATGTTCAACAACTATGCAATCCTGATGTTATTGTCTTTCTAAATAAATAAGAACTTCTTGAAAAATATTTTTGAGCTTTACTCTTTTATGAACTAGATATTCTCCTTTGTCCTCACTTGGGACAGGATCTATTTTTCTGCCCTCCCCATCATGGACATATTCCAGTGCAATGTCGCTTTTTCCAATCATCCATCTCGATAAGGTATTAGCAATCTGATTCAATTCCAGAAAGATAATATTGAGAAGGAAGTGAATAGTTCTCTTTTCCAATAATCCTCATAAAGGCTTCCTACTTTTCCTACTCCCTTTTCTGCACATGCCCCCCCCCTTACGCTACTAAAATGATAACAGTAACCATCACCGTCTCATAGGTACCTGTGCTTGAAGGTTTACCACAAGTAATCTGGTAGGGGATTCAAACTATTTTAAATGACTATTAAATGACTGAAGTAACTATTAAAATGACTCATCAAGGCGGTCATTTTGAGCATTTACCCTGTAGCTTGCTACATTCTAAGAGCCCAGACACTTCTATAATCAGGTCACAACAATTTCCTCCTGTTCTAGACCCTTCTAGCTTTTGAAAAAAGACTTCTCCATTCTCTATATCTTAACATCATGGCTACCAAAGGCTAGGGAGTTCAGATCTATCATCCTATGTTCTAAGATGACCAGGACTTGCTGTCATCATAGGGCTGGAGTAAGGAATAGACCTATAATTTCATGAATGTAGGAAACTCTTGTATGAGAAAAATCCTTTTATTAATTCAGACTGTCATCTTTTCTACAATGTATAATTTTATAATGTTGCCTCAAGCACTAATAGGTTAAGTGCCTTGATTAGGGTTACATAGTCAATATGTATCAGAGGTAGGACTTAGACCCAAGTATTCCAGTTTCCAAGGTCAGTATAGCATTCTGTCTTTCTTTATTGATATCAATCATAACCCACAAAAATTATAAGATCCCAACATAAGGATTTACATTACTACTTAAGAGACACTTTCCAGGTTTGTAATCATAACAGCACCCTGGCCTCTACCAGTGCCAGGAATTCTTATCTTTCATTCCAAATCCCTTTAGGACCCACATCCAAAGGACAGAAGGCTGAAGCTAGCTTGAACAGGCCAGATTAGTAACAGCTGAACATCAAATTTTCAGTGTGAGCATCGATACCTCAGAAATTGGCAAACACTCCATATACCAAAATAAAGTCAAAATGGGTTCACAACTTAGATATAAAGGCTGATACTATAAGCAGTTTGGGAGAGAAGGGAATAGTTTACCTGTCAGACTTATGGAGAAGGGAAGAATTTATGACTAAACAAGAGAAAGAGAGCATTATGAAATGCAAAATGGATAATTTTGATTATGTTAAATTGAAAAGTTTTTGTACAAACGAAGCCAATACAACAAAGATTAGGGGGGAAGCAGAAAATTGGGAAAGAATTTTTACAACCATTGTCTCTGATAAAGGCCTCATCTCTAAAATATACAGGGAACTGAGTCAAATTTGTAAGAATACAAGTCAATCCCCAATTGATAAATGGTCAAAGGATATGATCGGGCAGTTTTTAGAGAAAGAAATTAAAGGTATCTATAGTCATATGAAAAAAAAATTCTCTAAATCACTATTGGTTAGAGAAATGCAAATCAAAACAACTCTCAGGTACCACATCTCTCCTGTTAGGTTGGCTAACATGTCAAAACAGGAAAATGATAAATGCTGGAGAAGATGTGGGAAAATTGGAACACTATTGCATTGTTGGTGGAGCTGGGAACTGATCCAGCCATTCTGGAGAGCAATTTGGAACTATGCCCAAAGGGCTATAAAAATGTGCATAGGCTTTGACCCAGCAATACTGCTTCTAGGGCTGTATCCCAAAAAGATCATACAAAGGGGAAAAGAAACTGTAGGTACAAAAATATTTATAGCAGCCCTTTTCGTGGTGGCAAAGAATTGGAAATCAAGGGGATGCCCATCAATTGGGGAATGGCTAAACAAATTGTGGTGTATGAATGTAATGGAATACTATTGTGCTATAAGAAATGAGGAGCAGATGGACTTCATAAGAACCTGGAGAGTCTTATATGATCTGATGATGAGTGAAGGGAGCAGAACCAGGAGAACATTGTACACGACCACAGACACATTGCTTCTGTGATGACTATCTTTGATAGACATAGCTCTTCTCAACAATGCAAGGTTCTAAGACAGCTCCAAAAGACTCATGATGCAAAAGGCTGTCCACATCCAGAGAAAGAATTATGGAATCTGAATGCAGATCGAAGCAAATTATTTGCTCTCTCTCTTTTTTTAAATTTTATTTTATTTTTGGTTTTGTTACATCTTTCTCATGGTCCATTTCATTGGCTATAATTCTTCTTTACAATTTGATTATTGGAAAAGAAGTTTAATGTGAAGGTATATGTAAAACCTATATCATATTACATGCTGTCTTGGGGGGGAGGGTGGAGGAGAGGGAGGGAGAGAAAATTTGGAACCCCCAAACTTGTGGAACTGAATGTTCTAAATTAAAAAAAAACATAATTAATTAATTAGAAAAAGAAATTGGCAAACACTATAAATCAAGGCTTAATTTATTGCTTTATTAATTGTCTAGACTTAAGAAAGTAATAAAGAAATATTTACAATGTAGACTAGACTTTAAAGTATATTGTACTTTTTTTTTTTTGAGGGCTAATTGTTAAACATTAGCCAACACACTCCTGGCTTAAATGAACTTTTGGAATGCAAACCCAAAGCCAAATTAAAACTCAGCTTTAATTCATGCTCTTTATCTAGGAATTCTTATCCCAAACCTCAAAACCCTGATTTGGCCATTTCAAAAATGCTCTTTCTCTTATTCTCTCCGTTCACATTTGGTAAGTGCTAATAAATTTCATACTTGTGATGTTTTTAACAATTTCTGCAATCATTTGAAGGAATTAGAATAGGCAATGAGGAAACAAAACTATCACTCTTTGCAGATGATATGATGGTATACTTGGGGAATCCTAGAGAATCGACTAAAAGAACCACTTGAAATAATTACCAACTTTAGCAAAGTTACAGGATATGAAACAACCCACATAAATCATCAGTATTTCTCTATATTACCAACAAAGTCCAACAGCAAGAGATAGAAAGAGAAACTTCACTTGAAATAACTTCAGACAAAATAAAATATTGAGTCCACCTGCCAAAACAAAACTATATGAACACAATTACAAAACACTTTTTACACAAATAAAGTCAGATCTAAACAAATGAAAAAATATTAATTACTCATCGGTAGGCTGAGCCAATATAATAAAATGACAATTCTACTTAATTACTTTACTTATTCAGTGCCATACCAATTAAACTACCAAAAACTATTTTATAGAGTTAGAAAAATAACAACAAAATTTATCTGGAAGAACAAAAGGTCAAGAATGTCAAGGGAATCAAGGAAAAAAGGTGGAAAAAATGGCCTAGCCATAGCAGGTATCAGACAGTATTACAGAGTGGTAATCATCAAAACAGTCTGCTACAAAGTAGTGTGCTGGATCAGAATAATTAGGTACACAACACAATGACCATAGTAATCTAATATTTGATAAACCTGAAGATCCAAACTTTTGGCACAATAATTCACTATGTGACAAAAACCACTTAGAAAACTGAAAAGCAGCATGGCAGAAATTAGGTATAGACCAATCTCTCACACTGTATATCAAGATAAGGTTAAAATGGGCACATGATTTAGACATAAAGGGAAATATAAGCAAATTAGGGGAGCATGGAATAGTTTACCTGTCAGATTTATGGATAAAGGAAGACTATATGACCAAACAAGAGATGGAGTGCATTATGGGATGTAAAATGGATAATTTTGATTACATTAAATTAAAAAGGTTTTACAGAAACAAAACCAATGCAGCCCAAATTAGAAGGAAAACAAGAAACTGGGGGGGTGGAGTGAGAGAGGGGAGATTTACAGTAAGTTTCTCTGATAAAGGCCTCCCTTTTAAATATATAGAGGACTGAGTCAAATTTATAAGAATACAAGTCTTTCCCCAAATGATAAATGATCAAAGGATATAAACAGGCAGTTTTCAGATGAAGAAATCAAAACTATCTATAGCCATATGAAAAAAATTCTATAAATCACTATTGGTAGAGAAATTCAAATTAAAACAACTCTGAGGTACCACTTCACATTCATCAGACTGGCTAACGTGATAGAAAAGGAAAATGAAATGTTGGGGAAGATTGGAACACTAATGCATTGTTGCTGGAGTTGTGAACTTTTACAGCCTTTCTGGAGAGCAATTTAAAACTATGCCCAAAGGGGTATAAAACTGAATATACCCTTTGACCTATTATTAGCACCAATAGGTCTGTATCCCAAAGAGATTTAAAAAAAAGAAAAAGGGTAAAAGGGTCCATATGTACAAAAATATTTATAGCAGCTCTTTTTGTGATGGTAAAGAACAGGAAATTGAGGAGATGCGCATCCATTGGAAAATGTCTGAACAAATTGTGGTGTATGAATATGATGAGAATATTGTGCTATAAGAAATGAAGAGGAGGAGGCTTTCAGAAAAACCTGGAAAGACTTACATGACCTGATGCAAAGAGAAGTGAACAGAACCAAAAGAACATTGTACATAGTAATGGCAATATTGGACAATGATCAATTGTGAATGACTTAGCTATTCTCAGCAATACAAGTCTGACAGTTCCAAAGGATTTATGACGAAAAATGCTATCCGCCTCTGGAGAAAGAACTAATGGTGTCTGAATGCAAATCGAAGCATACTTTTTTTTTTACTTTATTTTTCTTGGGCTTTTTTTCTTTTGTTCTGTGTTTTCACAACACGACTAATGGAAACATGTTTTGCATGACTGCACATATATAATTTATGTCAAATTGCTTGCCTTCTCAATGAAGAAGGTGGAGAGAGAATGAGGGAGAAAATTTGGAACTCAAATATAAAAAAATGTTAAAAATTGTTTTTATGTTATTGTTAAAAAAAGTCACTAGAATCATTCAAGGGATTGGCTCCAATTACAGGTGCCCTCTGCCACAGTGCAATATCTAGCTAAACCTTTACATGAAATCAATCAACAATATTAAATAGCTGTTCACAAACTTTTCGCTATAATGAAAGCCATCCTTGAGATTCATAGCCTAGAGGCAGCTAGGTGGCGCAGTGAGTAGAGCACCGGCCTTGGAGTCAGGAGTACCTGAGTTCAAATCCAGCCTCAGACACTTGACACATTTACTAGCTGCGTGACCTTGGGCAAGTCACTTAACCCAATTGCCCTGCTTTCTGCCCTCTGCAAAAAAAAAAAAAAAATTAAAAAAAATAAAATAAAATGGAGATTCATAGCCTCAACGCTAGAGAGAAACACAGGAGAAGTAGAAGAAATAGACATTTCCTCAGGCAATAACAATTTAGCAGCAGAAATGAAACGTAGAAAAAAAGCCAGGGCAGAATTCTAAGGCAAATTGTAGAGGGTGTCAGGAGTAGCCTGGGAAGACCTTCCCTACCTCCTCCTGTTTCTACATGAAGAGTTGTATTAGCAAGGCAATAATCACAACATAGACTATAATTGCCAAAATGCCTGTGTGCTTCTGTATCACAAAATATAAGAGACTCTCCATATAGAAGGCAGAACAAGTAAACCATTTATTCAGACACCACGGAACCAGATCCCAAACCAGTAAGCCCAATCCATCACAGCAGCAAAGAATTCAATACACAATATCACAGCAGAAACCCACTGCATCCTATAACCTTCCACCCGCTGCTGGGGCCTTGCCACCAACCATCGCTCACAGCACAGCACACATCTGGTCTTTCCCTCAGCTCTAACTGTTCTCTCTCTGAGCATTTCCTGTGACACACTTTCCTTTTCTTCTCAGCAAGCTCCACATGTGACTTAGGCTTCCTGTGATGTAAGCAGGTCACATGGCCTATTAATGGGTGGGAAAGATCTTCAAATTTAAATTGTCGTTACAGGAGTTTATCTCTTGAAAATTCAGTTCTATAACAAAGTAGGAACTGCTTCATGACCTTGGCTTGTGTTGGGGATAACTGATTGATTCATAGAAAGTTTCTTTACAATCAGAATTACATATTTGCACTTTGCATATAAAAGGGAGTGTAACCCATGAACACATAAATGAAACTCTGGGACTTCTCCCATAATCATAGTTATCTCCTTTACGCTGCTTTTGCTCCAACCCATTTCATCGTTTGTGGCACAGTAATATTCCATTTCATTGATATACCCCTTGTCCAGAATTCTACTTCCATCCACTACTATTTAAATGGGGTCTCAAGGATGCCAAGGTTTTGCCTGCAGGGAACCAAATCTATAGTCTCTGTGTGGCTTCTCTCTCTGCATATATCTTTCCACCTTTTGTACTTTCAAACTGTCTCTGTGACTTTTAAAGCAAATGTAGGGTCAAAAAGGGCTTCAAGATAATACCAGACAAAGATCACTTGAAGGAACTGGGCACTTTTAACCTGGGATTAAAAAAAAAAGAATAAAGGACATAATAGATTTTTTCAGGCATTTGGAAGACTGCCATTTGGAAACGGGATGAGACCTTTCCCCCCTTGACTCCAGAAGATAAAACTAGGAATATTAGTTAGAAGTTGTGGTTACTCAGAGCTTGATATAAAGAAAAACTTACATTTGTTCAATTGAGTCTGACTCTTTGTGACCCCATCTAGGACTTTCTTGGCAAAGATACTGGAGTAGTTTGCCATTTCCTTGTGTAGCTCATTTTACAGATGAGGAAACTGGGGCAAACAGGGTTAGGTGACTTGCCTAGGGTCACACAGCTAGGAAGTGACTTAGGTCAGATTTGAACTTCTGGTCACTGAACTTCTGCTGGGCCCAGTATCTTCAACTGTAAAATAGAGATAATAATGCCTATTTTAAAGAATAATTTTAAGGATCACATGAGATATTTGTAAAAAGAAATACTTAGCCCAATGCTTTTTTATCTTACACATAGTAGACAGTACATAATGCTTGTCTCCTCCCTTCCCTGATCCCCTTTAGTGGCTAGTGCCTTTTCTCCCAAACCACTTTGTATTTATACTCTTTATAGTTGTAGTAGGAAGGCCGAATTTATGATCTCAAATATAATCATGTATATGTTTGAATGGTCCGAAATC
>CM053622.1:526100661-526124821 GCA_028646595.1 Phalanger gymnotis | reverse complement strand
CAAGGTATGAGAGATTCTCTAAGGAGAAAACAACGAGAAATTTATTTAGGCCCCACCGCAGCAAAAACTTGAACCAGCCTCCCCATTCCAACATCTTGACAAAAAGACTCCAGGCCCAGAAAGCCCATTTCACAAGGGCAACCGGGAGGCCAAAGAAAAGCAAGAGAGTATTTAGCCAAATCATGTTCACTGGCCTCACGTTCCTGCTCGCACTCGGGTAAGCCCCGCTTCCGCAGCTTCCTGCCTCCGCAGCTTCTGGCTTCCACACCTTCCGCGCGGCTGCCGCGGCAGCCGCTGCTGAAGTTGTCTCCCGGCTCACCCCTCCTCGCAGCCGAGCTTCCGGTGTTCTCAAGCTCCTCCTCAATGACCAGAGACCATTGGTTCCTGAGCTGGCCCCTCTTAAGTCACCAATCCACACCCACACAGGTTTCACACCTGACAGGGCCCTGGGCCTGGGGCTTAGCACTTAACAGCTGAAAGTACTTCCACTCAAAAGAAACAAAAGCCATGCTAATGAGACAATTTTGCTTAACAACACAATAGTGTACTGTATGTACACACATATATAGATATATATGTGTGTGTATATATGCGTGTATATGTATATGTGAGTATGTATATGTGTATTATATATACACATATGTACATATACATGTATATATACATATATAGTGTGTGTGTATATACGTATATGAAATGTTGTCTTCCCTCATTAGATCATGAACTCTTTGAGCAAAGATTATTTCATTTTTAATTTTTTATCCTCAGCATACAGTAGGAGCTTTATGAATGCTTTTTGACTGCTCAGTAATTTTATAGAATAGAAGAAGCACTGGTCTTGAAGTCAGAAGAGCTAGATTTGAATACCAACTTCACCATTTCACTAGTGGTGGTTTAAGACAAGAGAGGCAGGAATACCTGAGTTCAAATCTGGCCTCAGACACTTACTAGCTGCATGACCTTGGGCAAGTCACTTAACCTTGTCTGCCTCAGTTTTTTCATCTGTTAAAAAAAATGAGCTAGGAAGAAAATGATCAATCAGTCCAGTATCTTTGCCAAGAAAATTGCAAATGAGGTCAGGAAGAGTTGGACTCATTTGAAACGACTGAACAGCAACAGACAAAAGTCTTAGTTAGGGAGACCAGTCAAGCAGATGGAACAATGAGCATTCCCTGGCTTTGTGATTAGCTCTTTTATGCCAAGAGCTTACAGTCTAACAAGGTTACTATAGTAATGGAAATATAACATGATATAGTCATATGAGCTCTGGGCTACAGAATCAGTAGCCCTGGGTGGGGGGCAGGGGAGTCCCAGTTCTGCCACAAACTACCTGTCCTTGGGTAAACAACGTTACCTTTGGGTACTCTATTTCTCCATCTATAAAAATTAAATGGTTTGATCCAATGACTGCTAAGGTCCCATCCAGCTGAGACGTTCTATGATCCTAAGCCCTGCTGGTTAGGTATGCTATTAGGTTTCTCTTTGTTTACACAATAATTTGCTTGCTGGGCCTCTCATTTTTCCTTTCCCAATAGGTGGTATCACTAGCTGAATGAATGGAGCCTTAAATAATGAACTTTTCCTGTGCCTATATATTTTTAAATCTCACATATTTTTTTATTCACTCTTTCCATGATGCAGTTTGTACAGCCTCCCTGCTGAGGCAAACCTCTGAGGCAGGAGTGGACCAGTCCATTTCTGTGATTCAACTTCTTATAGACATGCCTAAGAAATAGAGCCCAGCTGTGAGTTCAGGGCTTAGAGGATGATGGTCCTTCTATACAAACTGTTTGAGTTAGCTGGAGCTGACCTTTGCTAATGTAGAGTACTCCGGGCACCTAGGCTAACCTGCCCTTTCATTTTTATAGCAGAGCACATATATCTCTTGCCTCCATGTTTTTTTCCTTGTGCTGCTGTCCCATCCTCTTTCTACTATCTATACCTCTTCCTTCTTGCTCAAAGTACAGAACATATATAAAAGTATATACATCAAAGATATGTAGGTAAATATTTAATAACTGGCTCTCCCTCCCTCCAAAAATGTACACTTAATATGCTTTTAAGTTTAAACTGCATTATTAACATTTTCTCCATCACTTTCATAAATCTGTATAATCAGCAAAACAATAAATATGTTAATCCCTGATTTGTAGCATTTGCAGATTTCCCAAGTGTAAGTTGTTATACTGAAAATTTAACAATTGGCTCTCCCAAGCTTTACAAACGGGCTCCAGCATGCCCCTGATATACATACAGTTTTAAGTGAATCATCAGGGGTTCTTTTTTTTTGTAACAAAGAACTGGAAACAAAGTAGATACCCATCAATCAAGGAATGAATAAACAAACTGTGGTACCTAAATACAATGGAATATTACTTTGCTGTAAGAAATATAACGAAAATAGAGAAGCACAGAAAGACTTACACGAACTGATGCAAAATGAATAGAACCAAGAAAACAGCATATAAAATTACTGCAATATAAATGAAAAGAACAACTGCAAAAAATAGGGAAAGAATATTTCAAAATTATAAAGAACAAATGATGCCAAAGGATTAGTGTGAGAAGACACATAGCCCACTCTTTTGCAAAAGTGGGAGACCATGAATGGGGGACTTTTCATATAATGTCAGATTTTTTTTCAATGTACCAATCAGCTTTGCTCATTTTTAAATTCTCTTTTTTTAAAAAAAAATACAAATTCTTTACTAGAAAGAATGGCTGTCTTGGTGGGGAAGAGGGGAAGATTCAGAGAAAATCTAGACAATGTAAAAACAAAAGATATAAAAGTTATTAAAATAAGTCTAATGAAAAAAAACACAATTTCACTTAGTTTTTTCTAATATTGTTCTTCCATTGAAAACAAAAAGATTTGACACTAAGCTTCAGAATAAGGCAATAGTTCTGTTTTTACACACACACACACACACACACACACACACACACACACACACACACACACACAAGATTAGTCAATGCTTGACAATTACATCCTTGTTTTCTGCTCCCTATAGGGCATAGATTGCTGGGGCAGACTCAGTGGATTGCCTTAAACACCTGTTGAGAAGTATAGAACTGAGAGGTTAAGGGCAAAAAAGTCTGTCTCCAGTCTTGACACACCAGTTATACAAAGCTCAGCCAGCAGGTAGGATCATGGTGGCATCCTTTATAGTCTGCACTAATGAAAAGACGAGAAATAACTAGTGTAACTGGGACCAGTGTAAAAGATAATCAGAGAGTAAGGGGAGTTGATATGTCATGAATCCAGGGCAAAAGGGATGGAGAGGAGTGCAGAAATAAGACCTGGGCTAGTGATAAACCAAATAGATATGCTTTCATGCTAGGAATTCAAAATGGGGGAAGTAAGAAGCATCAGCAGATTATAGAGTAGATTATCACGGACAGGAAGGGCAGATTTGGCATTTTCAATGCTGGAAGGTGGGGACAAAGCCAAGTCGCAGCCAACACAGAGGTGGGGTCCCCAAATCAGAAGTGTTCCAGTGTAGCTTCATGGTCAAAATGCTACCACTGGAAGAATCAACCACTAAGGACATGATGACTTCACCTTAAGAGAATATCTTTTCAGTCAAAAGACAAAGACATCCTCTTACTTATTAAGAGCAGAGATTCCCAGGTCTGGTTCTTTCATGGACAATTGGGCTAAGAAATAAGAAAGGCTACCTGCAGCTTAGATCCCAGAATCCAGACACGTGAGTAGGGAAAAGATATTCTTTCACATTAAAATACGAAGCTGTGGGAAGACGATGCATTAAAGCATACTGAATTTAACAGTGATGTAGCTAAAATTTCCTTTTCACTGAAAAAAAATAAATAAACCTCACCTTCTTGGGTACTATTTATACATTTGGAGAAAGAAAGACTAGATGGTTGTCAGAGATCATTTTTTCTGGCTTGCAATCCCCATTCATATCCTCATTCAAATCACTACCATGTTGTTAATTAGCCCTCAGAAAGTTATACAACAACAAAAAAACTTTTTGGCTGTCAATTGGACAACTCCAAAGAATTTCTCCTCCTACTTCAATCAATCAACATGTACTGAGTGCCCAGTAAATGCCAAATACTACGCTAGGCTGTGGGCAATCAAATACAAGTGAAGCAATCCCTCCTCTCAAGAAGTTTGGGTCCTAACAGGGGTAACAACATGCAATCCAGGGATGCTCCAGGTCTATATGAAGCAGATACAAAGTAATCTTTGATGTTGAGGTGGAGAGGCGGAAAGAAAAGCCCATGGAGCTTTTAGGAAAAGTCTCATGTAGAAGGTGATTCTTGAGTCTTGAAGAAAAGCAGATTCTAAGAAGTGGAGGTGACGAGGGAGAGAATTTCAGACAGAGGGCGGCTAGTGGAAAGACAGATTATCATGTGTAAAGAAGAGAAAGGAGGCCAGTGTGTCTGAATTGTTGAGTTCCTGGAGGGTAGCCATGGGTAAAGTAATAAGGCTGAAAAAGTAGGATGGGAGCAGATTGTGTAGAGCAATGGTTCTCAAACTTTTAGGTCTCAAGTCTCCTTTACATTGTTATTAAGGATGCCTTTACCTTTATACTCTTAAAAGTTATTGAGGACCTTAAAGAGCTTTTGGTTATGTAGGCTTTATCTATCAACATCTATCATATTAGCAATTAGAAACTGATATATTTTAAACACATTCATTTATTAAATTCTTTGAAAATAATAATAAACCCATTATATATTAACATAAATAACATTTTATGAAAAATAACTTGCAAAACAAAAAAATTAATGATAGATATTGTTTTACATTTTTTTTTTTGTGAATCCCTCTAATGCCTAGCTTAGTAGGAAATGTCTAGATTTTCACATCTGCTTTCGCATTTAGTCTGTTGAAATATGTCATTTTGGTTGAAGTGATGAAGAAAATATGACTTCATATAGACATATAGTTGGAAAAGGGAAAAACATTTTAATGGCTAAAAAAGTCTTAGCCTTATTAAGAAAATAGTTTTGATCATCACCCTTTGAAAGGGTTTCAGAGACCCCTAGTAGTCCTTAGACCACACTTTGAAAACTGCTAGATTGGAGCTTTAAATGCTGAATAGGGAAATTTTTATTTAATCTTGCAAGTATTTAGAAACCACTGGTGTTAATTGAGCTTGGGAGTAGCATGGTCAGGTCTTCATTTGGCAAAATCAATTTAGTGACTATGTGGAAGATAGATTGGAATGTAGATAGATTTGAAGCAATAAGATCAATCAGAAAGCTATTGCAAAAGTCTGGGAAAGAGATGGTGAAGGCCTGGCCTAGCATGACATGAGAAAGATAAGGTGGAAATGACAAAATTTGGATATGTGAGTGAGGAGTCGAGAATGGCGTCCAGGTTGTGAACCAAAGTCACTGGAAGTTCATCGTGTTTCCCGAAAGCGAGCTCCTGCCTTGCCTTTTTCTCTATATCACCTTTGGGATGTCATTGGTCCTCTTCAATAATGGAAGATGAAGAACAACAAGGTTTTGATGGCTTAGAATGAGTGTAAACAGCAACTGTTTTCTGTTCTGACCAGAAACTTTGAGGGTCTTCCCCTCCCAGATTCAGACTTTTGTGATGGCAAGTTAGGCCATCTGTTGCCTCAGTTCTTATCTAGCCCTTAGTCATTGAAGGGGCCTGCCTCAGACAAACAGACCTGGGAAAGGCTTTAATTTAGAAAGGCCAAGATCACCCATTGTATCCTGGGCTATCACCAGTCATCTTGACTTCAGACTTAGATGACTTTTAGGATTGTAGACTATTACTGGAAGAGATCTCACAGTCCTTTTCCAATTCATAGGTGAAGAAAACACGTCCCAGAGATGAAGTAGTCTGAGGTCATACAGCTAGTAAGTGGAAAGTTGGCTCTTCCTTCCCAATCCATCTTGCAAAACCTTGAAAGATTAACCTTCCAAAATAACACTTTGCTTATATCTCTTCCAGTCTCTAAAATTTCCTGTGGTTTTTTCACTGCCTTTAGATTAAAATCCAAGTTCTCTAATAGGATCTTCAAGGCCTACTGAAAGCAACAAATTTTAATTTTTTTTTTACATTCTTGTTTTTTTAATTCCTTTTTTTTGCAGGGCAATCAGGGTTAAGTGACTTGCCCGAGGTCACACAGCTAGTAAATGTCTGTGGCCACATTTGAATTCAGGTCCTCCTGACTCCAGGGCTGGTGCTCCACTCACTGCTCCACCTAGCTGCCCCATCAACAAATTTTAATTTTTAAATGGTGGTAGTTTTGTATTAAATCTCATTTATCTCAACAAACTATTAACCACTTTAAAACCCTAGGCTTTTTATTTTACCTGTGTTTCTTTTGTTTTGTTTTGAATCTGGCTACTAGACCCTCCCCTTTGCCACGATCATTGACTGGGGGTGGGGGTGGCTTTGTAGTCTGTAATATAAACAAATCTTCTTTGACAATGGCTTGTGAAGAAAGAGGTGCCTCCTTCTCTCTTCCCAAGTAGGAAAAGCAGGAGAATTAAGAAGAAATGGAATGTTCGCTTTAATGCTACAGTTGAAATTAATATTAATATTAAGTTTTAGGAATTTCATGCTTTCTCCTCAAACCTAAGCATTTTAATGACCTATGTTATAAAAATACTCACATTGTCTAGGAATAAACAGTACTTGTTGGGAAGATAGGAACATTTTATTTATATTTTACATTTATTCGGTCTGAATAAATGGGTATGTCCCCGAACAGAGTACAGGAGAGTACAGGGACTCAGATGGATGCCAGTCCTTTTATTGACCCCCATTTTGAATCTCTCACCAGGTTCTTCATTGCCCAGATGCAACCCTGACTGCCTATGTCATGCCCTCCTCAAATGGCTCGTTTAAGCATGCAGACAAGCCTCTAACCTTTCACCCACCAGAAGCTTGGTCTCTGCTAGATCACAGCCCTGATTAGAACTAGTCACCTGACTTACATTCTGCTAAAGCTGGGGGAGAGGGATACTTTCAACTCTGTGGAAACAAAACTTCTCCCACCATTTCTTACAACCTACAACCACAGTGTGAGTCGATAGGGGGATATAACAGAAAAAAATACTATTAAGTTAAAAATATAGAGTATTAGGTTCCATATTTTAGGAAGGTCTTTTATACACTATAGACTAGCCAAAGGAATATGACCACAATGGGTTAAATCCTCACCCCCAAGCCTTTTCTCACCTGCCTCCAATGTCTATGCTATTCCTCTGTGCTTTTGTACCTGGTGTCTTTCTTTAAAAACAAAAAAAAATTATTTCAGCCTTTTGTAGGTGGCATAGTAGATGGAGCACCTGTCTAAAGTTGGGAAGACCTGAGTTAAAATTTGGCATCAAACACTTACTAGCTGTATGAACTTGGGCAAATCACTTAACCTCTATTTGCCACAGTTTCCTCATCTGTAAAATGGGGATAATAGTACCTACCCCTTAGGGTTGCTGCAAGGACTAAATGAGATTATATTTGTAAATGCTTAGCACAGTAGTTGGCATATAGTAGGCGCTATGTACATATTATTATTATTATTATTATTGTTACAGGGTGAGCAAAGCCTAGAAACTGGAGGTTGAACTGCACATGAACTTCGACATACTTAATTAACCTAAAATTATTAATGGACCATTCTCGTCCTTCCTTGCCATTCAAGTTTCTATTACATAGTTATCAAAAATCTAAAGAGCAGTCCAAATATGCCGCCTCTGAAAACCAGCGTTTACCACGGACACTTCCAAATCCATGTTTCAAAACAGCGCTCAGACTCCTTGAATATGAGCACAGTGCCTTCCAGGTTGGCGCATTGGGATTCTCTGTAGGGTTTTCAGTGTTTTTGACAACCTAAAAATATCTAGGCAGTGTAGAATGCACTGAGAATCCTAGTATGATAAATGTTTTAAAGAAGCATGTTATACAAAGCACTTCACAAAGCTTAAAGCACTATATAAACAAGAGTTATTATTGTTACGGTCAAGGTGTCAGACATTTAATTTTGGGAAAGGTTCATTTCAGCAGGAGTATCTCTAGCTTTTACCCTCTGTTCTGGGTTTAGATTTCCTAATGGATTTATCAAGGATGCATTCCTGAACGTGTGGAATAATCAGAGAGAATGACTAGGCTAAAATTCTAAATAGCCTTCAGCAGGAGCCTGTGGGGCTGACAGGGTGATTCTTCATTGTTACCCCATTATCTCCATAATGAAAGATATTTATCTAACAGGATTAGTTGCTTAATGCCCGGTTGTAGGAGTATGCTGCAGAAAGCATGTGAAATTCAAGAGCCCTTTCAGAAGACCAAGAGAGGGGGTAGTGGTATGCCAAAATTAAATATGAAAACTAGTAGAAACAGACTGAGTGGTTTGGGAGACAAGTGAGCAGATGCTTGAGGATCAGAAACGTCATAGCAATGTGAAAATGTGCAAGGGAGCAATCGGTCCCTTCGGGCTACTTTGCACAGTGACTAGTCCTCAAAATGGGCAATGTGGGGCAGATGGTCGAGATAAAGAGAAAGAAGAAGCTAATGAATAGTGAGATATAAAAGAAATTGTAAAACTCTGAGTATTATTCCAGACCTCTATGCTTATCTAGTCAATTTAGGAAGTCTGTTTATTCATCATCCTTGTGCAGAGAGTTTTTAGTCAACTTTGTTGGGAATTTTTAAGGTGAAAACTGGCCAGTGGCACCTCATTGAGAAGACTAAAGACATCTGGGAAGCTCCTTGATCTATTTGATGAATTTATTGAGTGGTAAATCTTTGATTCAAATTTTTCATTTTATCTTCCTAAAGAGGGTGTAGATATACCTTTGACACCTATTGGGGGAAGAAGGGTCTCAGTGATTATGGATGAATTGGTTATTCAGACTTCTGTGGGATGAATGGCTGTGGGAGAAATTATCCCTATGTTGGTTTAAAAAGAAGAGTCTTTAATTGAATATACAGGCCTTTCTTCTTTGTTGTCTTTTACTCTATGTGGAAGACAGGCAAAAGTGCAGCAAAGGGTGCCAGGATTCTAAGAAGCAGTATAACAGCTTTATCTTTTCTCTCCCTACATCCCCACAACAAAGAGACGTTAATGGTTGCCTTGAGAAGAAGCACAAGGAAACTTTATGTCTTCTCGAACAAATGACCTCAGAGGTACAGAGATATAAACTCTCAGCCTGAGAGAGGGTCACTATGGTCAGGTGAATCATCATGGCCAAATGGTAAGAGCTCATGAACTCTAGCTTCCCAGATAGAGCTGGAGGGTGTGTGTGTGTGTGTGTGTGTGTGTGTGTGTGTGTGTGTGCGCGCGTGTGTGAGAGAGAGAGAGAGAGAGAGAGAGAGAGAGAGAGAGAGAAAGAGAGAGAGAAGATTTCTTTCTTAGGTTGTATGATCCCACAATCAAGCCTGCTAACATGAGAAGATGATTTTATGGGCAAGGGACAGCCTCAGGGTTGCCCTCATCATAGTAGCCAAGTTTGAAAGTGCTACAGTCTAGGTTGCTAGAGAAAGGAGGAAGTTCCTGAGTAGCACAATCCTGGGATTCAACCTTCTAGAAACTAGAGAGGAATTCTTGAGATCACTAGCCTCTTGGAGAAAAAATATGTTTACTTCAGTTTGATCCTGGGAAGATTTATGTATCAAAATCTCCATTTCAGTTTTCTGTTTTCCTATAGAAACGCTCATTCTTAGTTTATCTGGGTAGAAGATTCACTGTATTTATATAAGGCACATTCATATATTAGTGGGTTAACTCTTAGATACTTGTTGCATTTTCTTGTTTTATTTAATGTTTTTTTCCATGTGTCTATTTTCATTGATTCTTCTAAATAATAAATAGACATGGCATTTATTGCAAAAGTATTTGATTTTTTCCTTTCAAATTAAGAGACAGAAATATGAGAAAGAAAATAAATGACTGTTAATTAAAAATATAACAAAATTTTTTAAAATTAAAGAGGTAGCATACAGACCTGCTCATTGTTTCTGTGGATTTATTTTGTATTCTGGTACTTTGCTGAAGTTATTTGTTATCTATTTTTGCTGATTCCTTAGAGTTTTCTAAGTAAATTGTTTAATTGTCCAAAAATAAAAAAAAAACTTATTGCTCCTTTTCTTTTTATCGTGTTGTACAAACATATTATAAAGTAGGCAAGGATTTTTCTTCTTGAGTAAGTGTGTATATGGAATGAGGAAGTGGGGGACCTGCCTTTTTAAAAAATTGCTATTGCTGACTTTTGGTTTTCGCCTCCCCTTCATTTCTAAATTATGGCCTTCCATTTTTAAAAAAGCTGAATCCTGAGGCTCAAAGCTTTTATTCATTCATTCATTTCTTTATTAATAAGATAAGAGAACTTGTAGAGTCTCCTCCTCTTCCTCTTATTGGAAAGTGGTAACTTTTCATCTGAGTATTCCAATTGAAACTACAACCTGGAGAAAGAGAAATTCCATTATTTTGTTTCTAATAGAGCTGCACCTGTAAGCAAGAAGTAGTCCCCATACATTAATAGAGCCCCAAGTAACATTGATCTTATGAGACAGAAATGACAATTTCCAGCAGATACCACATATCACACACTAACAATAATAAAAACAATTATTAGTATTACTAGCATTTCTATAGTGCTTTAAGGTTTGCAAAGCACTTTACATGTTATCTAATTTCACCCTCACAATAACCCCAGAATGTAGGTGCTATTATTATCCACATTTTACAGAAGAAACTGAGAGTGAGAGAGATTAAGCCCAGGGTCACACAGCCAATAAATATAAGAGGAAGGATTTGAACTCATGTCTTCTTGACTCTAGGTGACCAATCTATGCTAATACCTAGCTGACTAGAGGCAACAGTATGATGAGATGACTAAACATCAGTGGTCTTGTAGTATCTAAAATGCCCTCTATGCATAGTCTCTGGCATTAGATGTTTGTATTTTATATACTTGTGCTTCTTACATATATGGTTCTACATGAGGGTTCCCTAGGTGTGTTCACTCATCTTACTAATGGGGTATGTATTTATTTATGGGGTTTATGGGAGAAATGCTATGTTGTTCTTTTTTTATTATGCTATTTTATTAAGTGACTTTGTTTTTGCTCAAAATTACTAATGGGAAACTCAAAACAAAACAAACAAACTTTAAGGTTATTACTTCAAACTTAGTATATTGAAAATGATGACAAATGATGGCAACAGATGATGTTAGAGAGATTGTAGAAAGAGAGAGACACTAATATACTGTTGGTGCAACTGTGAAATGGCCTAGCCATTGTGGAAAGCAAATTGGAATTATGCCAAGAAAGGAATTAAAGTATGACTCTTTGACCTAGTCAATGACAAAAATAAAGTTCCCATAAATAACATATTTCTAGAAGCACATTTTGAAGTAGGATTACCCACCAGGTGGTGCCAATGAGTAGGGCAGACAGAACTGTCAATAACCCTGTAGACCAAAGGGAGAAATCAGAGGATGTGCTGGGGAAGGGGAACAGGGTGGGATACAGATTTTAATCCCCCTCCCTTTGAGGTGCTGTGGCTTTCTTTTCAATCTCAGCATGGGATAAAAATCTCTACCTCTCTTGAAAAAGGGGAAAAAAATGGTCTCCTCACTCTCTTAACTACTTTAGTGTGTTTACCAACTAAGAATATCTGGTCCTGAGAAGAATCATTAGCTCTCTCACTCTCTCTCTCTTTCTCTCCCTCCCCCCCTCCTCTTCTCTCTCTCCCCCCTTTCCCTCCTGGCCTCTCTCTCTCCTTTTTCTCTCTCTCTCCCTCCTCCTCCTCTTCCTCCTGTTTCTTCTCCTCCTCCTCCTCTTCCTCTTCCTCCTCCTCCTCTTCCTCTTCCTCCTCTTCCTTCTTCTCTCTACCTTGAACTTATTCTCTCTGTTTTTCTGTCTCTCTGTGCCTCTCTGTTTATGACTCTCTATCTCTGTCTCTTTTTCTGTCTGTCTATTTCTCTATCTTTCTTTGTGTCCCTGTCTCTATCTCTTTCTCTCTCAGATAAACTCTCCTTTCTATTAAGCTCTTATTTCTTAGACTCTCACATTCACAGTCACTTTGCATTGGCAGAATCCAAATTGGATTTACTCATTCTCAATAATTTATATCCCTTCCCTTCTGTGCAGCCTCCTTTTTTTTTCTTTCTGCATACATTAAAATGTCAGACTGGTACAGTTTCAATGGCTATCTAACTTTAATACAATGTCAAATACATAAAAAGAAACCCAGAAAACACAACTATAAATGCTGGCCACTTAGTTTGCAGTTGGGAAGTGAATCTCTCTCCATCCTCGACCTGTTCTCTATCAGGACCTGTAAAAAACAATCAGTAGGTGAAGATGCCTAGTAGTGGAACGTGTCTTCACTCTCTCTTGGAGGAACTTAAAGCCAGCCTCAGCATAGTTACTCACAATATACTGTGATGTGTTCCTGCAAGCTCTGAGCCATCTTTCTTTCTTTTTTTTTTATTATAATAATGTCCTAATACTGAGGCTCCTTCTTGCCACAGTTTGGGGAAATATTTGGCCATTAAGCATATAGCTTGACCCCACACTGGAAAAGTTCAACATTAAGACCCTGGCCTGGTCACCCAGCTAATTCTACCATGTAGCACTTCTCTCAACTTCAATATCAAAGTCCCTTTTCCTCCTTATGAGGGTGGGGCGATATTATTACCTTTCAAAACCCAGAAAGAACCTTGTTGTCCTCTAGACAAAAAGTGCTAGTACTCTATGAAATCCCAGACCTCTGGTTCTTGCTGGCCTCTGGGAGGAGCACTACAGTAGCAAAAAATTGGAAACAAAGCAGATGCCCATAGATTAGGGGATGGCTAAATAAACTATGGCACACAAATATAAGAGAATATTGCTGTGCTATGAGTATACAGAGAAGCATAAGATACTTATATGAAATGATGAAAGTGAAATTAGAAGCAGGGAAACAATATATTCTATGATAACAATGTGAGTGGAAAGAACAGCAATAAACAAAACAACTGAAATAGGATGATATAAAATTATAATGACCAAACTTGGCCTCAAAGAAGAAATATGAGAAGACATTTTCTCCCTTCATCTTTCCCTAGCTAGGAGACTCTAGGTAGAGAGCTTTGAATACAATATAGGTTTTTTTTTACTTATGGCTTAGTTTTGCTGGACTCTTCTTTCAAATTCTTTGTTATAGGAAAATGGCATTGTGGATGTAAGAGGGAAAGGGATATATTGAGAAATGTAGGTGCTATAAAAACAGAAGATTTCAATAAAATGCATTGGTTTGGAATTGGTTATATCATCTGGGTAAGTAATAAAAGCAAATACATCAGTGATGAGCTATGGTTTTTGGAGTGGCAGTAGATCCTTAGGATACCTTGAATCTAAGCAGCTCATTTCAGGGGACTCTTGCATGAATAGGGATGTTGAGGGAGAAAAAAAAACAGGGATTCAGGAATCCCTAAAGTTCTCAGGACTGGAGTTCCCAGATGGGGTCATTGAGGGGTCATTGAGTACCCCTCAAGGACCCAAGTACTGGAGAGGGTCGGGGCCATCCAGAATGAATTCGCAATCTCCGGCATTCTATTAAGTCAAAGTGGCAAAGATTTATTATGCTTTACAGTGGGCAAGAGTTCTTAGGGAACCTGCAACCTTACAGAAGTGCAGGGAAAGTTTATATACAAGATTTGGGCGTAAAACATGTTTTGGGTTGGGATTAGGGAGTGGTTAAGGGGTGGTCAGTTCTTAAAGGAACATACACTTTTTGTATCTATGAGCAGGTGCATTACCCAGAGTTCACTGGGAAATAGCCCAAGGGGGAGGGGTGACCTGGAGGTGTAGTTTTGACTGTGAAACATCACTAAGTTAACTAATGGTCAGGGCTGACTGGGAATATCTATGTGACTCTCATCAAATGTCTTGTTAGGCAAAATAAATGCAAGAGAGTATACATTTGACTATGTCTAAGATACATATCAGTAAGGTCAGTAAGTAGTAAATATGGTCATGACCCAATGCACAGCCAGTTATCCATACACAAGGAGTCAGTCTATAGATAGGCACAGCTGCCTACTGCGAAAGGAGCAGAGATTTGTTGCTGGGGCATGACTGCCCTTGAGCTAGAGAGACAGTATTTTGAAGCTAGGGAGAGATATGATTTTATAACTGGATGTGGTTTTGGAATTGGGGTTCAGGCACAGGTACCTAAGCAGAGGCTATCAGAATTAGGGTCTAAGCCCAAGCGGTCAAGCACCCCATCAGGGAGTGACCCCAAGATCTACACAATAATGAAAATGACAACAATTATTTTAGTATAACTAATATTAAATGCCTGCATTACACAAGGTACTATGTGAGACACTGGGGATTTAAAGAAAAAAAATGACAAAGTCCTCATCCTCAAGGAATTTTATATTCTACTAACATCCATATAATACTTTTAGGTTGGCAAAATACTTTATGTATATTATTTCATTTGTTCCTCCCAACAGGACAAAAACAGAAATTCAGAGATATTTGAGCCGTTAGTGGACATCTAGTTCAAGTAAAGAATCCTCACTACGACTTACCTGACAAGTTGCTATATAATCTGTACTTAAAGACTCTCAGTGAGAGTAATCAACTCCCTGTGAAGGTGGATTCCACTTTTGGATGGTTCTAATTGCTAAGCATTTTCCCTGACATTAAGCCAAAATTTGTCTCTTTCGTACTTCCACCAATTGCTGCCAGTTCTTTATTTTAAAGCCAAACAGAATAAGGATAATTCCTCTTCTAAATGGCAGCACGTCAAATATTTACAGATGCTTGGAGCATGGACTTGAGGCATTCTATTTGGCTACTAATAGCCTTTCTAGAACTGAACAAGATATTCCAAGAATGGGTCAGAGCACACAGTGGGATTATCATCTTTATATTCCTGGAAACTATGACTTAGTTAATGTAACCCAAGGTTTCCTTAGCTTTTTCTGTTTGTTTGTCTGCTACAATTTTTCATTTGCTACACATTTTCATTTATATTGAGCTTAAAGGACACTAAGATCCCCAGATCTTTTTCAGAAAACAACTGCCATCCAACCATGCCTTCCCTATTTTGTTTTTGCGAAGTTGATTTTCATAAGTACAAGATTGGAGAAGCATAGTTAGCAGTTTTTTTTTATTGTTGTTGTTTTTCCTCCTGAAAAGAACTTTGGGATCTTAGTGGACTAGAAGTTCAATACAAATCAACAACAGTCTCATGAACTAAATTCCACAGTTGTTATTCCTATTTTATAGATAAGGAAACTGAGGTACCAAAAAGTGAAGCAATTTGTCCACGGACACGTGACTCAAGTGTCAGATTTGGGATTTGAACTCAAGTCATTTCTGGCTGTAAGTACAGGGTACTTGGCATAATGTCATGTTGATTCTTACTCTGCTAGTTCCAATATTTGGTTACTTAAAAAACCCTAGTGGACCACAACAGAGATCTGAGGACCGTGTTTTGTTTTCCTTTGTTTCATGGAAAATATAGAAGCACTGAGGATTGCTATGGACAATAACCATTATCATCATCATCCTCATCATCATCCTTATCATCATCATCATCCTTATCATCATCATCATCATCATTATCGTCATCATCATCATCACCATTTACTAGAGGCAGCCAGGTAACATGCAGCCCAGCCAGGCCTGGAGTCAGGAAGACCTGAGCTCATTCAAATACAGCCTCAGATACTTCCTAGCTATGTGACCCTGGACAAGTTGCTTAACTTCTGCTTGCCTCAGTTTCCTCAACTGTAAAGATGGGAATAATAACAGCATCTGCTTCCCTGGGTTGTTATGAGAATCAAATGAAAATTGAATCAAATTTCTAAAGTGCTTAGTATAGTACTGACACATAGTAGGTGCTTAATAAATGATTGCTTCCTTCTCTGGGGAATATTTTAAGATCCTATTAGATTCATTGAACAATACAGCCACAGAGGTAATTCTCTTCAATCACCTTCCGATCACTAATACCATGCAAGCCATAAAATAAGGAGATATGTCCTGGCCACAGGTATTTATCACTGTCTTGGTAGGGTCCAAAATGAAGGGATTTCCTGTATATGGTAGTATGTGGGTGTTCAAGGAGGACTAGCACCTCTGGTGGGAGGCTTGCTGAGCCTTCTTCAGGGCTGCTCATCTGACTTTGGTGTTCGTCTGACACTCAACTCTTCCTGTGGCTCCAAGAAGTGATACCATGTGCAGCTGTTACACCCTAGTAAAACCATCTTGGCAGGCAGGCTAAACCAGCTTAAGAGTAACTGACAGGCCTCAAACCTGTCAGTGAGTTAGGGGATTATCTACCCCAAGGATGTGAAGACTTCCCCCAGCAGAATGGGTGGATGAAAACAATTTCAAGCAATGGCCATGAAGGTGGCTGAAGCAGGAACTATACAGTGCTTGGAGCTTGGTCAGACATCAAAGATACCAATGTCATCTGCCTCATCCTGGGCCATTGCCAGTCATCTTGACTTTTAAGAGAATGAGGCTGACGACTTCATGCAACTCCGCCTTACTTAAATCCAATTCACGTGTAAGTCAAGACTTTACCATCATGACGCCATTGGTCCTCTTCAAAAACAAAGGCCAAACAACAAATATCCACAAGATTCTCTTGCATATAGATGTCATAGCAATGCTTTCATCAAATACTTTATAACTTTATAAGATCTCTCTCATGAGATCCATCAATGTTCAAAAGAACTAAGCCTTTCAAACCACACAGAGAAAATCAAACACTTGAATAGTGCCTATTAGTCAGACTATGGTATATAGTGGGATGCCAAGTCACTGAGATAGTCCATTGGTGCATTCAATCAATTGGTCAGTCAATAAACATTTACTTAGTGCCTACTATGTGGGCAGCACGGTGCTAATTTCTGAGAATACAAAGAAAGGCAAGACAATCCTTGCTCTCAAGGAACTTACAATCTAATGGGAGAGATAACATTCAAACAATTATGTACAAACAAGTTATATATAGGATAAATTGGAAATAATCAACAGAGGGAAGGTGCTAGCATTAACAGGGTTTGGGAAAGATTTGTTATAGAAGGTGAGATTCAGTTCATTTGTCAAAGACATGCACTATCAGGACAACGAGGTAGGCCCAGAATTGAACAGGAAGAAGAGAGCAAGTTGGAATTGTGTTTGGGAAATTGTAGTGTTTTTAATTACTCCCACGCTATTCTCCAATATAAAAGCCACTTATAAAATTATATATGTATTTTTTCAGTCAGCAAAAATTTACCTTCTTTCCTCCCAATCCAACCTTTACCTCTTTCGCCTCCTACCCTGTCCATTGAAAATTCCACATTCTCATACTCTGTCCATTCAGAATGAAAAACAAACCCCGATTACAAACAGATATAGTCAAGCAAAACAAATTTCCACATTGGCCATGTTATTCTGCACTCTCCATCCTTCACCTTTTTACCAGGGGTTTCATCATTAGTTCTCTGGAATCATTGGTCATTACGCTAACCAGAGTTACTAATTCTTTCAAAGTCACTTGTCTTGGGGTAACTAAGTGACACAGTAAGTAGAGCACCAGCCCTGGAGTCAGGAGGACCTCAGTTCAAATGTAGCTTCAGACACTTGACACATTTACTAGCTATGTGACTTTGGTCAAGTTGCTTAACCCCAATTGCCCTGCCTTGCCCCCTCAAAAAAAAGTTGATTGTCTTTATCATATTGTTGTTATTGTATAAATGGTTGTTCTGGTTCTGCTTTTCACTTTGCATCAATTCATACAAGTCTTCTCAGTTTTCTCTGAAACTGTTCCCTTCATCATTTCTTACAGCAAAATCATATTTCATCACATTTAGATTCAATAACTTGTTCAGCCATTCCCCAATTTATGGTCATCCCCTCAAAGATTCACAATCTTTGCTATCTCAAAAAATATAAGTATAATTTTTGTACTTGTTCAGTTAGAGTTTGTTGCTTAGTACTAACCCCTCCTTTAATCTACCTTCTTTCTAATTCCCCATTTCCCTTCTCCCCTTTCCCTCTCATTTCTTTGATGTGTGAAATGTATTTCTGTACTCAACTCTGTCTGTATATGTGCATATGTGAGGATATTCTTTCCTACTTTGGCCAATTCAGACAAGGGAGGTTCAAGTATCATCCACTCTCTCCCACACCCCTCCTCATTTGAATAGACCTATACTCAGGCAACCTGATTACATGAAATAATTTCCTCTATCTTCCTTTCTCTTTTACCCCAAAAGAATTCTCTTCCCCTCTTTTTCCATTTTTCTTTTAAGAATTGTAAAGACATAACAGAATTATTCCCAGGTCTCATCTATCTAGACTCCTTCTATG
The DNA here is from genome assembly GCA_028646595.1 of Phalanger gymnotis. NCBI lineage: Eukaryota > Metazoa > Chordata > Mammalia > Diprotodontia > Phalangeridae > Phalanger > Phalanger gymnotis. The sequence continues at coordinate 526,106,511 of CM053622.1, read as the reverse complement.
ACCCCTAATGATGATAATGTTCAGAGGAGACATGTGTATCATGTCCCTTTATTAAAATGTAAGGAGTTTGTCTTTGTTTAATCTTTTATCATTGTTTGTTTACCTTTTTATGTTTCTTTACATTTTTATGTTTACCTTTTTATGTTTCTCTTAACTTGTGTGTTTGAACTTCAAAGTTTTTATACAGTGCTGGTCTTTTCATGAGGAATGCTTGGAAGTACTTTATTCATTGAAAATCTTGGTTTTTTTTTCTCCCATATCATTATGCTCAGTTTTCCTGGGTACATTATTCTTGCCCATAAATCTATTGCCTTTGCCTTCTGGAACATGATATTCTTTTATAGAGGTAACTGCCAAATTGTGTGTGATCCTAATTGTGGTTCCTTAGTATTGATTTTTTTCTTTCTAGATATTTGCAATATTTTTTTCTTTGATGTGAAAGCTCCAGATTTTGGTTATAATGGTCCTGAGAGCTTCCATTCTTAGGCTTCTTTAAGAAGCAACTTTTGAATTCTTTTTTCCCCACTTTTCCCTCTGGTTCTAAGAGATCATATACATAAAATGCTATGCTACCCTTAAGCACAATATAACTGTAATTTTTAGTTTATATGGGCATTTTTATTTATATAGCATTACATTGGTAGGCTAATTTGGGTAATAATATCTTATTTAATAAATTAACTTGACCTAATAATTTATATTGAACATATCTGATTATTTAGTTGCCTTTTTTCTGTAAAAACTCTTTTGCAGTTATCATTATATAAGTCTTTTGCTTAAATTGACAGGTGAATTCCAAAATATTTAATCTATATTTCAGCATTATTTGATTCTCAGGTTAGTCTCCTTTTTAGTCTTCCTGGATCAACTCTCCTGTGGAAAAACCTGGAAAAACTTCATTCTGAATCATCTCAAAGTTGCCCCCGCTTCATCTCTGCCTTGCTAGCAAAGACACAAGATGGCATTTAGGATTATCTTAGCTATATCTAGTTAAACTCACTCCCCAAGGCTTTCTCTGCCTGAGTGATTCAGCAAGCTGAATTTTTAAAGGAACCAGTCTACTTCGAAAAGCAGCTAACATATTTTAAAATATAATAAACCATTTTATGTAACACCTATAGATCAAATATAAGCAAATTTCTACATAAGTTGCACTCAGGGAAAACAGTTTATTTCATGAGATACATTAATAGGAACTTTCTACAAATGTGGGAAGAGGGAATTTTGGTCATTTCCTACTAAGTCTTCTCTTGGGCAGAAGCTGTCATCGGTACCTCTGAACTGACCAAATTGTGGACTTATTTTTTAAAACTCTTTCCCAGGGAAATGGCTTAAAAAAACCCAGTTTCTGGTCAGTTTAGTGTCTATAAATAGGAAGATAAAAGATTTATAGATTTAGAGTTGGATAACAGTCCAGCTAGTTAAACTTCGTCATTTTTATGCCAGAAGAAACTGAGATATAGCACAAGGATCACCCAGTGCTTTCCCCAAGGGATACAGAGCAAAGCTGAGTTAAGATTTGTGAAGAGATTTGTTGTTTGGTCATTTCAGCTGTGTTCGACTCTTTGTGACTCCATTTGGGGTTTTCTTGGCAAAGACACTGGAGAGGTTTGCCGTTTCATTTTACAGATGAAAAAACTGAGGCAAACAAGGTTAAGCGATTTGCCCAGGGTCACTAATAAGTGTCTGAGGCCAGGTTTAAACTCAGGAAGATAAGTTTTCTTGATTCCAGGCCCAGCATTCTAGCCACCAGCCCTGTGCCACGTAGTTACCCCTGTGAACAAAGAAGAAGGAGCAGGAAGAGGAGGAGGAGGGGGAGAAGAAAGAAAAGGAGGAGGAGGAGAGAAGAAGGAGAAGAAGAAGGAGAAGAAGAATGATAGTAGGAAGAAGGAAGTAAAGGTCATACATTTGTTCTTGATGACTGATAATAGTCTGTGTGTGGACTATCTCTGAGTCTGAGATAGGGCCCAAAGTAATAGAAGTGAGAAAAAGAGATGCACTGGGAGAAGGGGAAAGGGAGAGGTAGAATGGGGTAAATTGTCTCAGATAAAAGAAGTGCAAAAGAGCCTTTATGGTAAAGAGAAAGATGGGGGGATGGCAAGCAATGTTTGAACCTTACTTTTATCAGACTTGACTCAGAGGAAATAACATATATACTCAGTTGGGCATAGAAATCTATCTTACCTTGTGTGGAAGTAAAAGAGAGAGTGATAAGAGAAGGTTGGGGCTGGGCAGGGCTGATAGAAAAGAAGACAGACGAGGGGAGGTGTTTATCGGAAGCAAAGCACTTTCTAGGAGGGACAAGGTGAAAGGAGAGAGAAAGAGAATAAATGGGGCGGGGGAGAGCAGGAGATATAAGGGAAATAATACAGGGAAATACACAGTAATTATAAGTGTAAATTTGAATGGGATGAATTCACCCATAAAATAGAAGCAGATAGCAGAAGGAACTAAAAAACAGAACCCTATAATATGTTATTGACAAGACATACAATTGAAGCAGAGGAACACACATAGAGTGAAGTCAAAGGACTGTAGGAAAATCTGTTATCCTTAAGCTGAAGTTTAAAAAATAGAGTAGCAATCATGAGCTCAAACAAAGCAAAAACAAAAATAGATCTAATTAAAAGAGATGAGCAGGAAAACTAAATTTTTCTGAAAGGTACCATAGAAAATGAAGTACCAAATGGTATAACATCCAAATTATTAAAAGAAATGTTGAATGAGTTAGCTTCCACTTGCCCAATTCTTGTCCAAGTAGGAAATAGACAATAAAATCATTCTAGTGGTGGGCCTCAACTTGCTTTTTTCAGAACTAGATAAATCTAACCAAAAATAAACAAATAAGAAAGAAGTTAAGAAAATGAATAGAGTTTTAGATAAGTTAGATATAAAATACCTCTGGAGAAAAGTGAAAGAGAACAGAAAGGAATATACCTTTTTCTCAGTGGTACATGGCACCTGCACATGAATTGACTAAATATTAGGGAATAAAAACTTCACAACCAAGGGTAGAAAAGCAGAAGTATTAAATGCATTCTTCTCAGATCATAATAGGGTAAAAATTACATTCAGTAAAGCGCCATGAAAACATAGATTAAAAATTAATTGAAAACTAATCTCATCCTGGAGAATGAGTGGATCAAAGAACAAACTATAGAAATAATCAATAATTTCATTAAAGAGAACTACAACAATGAGACAATACACCAAAACATATGGCATGCAGCCAAAACAATGTTTAGGGGAAAATTTATATCTCTAAAGGCTTACATCAATAAAATAGAGAAAACCACAGATCAATGAACTGGGCATGTGACTAAAAAAAACTTGGAAAAGAACAAATTAAAAATCCACAATTAAACACCAAATTGGAAATTTTGAATATCAAAAGGGAGATTAATAAAATCAAAAGTAAGAAAAACATTGAACAAATAAATAAAAGTAGAAACTGATTTTATGGGAAAATACAAAATAAGCAAACCATTTGTTAATTTTATTTTAAAAAAGAAAGAAAACCAAATCACCACTATTTTAAAAAAGAAAAGGGCTCATTTACCACGAATGAAGAGTAAGTAAAGCAATTATTAGAAACTATTTTGCCAATTATATGCTATTAAATCTAACAACCTAAGTGAAATGGATGACTATTTACAAAATTATAAATTGCCCAGATTAACAGAAGATGAAATAGAATACTTAATTAACCTTATCTTAGAAAAAAAAGTTGAACAAGCCATCAGTTTCCTAAGAAAAAATCCCCAGGATTAGATGGATTCACAAGTGAATTCTATGAAATATTTAAAGAACAATTAACTTTAATACCATATAAACTATTTGAAAAAAACAGGAAAAAAATCCTTCTAAATTCCTTTTACCACAGAAATATGTTGCTGATGCCTAAACCAGGAAGAGCTAAAATAGAGGAAATAAATTATAAACCACTTTCCTTAATGAATATTGATGCAAATCTCCTAAATAAAATATTAGCAAGGAGATTACAACAATATATCACAAAGATAATACACTATGACCACAAGGAATTCATACTAGGAATGCACAACTGGTTCAATATTAGGAAAACTATCAGTATAATTGACCATATCAATAATAAAACCACCAGAAATCATATGATTATATCAAGAGATATAGAAAAAGCTTTTGACAAAATACAACACCCATTCCTATTAAAAACACTAGAGAGCATAGGAATAAATGGAGCTTTCTTTAAAATGATAAGTAGTGTCTATCTAAAACCATCAGCAAGCATCATTCGTAATAGAAATAAGATATAAGCTTTCCCAATACAACCAAGGAGTGAAGCAAGGATGCCCATTATCACCTCTATTATTATTGTACTAGAAATGCTAGCTATAGGAATAAGAGAGGGGAAAAAACTGAAGGAATTAGAACAGACAGTGAGAAAAAAAAACTATCACTGTTAACAGATGATATGATAGTATACTTAGAGAATCCTAGAGAATCAAGTAAAAAACTACTTGAAATAATTAATAACTTTAGTAAAGTTGCAGGATATAAAATAAATGCACATAAATCATCAGCATTTCTATATATTACCACAAAACCCAACAGTAAGAGACAGAAAGAGAAATTCCACTGAAAATTCTATAGACAACATAAAATACTTGGAAGTCCACCTGCCAAAACAAACCTAGGAACTATATGAAAACAATTACAAAACACTTTTCACATAAACAAAGTCAGATCTGATTAATTGGAAAAAATATTAATTGCTCATGGATAAATCAAATCAATATAATAAAAATGACAATTCTACCTAAATTAATTTATTTATTCAGTGCCATCCCAATCAAGCTACTGAAAAACTATTTTATAGAGCTAGAAAAAATCATAACAAAATTCATCTGGAAGAACAAAAGATCAAGAATATTAAAAGAATTAATAATTTTTTTTAAAAAGTGAAAGAAGTTGGCCTAGCAATACCAGATCCTAAACTGTGTTATAAAGCAGTGATCACACCATATAACAAAATAAGATCAAAATGTATACATGATTTAGACTTAAAGGGTGATAACATAAGCAAATTAGGAGAGCAAGGAATAGTTTACCCACAAGATCTATGGAAAAGGAAAGAATTTGTGACCAAACAATAGATAGAGAGCATTATGGGATGTAAAATTGATAAGTTTAATTATATTAAATTAAAAAGGTTTTACACAAACAAAACCAATGCAGCCAAGATTAGAGGAAAGCAGAAAGCTTCAGGAAAATTGTTTAACAAGTGTCTCTGATAAAGGTTTCATTTCTCAAGTAGATAACCATGTCAAATTTGTAAAAATATAAGTCATTCCTCAATTGATAAATGGTCAAAGGATATGAACAGGCAGTTTTCAGGTGAAGAAATTAAAGTTATTTATAATGATCTGAAAAAAAACTTTAAATCACTATTTACTGGAAAAATGCAAATTAAAACAATTCAGAAGTAATACCTCACACCCATCAGATTGGCTAATATTATGGAAAAGGAAAATGATAAATGTTGGAGGGGACATGGGAAATCTGGGACACTAATGCATTGTTGGTGGAGTCATGAACTGATCCAACCATTCTGGAGAGCAATTTGGAACTATGACCAAGGGCTATAAATATGTGCATACTCTTTGACCCAGCAATACCACTATTAGGTCTATATCTCAAAGAATTTTTTTAAAAAGTTATTTTACCCCTTGACTCTATCCCTTTTCGAAAGTGTTTGTTTTTGATTACCTCCGCCCCCATTTGCCCTCCCTTCTATCATCCCCCCCTTTTTTATCTTCTTCCTCCTTCTTTCCTGTGGGGTAAGATACCCAATTGAGTATGTATGGTATT
>CM053622.1:526056164-526100161 GCA_028646595.1 Phalanger gymnotis | reverse complement strand
ACAGGACAACCAGAGTACATGCCATCTTGGAGTAGGGGGGAGGGTAGAAATGGGGAGAAAATTTGTAATTCAAACTCTTGTGAAAATCAATGCTGAAAACTAAATATATTAAATAAAAAAATAAAAGAATTTATTTTACCAGAACATAAATACAGAATAGAGAAAAGAAACAAAAACATATCACAAACTTAAGTATTGAAACTTAAATACAAAGTAAGAAAGAAAAAACAGTCATGTCCATAGCAGAGCATAAGAGAGGATTCAAAATATGCAACAGTAAATTTCCATTTCAAGAAAGCCTGCATGATAAATAATACACCTTGTTTTGAGAATTGTCCATCTTTTCTTTGCTTCCTTGTGTTTTCTTTTGTTCTCTGCTGTGCATTTTTAAACTTTGTTTCTTTTCCCCTCCCCCACCCCCTGAAGGCTACAATATAATTTAGATATGTTTCTCAATATATACATACACATAAAATATATACATACATTCATACATATATACATGCATACATAGACGTATACTTTCCCAAATATACTCTACTCCTGATCTTTGTTTTTATGTCTGTACATATGTCTTGTTTCCTATCCTTCTTGCCTCCTCTACTCTACTTCTACCTGCTACCTTGCCCTCCTATTACTTGCCTTCCCCCCTCCAAGGATTCCTCCCTTATACTCCCATTCCCATTAATCTAAACACCCTTCTATAGCCCCTTTTACCTATTCCCTCATTCTCCCCTCTAAAGATCCCTCCTTTGTCCTCTCCCCGCTCTTTATGCCCCTACCATTTATTTCTTCTAAATTTAGAAGACTTTTATACTCTTCTAAATATATATACATATATGTGTATATATATACATATATAAATATACACACATATATATATACATATATGTATGTATTGTTTCCTCTTAAACCAATTCCTGATGAAAGCAGGTTACCAGAACCACCAGCCCTCCTCCCCCATCTAATTACTCTGTATCCTTTCTTCCTCTTGTACCTCATTTGTATAAAATAGTTACTTTTTTAGCTGTTCCTCAATGGTTTTACTTTTTAAAGTTCATATCATAGGTTTACCCCAATATTTCTTATGAATTCACCAGTTATTAATAAGAATCTTAGACATACATTTTGCATTATATAAAAGGTAAACAGTCTGTCCTCATAAATCCCTTATAATTAGTCATTGGTATGTACCTTATGTTTCTCTTGGTTCTTGCATGTTGAATCTTCTATTAAGTTGAGGACTTTTTTTTTGCAAAGTCTTGGAAGTTGGAGAGTTTATCAAATGTCATTTTTTTTTTCATTCAAAATAATACTTAACTTTGCAGGGTATGATATCTTTGGCTGGAGCCCCAGGTCTTTGTTCTTCCATATATTGTGTTCCAAGACTTGCGGTCCTTCAATGTCTCTGCTACTAGGTCTTGTGTAATTTTTGACTGTAGCACCCTCATATTTAAATTGTTTTAATCTTGATGCTTTTAATATTTTATCCTTGAGCTGGGGGTTTCAGAATTTGACCAGGATATTCCTATGAGTTTTCCTCATAGGATCTCTTTTAAGTGGTGATTGATGGATTTTTTTCTATTTCTACTTCTCTGCCTTGTTCTAATGCTTCAGGACAATTTTCTTTAATTATTTCTTGTGTTATTGTGTCAAGATTCTTTTTTAATCATAACTTTTAGATAGTCCAATTATTTTTATATTTTCTCTTCTTGATCTATTCTCCAAGTCTGTTGTTTTTCTTACAAGATGTTTCACTTTCTCTTCGATTTTTTCATTATTCATGATATTCATGATTTTCATTATTCATTATTTCTTGATCTCTTATAATTTCACTGGCTTCACTTTGCCCAATTCTACTTTTCAAGGTGTCATTTTCCTCCTTAAGATTCTGGATCTCCTTTTCTAATTGGTTAACTTTCCTTTCATATAACCTTCTTGTTTTTCTAGGATTATTCTTTTTATTTTTTTTTTTTAGTTTTTCCTCCATCTCTGTCATTTGATTTTTAAAGTCTTTTTAAAGATCTTCTATAAATTCTTTCTGGGCAGGTGACCATTTGGCGTTACTCTTTGGCGGTTTCTTTGCTTCACTATCCCCCTCTGAAGATAAACCCCAGTCATTTCTATTCCCATAATAGGTTTCTATGGTTGGATTCTTTCTTCTTTCTCTGAGCATTTTTATGGTAATAGCTTGATTTTTGTAATCACCTCTAGCCCTGGGGTATGGGAAATGGTGCCTCTCGCCCCAGATCTTCAGTGTTCCCCTCTAGCCTGGAACCAAAGCCAAACTTCCAACTTCCTGTAAGTGTCCACAGCCAGGGGCTTTCTGTCCCACTGCTTCTGCCCTTGTCCGGCCTGTGGTGGTTCTTTCTCGCCTCCACCGCTCTTGGCAGCACAGCTGGGTCTGGTGTTCCTCATCATCAGAGGTTCCCTCAGTCTTCCTGGGCTCAAACGCATGACTCCCCTCACTATCCCGGGTGAAAAGTTCCAGTGGCTGGGGCCAAGGCACCCTCTCAAACCAACTAACCCCAGAACTTGCGGCTTGTTTTTTAAGGGGCTTGCTACTTGTGGTTAAAACAGAACCTAGCCTGGAGGTGTTTACTTTTCTGCAGGACCAAACTTCTTACTGGGATTTTTCTTCAGATCTTCTCAAATTGTCCCCGGAAGGCTCCGGTTGTGCCCCTATTCTTCGTTGTCTCCACCTACACTTTGTTGCTCTAAAGTGCTATTTTAACTCTTTTGTGGGGGAAAATCTTGAGAGCTTGGAATTTTCTGACCTATTCTGCCACTTTCCCAGAATCCTCTTCAAAGAATTTTTTTAAAAAAAGAAGAGGGCGTATTTTTTATAAAAATATTTGTAGCAGCTCTTTTTTTTTGTGGCAGCAAAGAACTGGAATTTGAGGAGAATGGCTGAACAAGTTGTGGTTTATAATTATGATGGAATACTATTGTGCTACAAGAAATTATGAGCAGGATGCTTTCAGAAAAACTTGGAAAGACTGACATGAACTGAGGCAAAGTGAAGTAAGCAAAACCAGGAGAACATTGTATACAGTAACAGCAATAGTGTACAATTATGTGAATGACTACTATTTTCAGAAATGTAATGATACAAGACAGTTCCAAAGGACTCATGATGAAAATTGTTAACCACTTCCATTGAAAGAATTGATGGAGTCTGAATGAAGATCGAGACATACTATTTTTCACTTTATTTTTTTCCTGTTTTTTTTTTGGTCTTACTCTTATTTTGCAATATGATTATTATGTAAATATGTTTTGCATGATTGTATATGTATAACCTACATCAAATTGCTTGCCATTTCAGGGAGAAGTATGGGGAGAAGGAAGGGAGGGAATTTGGAACTCAAATGAATGTTAAGAAGTATTTTCCTGTGTAATTGGGAAAAAATAAAATATTATTTTAAAAAAGTCTTTGTGGCATTTTGAAAGATTTAAGAATTATGATCAATACAATAACCAACCATAATTTCAAGGGACTAATGATGAAGCTACTTACTGCTGACAGAGAGGTAGGTGATAGGCTCAAGATGAAGAATTAGAGATATATTTTTGGATATAGCCAATGTAGGAATTTGTTTCACTTGGTTATGCCTATATTTTATAAAGGATCTGTTTTTCCTTTTTTTTAAAATGAGGGTGGTATTTGGGAGGAAGAGGAAAGAAATACTTATTATCAGAAAAAAATAAAAAATAACAGCAACAAAAAGAGAAATAATGTGGTTTCCTATCTAATTTCTAGTTGAGGATCTTGTAACATAACCTCATTTCAAGGGAGTTCTACCACAGGAAATGTTGACAGTTGAGGGATGAAGTCCAGGGACCCCAAGACTGGAGTTCCTGGACAGAGTAGTTGAGGGAGAGTACCCTTCAAAGACCTGAGTACTGGAGAGGTTGGGGCCATCTGGAATGAATTCATGGACTCAAGCATTCTTTAAGTCAAGGTGGCAAAGATTTATTATGCTTTTCAGCGGGCAAGAATTCTTAGGGAACCTGCAACCATACAGGGGTGAAGGTAAAATTTATGTAGGATATTCTTTAGTAAAACGTGCCAAATGTGTTAATTAATTGTTTTGGGGTGGGATTAGGGAGTTGCTAAGGGCTGGTCAGTTCTTAAAGAAACATGTACTTTTGTATCTACTGCACAGGCATCTTACCTAGAGTTCACTGGGAAATAGCCCAAGGTGGGGGGCTACATGGAGGTGTGATTTTAGGCCTGAAATGTCACTAAGTCAACTAAAGGTCAGGGCTGACTGGGAAACACCCAGGCTGCTCCCATCAATGTCTAGATAAACAAGATAAATGTAAGGGAGTATACCTATGTCTAGGTCTAGCATGCGCATGACAGGACAATGAGTAGTGACTATCTCTGTGACCCAGTATACAGCCAGTTCAGCACGTACACAGGGAGTCCAAACCGATAAATTCTATAGGTACAGTTGGCGACTGTGTCAGGAGGAGAGATAAGCATTTTGCTAGGTCATGCTGCCCTTGAACTGGAGAAGAACTGCCTGAGACAGTATTTTGAGGCTAGAGAGATATGTGATTTTACAACTGGATGTGGTTTTGGAATTGGGTCCAGGTGCAGGCACCCAAGCAGAGGCTAAGGAGAAATGTGATGTTAGAATTAGGGTCCAAGCACAAGCACCCAAGCACCCCATCAAAACTATGTGCTATGTGGTTCTAATTTCTTTCAAAATTGGAAAGGGATTCAACATGCTTCATGTATGCTATACAAATTAATCTAAGAAAGTCCAACAGACAAGTCCAAAAGATAAGACATTTGTGTCTCCTGCCTAGAAACATTCTTGGCTTTTCATATATACATCTATCTACATACACATATACATATATATGTACACATAATTATGTGTATATATTTATACACATTATATATATGTATATACACATACATATATGTATACACAATATATATGGGAAGTGAAGTCTATGTACATACATATATACCAACAAATTAATTTCAGGCTTTTTTGGTTTTTCAGTCATTTTCAGTTGTGTCCAACTCTTCGCAACCCCATTTGGGGTTTTCTTGGCAAAAATACTGAATTGGTTTGTCATTTCCTTCTCCAGCTCATTCTATAGATGAAGAAACTGAGGCAAACAGGGTTAAGTGACTTGCCTAGGTCATACAGGTAGTAAGTGTCTGAGGCTGAGTTTGAACTCAGGTCTTCTTGACTTCAGGCCCAGCACTCTGTCTATCGTGCCACTTACCTGCCCCTCTTTCAGTCTTTAAGCCCACACTATAGACCTATAAATATATTTCTTTACTGTCAGGAATGGTGTTTGGCTAACAAACTATCCCCACATCCCCAAATGGTCTTGGTGAAATGGTTTCAAAAACATAAAAGGAACATAAAATAATAAGGCCCTTTTCTATTATAGGAAAATCACCTGACCACCAATATCAACCAAGTATTGCCTAAATTAGCCTTGAAATTAGGTCAAAACTATTTCAGTCACCCTAAGAAAATGATGGGGATTTAGAGAGTAGTAGACATCAATAAAGAAAACAGCTTGTCTCTAGCTTTTAGACCATTCCCTTCTATTCACCTGACCTTTAGGAGCTCTCCTTTTGATTTAAAATGCCAGTTTGATTTTCTTGCCCTTCTCCATCTCTAGAGTTGTTGTATGTATATGCCAGATGGAAAGAACGAGTACTGGGGCCAACTTGTCCCAGCGGCATAAGGAAGGGACACAGCCTAGAATTTTCTTATCAGGCAGCAGTTCAACGTCTCCCTTCCTTCTTCTGTTTCTTCTCTTAGCTCCAGGGCTTCTGGAACAGTTCACACTTGGCAGGCCTCACTCGTGGTAGGGGGAGGGGGGACTCAGTGATTTGCCCTGTTCTTGAGATTCTGGCTGCCAGTTTGAATTCCAAAACAGGAGTCAGTGTTCACAGCTGGTGATGGGAGAGCAGAGCATTAACAGAAGTTGTAGGAAGAGGGAATTTGGATTTAGAAAAGGAAACCCTCCATGCTACTCTGAGCCCTTCATTAAAATCAGAATCTGGAGGGTGGGTGGAGGTTGGATGGAAGGAGGAGGAAGGGATAACTCTACATATTTACTTACTATTCAGCAGAACTGAATAGCCCTAAAGAAAGTTAGCCAGACCCTGGAGTCCTCTCCAGGGAAGTGAAAGGGCCAAGGGCACATGACAATAATTTAATGTTTAGAAAGCCTGGATTGAAATAACTACAGTATATCAAAAGCAAATAAGTGCTGATGAAATTGGCATCTTTTAATTAGGTTCAGACTATATTTTACATGTGCTGGCTGTACTGTGATGCGTGGGTGTTGTATATAGAGCTTAAATGTATAATTAATGTGGCTTTGAAGCTAGCTCTATCCACATGATTAAAATTTATCATTATATTAGCTTTCAAACTGAGACTTTCTAACAAGTTATAGTTAATGCTATAAATTAGGCCTTCTCTGATGAGCTCTGAATAAAAGACTGTAATTTATCTCAATGGTATTTTATTAGAGACTTTTAATTGCAAAGGCAGGTGAGCAGCACCATACGGGCTCTTGGCCCAATATCAGAAGTGGTGACATTTCTTTTATGACCACGGTTTGTTTATAGGCTATTCTATTCTTATTGAAGGCCTGACTGTGTTCTCTTTCTACTTAGAGAGAGAGAGAAAGAGAGAGAGAGAGAGAGAGGTGTTTCAGCTTCTTCACCTTGAATGATCCATGGGGATTTGAAGCCAATCCATTTTGATGGGCTCCCACCTCACCAAGGCAAGAAAAACCTAACTGCTCTTTATTTCTTTGGCAGCAGAAAGCTAAGTATGGAAATTCCAAATTCCCTTCTCAGTGAGCTAATAAAAAGGACTTGGGCAATAAATAGCCGCTGTTGTATATAGTCGTTTTTTCCCCTTGCTTTGCCCCTGTCCCCCTCCTAAGTCACCTACCAGGTGCCAGTTAATATCTAAATTTGTGCCACTCTGACACATTTCATCAGTGTCATGGCATCCTCCTCAGTTTCAATCACAGTGTTAGGTTGACATGATGTGTAAATCTAGCCAAAAGCCCAGTGCCTGTGCTTAAGAAGGGCTTTGGTTCCAGGACATCTGTGCCTAGGAGCAGATTTTAGATCAGCATGCCTGTGCCCAAGGAAGGACTACATGCCGGCATGCTCAAAGCTGAGCCTGACACAGACTGCCGCATAGCAGGAGGTGATTACGGATGCCTCCCATTCTCCCCACCCCAGGCACAAATCTCAGCAGCCTCTGTGAAGTGGTTAGGCAGGAGTATTGTGGTCATGCTTCCCTTTTATTCAGGACAGTGGGTTAAATAGGGCTTCTCATTTCCATTTTTCCCCCTGTCAAACCGATTACCAAGCTCATTCTTTTTGGAATTGTATTTCTTCCAGTTTCTAAACACTGGTTGTTACAGCATAACATTTGACTGCTCAATTACTACGTACTAGTGAGAACCAGTGAGAAATTTCTATAGGGCCTTTTATTCAATAAGACGAGTCACTGAGGACCCAAGATTTTGAGCCAGAAGTTAGAAATCATCCAACAACCCCACCATTTTGTGGATGATGCCAGAATGATTAAGAGACTTGCCCAAGGCCGTGCGGGTAGGAAATGGAAAGGCTAGAGTTTGAACTCGGATCTAACGCCCACATCCAGCTTATTTTCTAGTGTACTCCTCAACTAGTTATGTGACACTGGGCAAGTCACTTAACCTCTCTTTGTCTCAGTTTTCTCATCTGTAAATTAGGGATAATAACAGCTCCTACCTCTCAGGGTTGTTTCAATGATGAAATGAGATAATATTTGTAAAATGCTTGCCAGCGTACCTGCCACACAGTAGGTGCCATATAAATTATATCTATTATTGTTGTTGTTTTAAATTATTATTATTACTACCACAACCACAGCTACTGCTGCTACCGCTGCTGCTTCTGCTGACACTATTACTATACTACTATTACTACTACAGTACTACTATACCACTATTACCACATTACTACTACAGTACTACTGTATTACTATTATAGTACTACAACAGTACAACTGCTATACTATTACTACTACACTACTACTACACCACTAATACCACGTTACTACTACACTTCTACTGTATTACTATTATAGTACTACAACAGTACAACTGCTATACTATTACTACTACACCACTACTACATCACTACTACCATGTTACTCCTACACTTCTACTGTATTACTATTATAGTACTACAACAGTACAACTGCTATACTATTACTACTACACCACTACTACACCACTACTACCATGTTACTCCTACACTTCTACTCTATTACTATTATAGTACTACAACAGTACAACTGCTATACTATTGCTACTATGCTACTACTACACCACTACTACCACGTTACTACTACACTTCTACTGTATTACTATTATAGTACTACAACAGTACAACTGCTATACTATTACTACTACACTACTACTACACCACTACTACCATGTTACTACTACACTTCTACTCTATTACTATTATAGTACTACAACAGTACTACTGCTGTACTATTGCTACTACAGTGCTGCTACCATCATACTACTATACTACCACTATTACTACTACCACTACTACTACTCCATAAGGAGAGAAAAAACTTTGACCAAAAAGCTAACAGTGTAAATATATAGTAATGGTGATTTGACTGAATTTTTTGGGCCCTCTTAGCTCAAAGTGAATATAAATAGTAAATGTTTCTCTTTTGGCAGCAACCCTGATGGTTTTTCCCCTCCCAGTTTGATTTTTTTTTAATTAAAGGGGACATCCTTTGACTCACTTCTTAAAGAGGCCTATTTGCTGAATGAGCATTACCTCACTCAAAGTGAAAACCTGAAAAGACCTTACCTTAAAAGGGCCAGGGTCTTCCAATGCATCCTGGGCCATCTCCAGTCATCCTGATGAATATCTGGACACAGGACCCAGAAGGTTCTGGAGGAGAAAGTGAGGCTGGTGACCTTGCACCTCCCTCACTCAAATCAAAGCCAACTGCAAGTCATGTCATCATCTCCCTGATGTCATGGTCCTCTTCGAGAACGAAGGACAAACACAGTATTTACCAAGTAGTAATGAAAATTGCAGATAAAGTAGAGTATCAACGAAAAGGCATCATGGTAAAGTACTACAAACACTGGCTTGCAAGTGAAAAGACCTATGTTCAAGTCCTGGCTCTGACATGGGCCTAGCTGTGTGGTTTTGGGCGTCGCCTCGTCTCTGAATCTCAGTTTCCCAATCTACAAATTGAAGGTTACAAGAAAAATGCATTGTAGATTGTGTAGCTGTTGTGTTGACTTCTTTAGCACAAAAGGACCAGAGTTATTGTGGGGGAAGGGGACTTTTAAACTTTTGTTGCGTCTCCACCCAGAAATCTAGTATAGGCTCCTTTCTCCATGACCACACAATATT
Source organism: Phalanger gymnotis (assembly GCA_028646595.1). Classification (NCBI taxonomy): domain Eukaryota; kingdom Metazoa; phylum Chordata; class Mammalia; order Diprotodontia; family Phalangeridae; genus Phalanger; species Phalanger gymnotis. Next base: position 526,090,707 of record CM053622.1, on the reverse strand, counting down.
CTAACTCCAAATCCCCACTTGGTTTATAGAATTATAGAACCTTTAGTAAAAGAAAGTAGGGAACAACACAGAAACCCCTAAATAAGAAGCCATTAGTCCTAAAGACAGTTTGGAACTGAGGCTATGATTTTACTGGTGTAAGTGACTCCTAATGAGGGATTCCCTCTGCCAATGCAAATCAGAACCTTTTCTTCAATTTATAATTAGTAATTTATATTAATTTACTTCTATTAAATTTATAATCAATAATCTTAGAGAGTTGATTAGAACACAAAGGTTAGTGACTTGGCCAGGGTCACACATCCAGTTTGTGTCAGAGAAGGGACTTGAACCCAAGTCCTCTTGGTTTTAAGGTCAGCTCTTTTATTTATTCTGCTATGAATCCTCTAAGTCCCAAAAATACCACAATGTAAATCCCCATACTCCCTTAGAGTCTCACAAATGAAGTGGTCTCAGATTGAGGGTCTTAACAAGTCTTATCTTCATCTGTTTCCCTTTTTGACCACTATTTCTCCCTGTGGTATCACAATTTACCCAGCTCACTATTTTTGTAAACTTGAAATTCTCTTTGACTTTTCCCCCTCTCTCACCTCTCAATTACCATATTCTATTGATTCGATATACTCAATATCTTTCATATACAATCTCTCCTTGCTATTCCCACTGACATTAATCTAGCATACTTTAATTGATCCATCATTCCATCACTATGGGCTCTCCCTCCACCTGCAAAAATCTCAACCTCCTCCTGAGAGGTTCTTGTCCATGCCTTTTCATAAATCTTTCATAGAAGACCTACTCAATGCACTGAAGGCCATCCTCTGGTTCCTTTAATATGCAAGTAGTATAGCAATTGATGTGAGAAGGAACAGAGAAAGGAAGAAGTAGAATAAAGGTTACCAGTTCCCAGGTACAGAGATTTCATTGTTAGATTGAGTGACAAAAGTGAATAACCCCACAAGTTTCTTCTAACTTCTTTTAGTCTTTCTCTTGAGACGATTTATTTCAGTCATGGCTACCAACTTGGGCTATGATCAAGGTTGAAAAGGAATGTCTTCACCGCAGCTACACGTAGTTCTTTTCCTAGTTTGCTAAGTGGGGCTCTAGGATGATTTACAACGTAATATTCTGACCATAAGTCCAAGTTGCAGGAGAAGAGAAGCAGTGCAAAAAAATTGAATTAAATGCCCAAGTGCTTCCCTCCCTATCCGGCTGGATGTGGATGGTTGGAGGTCTTACATCACAAAGGTTCTCAAATAATCTGCTGAGGCTATGAACTGAATGACCTGAAACCCTTAGCAAGTATTTTCTGCAATCTAGCAGAAAGCAATTCAGTGGAAATACTGACAGAGAACAGAACAGGTCAGTAGACACCAGCAGAAAGCTGCTCACTGTAGAAAGCAACTCATAGTCCCATGACATCACTAGAGGATATCAGCGTTCCAGCATAAAGGAAGCAACAGCATTGGAGGGAGAGAGATGTTCTAGCTGGGCCCCCTTAGGAGCAAGGGTTGTTCTGTCCATACTTGTTCTCAACACTGGTGCCTCTTCCTTTCATGTTCCTTGAGGCATGCAAATTCCCCATGTAGATCTCTTCTATGGTAGGTATGTGTTATGATAGGTAACCTGTGGGAGACTGTGCCCTAGCTATAGCGGGAAAGTCTTTCTCTTCCCTTGTTTTCCTATGTTATTTAGTTAAAAGTCTTTTGCTTCGGACCAGTGTGTCCTCCTGTTGGTCTAGTAAAAGAGATACAGCAATGGCAGCTTTTGAACTAGTAGTTTTCAAGGGGCCCACATATGACTAGAGATCTGGGTGTTACAAATATTTCATGGATACTAGTGCAAGAGGCTGTTGATTTTAATCTATAATTACATGAATGGCTCACATGCATTTCTATTCATAAATCAGAAAATGAATGAAAAACATTTGTTAAGGATTACTATGTACAAAGCATCATTTCTCACCTACAATTCATCATAGGCAATATGCTGCAGTGTATTTATATCCACCATGCATCTTTTCATTGTTCTTTGGGCTGTTCGCAATTTTGTGTCACCTGAGATCAAAGGTTTCCATCAAAGGTGGGCTTTTGTCCTAAGGAACCACTTGGGATCCTTGAAAGTGTTACACAGTTTCTCTAATGCCATCCTACCTGCTCTCCTCTTGTTCAATTTTAGGCTTAATTTGTGGTTTGTTGGAAAAGAGGACAGAGATTATTCCCTCATACTTTGATAGATCTGGGATATCTAAGCTAGATCTAGGAGGAAACGCCCTTCACTAGTGAAGATCTTAGTCAAGCAGTGTCTCTCCAGCGTGATTCTTGTCTATGTTCTTGCATGAAACTTCCATAAAAATTTTAGCCAGTGTAGCACTCAGACTGGATTTCAGTTATCCTAGAAAATATCTTTAAGGTTGCGTAATATCATTATTTAAAAAATAGGCAAACTAAAAGACACCAGCAACTACTGATGTGCAAGCTTGTTTTCTCATTCCTATGAAATCTTTTTTGACACAGATTATTCAAATATCCTAGATATCCTTCCTATTAAGGAGTAATGAGTTACTGATCTCACCAGTTCTATCTAGGTGACTGTAGAACAGTGACCAGGATGCCCTTGGTGAAATATCTAAATAAAGGCTCCATTTGATAGCAATGGTCAGGAGGAACAAAAAATTCTTTCAAAGGCTGCCCATGACCAGACTGGGGCTACAACAAAAGTGATGGCCTAAGTGGCACAGTGGATAGACAGCTGGACATGGAATCAGGAAGATTTGTGTTTGAATCCTGCCTCAGACGCTGACTAGTTGTGTGACCCTGGCCAAGTCACTTAACTTCTCTCAGCTTCAGTTTCTTCCTCTGTAAAATGAAGATAATAATAGCACCTATCTCACAGTTACTGTAAGGATAATATTTTTAAAGTGTTTTGCAAATCTTAAAGCCCTTTATTACCATCACCACCATCGTCATCATCACCAGCATCCTCAACCTCATGAATGAGAACCACAGAGAGGGCCAGTTTGGCTGGATCACAAAGTAATGTCCAAAGATGATAGAAAGATAGTTTGGGGGCCGAGTTGTGTGGGGCTTTAAAAGCTAAACAGAGGAATTTACATTTGATTCTAGAGGCAATAGGGAGTCAGTGGAATTTACCAAGTAAGAGAATGACGTAGTCAGATCAATGTTAAAGGAAAATCATTTTGGCAGCAGTGTGTAGGATGGACTAGAGTAGGTAGAGATTTGAGACAGACCAATTGGGAGGTTGTTGCAATAATCTGGGCAGAAGTTAATGAGGGCTTGAACTGAGGTGATAGCTGTGTGGGTAGAGAAGTCAGATTTGATCAATGTTATGAAGGTAGCAAATGAAATTATTTTGTTTTTGTTTTGTTTTGTTTTACTAGGTAAAAGAAGCCATTCTCAGCTTCATTTCTTACCTAGCCTTAATCACTTAATGTTCTTTGTCTCAGTCAAACTGAACCCTGTTAAAGACCTTAGTTTATAAAGGCTAAAGGCCTTTCACTGCATCTAAGGCCCTCTCCAGTCATCCTGATCTATATCTTACCAATAAACCCAGATGGCTCTGGAGGAGAAAGTGAGGCTGGTGACTTCGCACAGCCCTCCTTCACTTAAATCCAATTCACTTGCATGTCATGGCATCACCTCTCTGATGTCGTGGTCCTCTTTGAGAATGAAGGACAAACAACAACCTATTATGCTATCTAGGTACAGAGAAGATGAAGCTCTCCAGATACCTCTGTTTACAAGTGAAATTTTGCTAAGGTTTTTTTAGTCCTGAGATATTACAGGACCTGCTCAAGGAGATCCACTGACACTGAGAAGGTATCTACAAGGTGTCCCTAAAATCTGGACACACAGCCAAAAATGCATATTTGGAAATATTTGTAATATTAACAGACTTTAGCCCCCTTGACTTCTTTTTCTGGGATACGCTAGAGGAGAAGGTGTACTCAATGAAAATCACAGATGCAACACACTTGATTGAACTCATAAAGGGTGAATGTACTAAAATTGACGGCAATGTGGAGTTATTGCATCAAGTTCACACGAGTCTTCCAAAGCACTTCAACAATTAAATAAAATGTTGTTGAAAATTTCATTCATTTCATTTCTTGAAAATATGTGTTTTTGCCCAAAAGGTCTTTTCCCCTCTGCTTGCTCTCCCCTCCAATCCATCCTCTGTCTGGTTTTCAATATAATCTTCCCTATACATAGATTAATTATGTCACTCCCCTGATCAAAAATCTTCAGAAGTTTCTTATTGTCTAAGAAGTAAAGTAAAAATACTGTTATCTAGTATTTAATGTTCCACCCTCTAGGCTTGACCTATCTCATCTGACTTCTCTCTATGTATTCTATGATCTGGTTAAGCTAGACTAAACTCTGTCCTCCAACCTGCATTGTCCTTTTGATATCTTTGAGTCACCAATGGTTTTTATTTTTACATTGTATTCATGTCTATACTGGGTTCTCATGTCTCCATACCTTCTTTAGTATTCTTTACTGTAAGGCCTCTTCCTTCTTTTTCAGTTAATTCTAACAATAGTTATGAACTTTGCCATCAGCAAAGACAATCAGGTAGTGGTGAGGGAGAATGGCTACAACTCCTAGTTGGAGCTACATGTAGAGGGACAATTAGCTGGTGAAGTCTTTGGCATACAATTGAGTTCCTTTGAGTCTCTTTAGGTGTTATCTTCGAAGACTCACGTTGAGACGTCTTGAGTGTCCCTATAAGTCAATCAGTCAAATCCAATCCTACACTCTGGAGTCTTCACCTCTACTTCTTGATTCAACTTAGGACTGTGACCGTTCTCCAAAATACACAAATAAAAACACAAAACAAGAGGCAAAATTTCAACCCAACACCCTAGCTTTTAATAAGGTAGAACCAACAAAAGTAACAAACAACAAATAAGCAAATTGCTTTTTCTGGGTTCCCCTAAAGCCTATCTGAAATTCTGCCATCTTTGGGATTGTTTTCTTTCCTTCTTTTTTCCCTCACTTTGTATATTTGCACACACATACACATACACATGTATCTGTGTATATGCATGTGTGCATGTGTGTGTGCATGCGTGTATGCATGTGTATGTGCATGTGTATATTTGCATATTCTGTATGCCACAGAGACTTCACCCGTTAGCTTGCCCCCTCTATATTTTGCTCCAACTAGAAATTGTAGCCACTTCTCTCTCATTACCACCTGATTATTTTTATTGATAATAACTAAATTCATAACTATTGTCAAGAATTAACAAAGAAGGAGAGATAGTCCTTACAAAGGAAAGAATATTAAGAATTTTTTAATATTAAGGATTCTTAATATTCTTTCACATATGTGTATATACATATATACACACACATAACTGTGTGTGTATTTTATATGTATGTATAAGTAATACCTTTATAACTTCCTCTCCCCTTATATTTGTGGGGAAGAATGTGTGTGTGTGTGTGTGTGTGTGTGTGTGTGTGTGTGGTGGAGAGGGACTAGGAATCAAGCAAAGATGTTATATGACAATATGACAGCTTCAGGAACAAAGGAATGCCAAAGTCGAGGTAGGAAAGGGCCCCCAGGGTGACAATGGGAATGTTGGGTTTCTCCTTGCCAGGGCTGGCTGTTAAGTCTATTCACCCAGCTTTGGGCCACCTGCAGCTAGAAGAGATCCCTGCCAACAACAAGATAGTCAAGGCTAAGAACAGCACTGGCCATGGGAGTTTCTATCTTTACCCAAAGCTTTTTTGATCCTCTGCTTCATTCCTGAGGCCAAGCAAACGTCTTGAGTCCAGAATTTCCTTGTCTCCATCTGAAAAGTGGCTCTTACAGATGTATGAATTAAGCACTGTGGAAAACGCGTTGTTTATATTCATTTGCCCCCTGGAGGGGCACACAGCTTTGGAAAATTCATGAATTCAAGTTGTCCATTTCCTAGAATTCCTTGGTTCTGATTAATCCTATATCTGGGGACTTCTGGGGTCTATGAGTGTGGCAAACTTGATAAATGTTCCTTATCTACTGTTTTCTTATTATATATTGATTATTAATTTGATGATAAGATTAAAAGTAATTTTATGTAGCATTTAATCACATCTGTCTGATTCTATTGAGAGCCAACCTTCAATACAATAAAGCCACGTGACATGGGTTCACTGAAATAAAATAAGCCAAGGAAGAGGTAGGGTTCTCAAGTGAATGGTAGTTGGGAAATCCACAAATCTACACACTTTTTGATAGGAAGTGAGTTGATTGCTGTCCTTCATTCTTGAAGAGAACCAAAATGATATCACTATGTTGGAGTCAAGAGATAGTACATCCAGCTATGGCTGATCAGACCAATATGAGCTCTGAAGGCTCTACCACAGGTTGGGCAAAAAGAGTCCATATGAACTTTTGGAGTGGAGATGTACCTAAATTTGCACAGTCAGTATTGCCCTCAAGGGAGAGGAAAAGCTGGAGGACAGAGAGTTGATGATTCTCTGGGAGCCAGAGTTGGTATAACACTCACTCCACACTTTCAGACTCTGGTACATGAGCAAAACCCTAGGGTAAGCATGAGATTTCCCAGAAAATGGATCCCTTCTGCTCAAGAAAATTGGGTGAGTATTTGTAAAGACCTCTTGGTAGATAAATATAGTCGCATTCCTGGTTCTGTTGGTTTTAATCTGCATCAACTTGTACAGTTCTTTTCATATTTCCTCATACGTTCCAAATTTACCACTTTTGTGGAGCAATAATATCCAATTACATGAATAAACTATAATTTATTCAGCCATTTTCCAGTTGTTGAACATATAAGTTGTTTCCAAATGTTTCTATTACAAGTAGAGCAGCTATGAATATTTTTGTACAAATAGGTCTTTTCCTCCTCTTACTGATTCTTTTTGGATAGAATCTTAGCAATAGAATTCAGTCAATAAGTAGGATCAGTTTTAAGATTCTTATTGCTTATTTCTATGTTCTCCAAAATCTTTTTTTACCAGTATGCTGTCCCATTAACAATGTATTAGAGTGCCTGTTTCTCCACAACTCCACCACCGTCTAATAAATGTGTGTGTATGTTTATACATACATACATACATATACATATATATGCACATTTTAGTGGCTACAAAGTATATCTTAAGATTCTCTTAATTTTTTCTCTGATTATTATAGAATTTGAGCATTTTTTTCATTTAATTAATAGCAATTTGTATTTCCTAGTTTGTATAAAGTGTCTGTTCACATTTGTCTATTGATCTACTGGGGATTACTTTTTGCCTCTATGATTTTAGGCAAGTAATTCAACTAAACGAACTTCAGTTAGCTCACCTGTAAAATGAGGTAGGTGGACTAGATGGCCTTTGAGATCCATTCCAGCTCTAAATATATTAGCCAATTATTAATCTCATAAACATCTATCAGTTTCTTATAGATTCTTAATGTCAGTCCTTTATCTGATATATTTGGCACATTGTTTCTCGGTCTCTTTTATTTTGATTCTAGGGATAGTATTTTTTGTAATACAAAATCCTTTCATCTTGACAAAATCAAACTCATTGGGGCTTTTTTTGTCTAAGTACGTGCCTATAGACATGCATGCTGGTTGGTTGTTGTCCTTCATTCTCAAAGAGGACCGAAAGGATATCAGTATGATAGAGTTAAGTTTCAATGTGTCCAACTGTGGCTGATCAGACCAATATGAATTTGGAATGCTCTACCACAGACTGGGCACAAAGAGTCCATGTGAACATTTGGAGTGGATTCTCTAAATTTGCGCGTCCTACATTTCCTTTGAGCAGTTTCAATTCTGCTTTGCTCATAGAGCACAGCACCTTCTCTGATGTAGGCAGACTATGCTGAGCGGTCCTGTGCCAGTATCTCCCATGCCACACAATCAATTCCAAAGTTCTTAAGAAAGACCTTAAGAATGTCCTTGTATCACTTTTTCTGACCACCCTGTGAATGCTTGCCCTGTGTGAGTTCTGCATAAAACAGGCAAGCGTATGTTTTGCATTCAAACAACATGGCCAGCATGCTGGAGTTGCTCTCTCTGAAGCAGAATTCGAACGCTTGGCAGTTTAGTTCAAGTAAGGACCTGAATGTCTGGTACCTTATCCTGGCAATCTTCAGAATCTTCCTAAGACAATTCAAATGCGGTATATGGCTGGTACATATATGGTTTCCGGTATATGGCTGGTATGTTGTCCAGGTTTCCCAGGTATGGCTCTGTAGGCCTTCAGTTTGGCAGTCTAATAGCTCTTCTCTCCCACGCCTTCCTTCAGAGTCTCCCAAACACCAAGCATGTCCAAGTGCATTTTGTATTTATGCATGTGTATAGGTGCGCCCATGTATATGTGAATGTGTTTTGTATACATATGTGTATACTTTTGCCAAGTACCAAGCATGCTTACATGGACCCAGATAGGTCTACTTATATAGACACATATGCACATACATGTGTGTGCACATTTACATATGTACATTCGAATATAATTCTACATGCTATGTGCTCACATGTGCATGATACATGTGCAAATCCATACATACAGCTACATAATACGAAAATCACATGTGCACATATTGTATATACGTACTAGTGAAGTAACTGTGTATTGTTCATCCAACTGATCAACATGGCCTTGTCAACATTAAATGAATGTTCTTCATCCATTGTCGTTTTTTTTTCCCGTGTATATTTTAGGTCACTTAACTCAGGTCTATCAAAGTTGTCTGCGGCTCCCCTCGCTCTGGAGCTGGCAAATTAAGGTTCTGAAAGAGCAGACATTTAGCTCTGGCAGAAACAGAAATTAAAGTAATAAAACTGAGCCTCCGTCACACAGTCCAAGATGGGCAGGGACCTTTCACTGAAATGTTCTAAGACTTGATGAAATTTGTGTAATACCATCCACAAATAGAAATAGCTGGAGAACCTCATCATTTAGAGGGACCCTTCTTTGCCCAAGACGTCTTTCACGATGCTGATTCACTCCTTTTGTTAGCATCTTTGTTTCAATTCAACGCCTTTCTTGATACTAATCAACTTTTAGGTTTTGTTGGATGGTGATAATCAGAGGATCATTTAACAGTTTTCTCTGTGGTTGCATAGGTACAGGAATCCTGGCCCCAAGGCATTGGAACAATGCATCAGTCGTGTATGCCTGAATTTTTTTCAGCAATAAAAAACCCCCACAAATAAAATTCTCAATTCTCATAGAAATGATTAAAAAGAAACTACTTATTTCACTACTTCAACCAATACTGTGCTAATGGCCGAGTACTGACTTTGTAAGTACTATTCACTACTTGCAGATAGGGAAAATTGAGTCTTATAGAAATAAAATGGCTTTGTTAAGGCCAGATGGCAAATGCTCAATAAAATCAGCAACAATACATATTCTAACTTATAATATTAGACTCAATAACCCAGAAAACTCTGGTTTTAATGAGCAATGATTTTTTTCCTCCTCCATGAAACAAAAATGTTAAGATGCAGGGCACATTCAGCTGGTTGGGTTTTAATTCATGGTCCATGAGAATAGAAACGAAAGTACCTGATAGGGTATTTGGTCCACTCCCTGGGGACAGTACTTTGTTTAAGCTCCTGCAAGGAATCACATTATGAAAATGTCACTGTGGGCAGAGAATTGATCACAGGAGTCATACTACAAGAGGCAAGAGGACCCAAGCTGAATGTAGAAAAGCACTAAAGTTTTTTTTTTTAAGAAAGAAACAAAGAGAGAGAGAGAGAGAGAGAGAGAGAGAGAGAGAGAGAGAGAGAGAGAGAGAGAGAGGAGGGAGGGAGAGGAGGGAGGGAGGAAGGAAGGAAACAAGGAAGCAAGGAAGGTCTATCCCTGCTCCATGCGGGATAGACCTTACCCAGAGACTGTCCTGGGCTAGAGCCCTGCTTCTCTATGCTACCCTGTGGGTTCTGCAGTTCTAGAATTGGTTCAAAGCCATTTTTTATAGGTTTTTGGAGGGACTTGGCGGGGAGCTCACGCTAGTCCCTGCTTTCCAGCCGCCATCTTGGCCCATTCTTCATTTTTGAAGGGGACCAATGACATCACAGGTGTGATGACTTTTGCATGAATTGGATTTAAGTGAGGAAGAGTTACACAAAGTCATCAGCCTCTCTTTCTCTTCCAGAATCAGCAAAGTCCAGAGGCAAGACAGAAGTCAGGACAACTGGGGATGTCCAAGGATGCAGTGGATGACTTTGGCATCTTTAACATCTGACCAAGCTCTGAGTACTCCAAAGATCCTGCTACCACCACTTTCATGTCTGCTGGAACAAATTGTGGAGGAAGTCTTCACGTGCTTGAGGTAGACATCCCTCTAACTCACTGATGAGTCTGAGGTCTGTCAGTTACCCTCAGCCTGGTTTAGCCTGTCCACCAAGACAACTTTACCAGCCGGTGACTACTCTGCATTCTACAGCTTCTTGGAACCACAGGTGAGAGGTGGTTGAGCAGCCCTGAAAAAGATTCAGTGAGCCCTCACACCAGAGGTGCTAGTCCCTCCTGAATGCCCCTCACACCCCTCTGCTACATTTTTTGAAGTAGGAAAGAGAGGCAAAGAAAAACATGAGGACACAAAGAGAAGCAGAAATGGAATGGAGAACGAAACTCAGGAGGCTTTTTCCAGGCTAGGTCGCCTTATTCAAGATTCAGGACAACTTCAGGATGCAGAAGACTGAGAGGATCATATGGAATGATGCACAAACACATCCCATGTGGTGCAGATGATAGTTCTGGGGGCAGGGAGGGTTTCTATAGTCTCTGAGCCCACATCAAGGCATCTACTACACCATCGTGTCACCTGTAAAATGAGAGGTTAGTTAAGATGACCACTCAGTCAAGCTCCAGCTCTAAATCTGTGACCTAATGCCTTGTGTTACTCCAAGAATCTTAAGTATTTGTGCTACTGAAAAAGTTGCCAGAAACAAAGGGGAGCACCATATGTTCCCTTCAACTTGAATTTTTTTAGAGCTCTTATTCCAATAGCACACATAACAGATCTCGCTCTGTCCTTCTCTGGGTACCACAAGTTTCAAAATGTGAAGGCCAAAGTTGTTTATTGTAGTCATCTTCCTCCCTCCAGGCTGACAGTCAAATTCCTTTGATCCAGATGGCTTCCACAGGCTAGCCAAAGAGAGGCAATGAACTCACCATCTGTTTCCTGTTGTCTTTTTGTGCAAGCTGGCCGAAGATTGTTCCTGACAAAATCCAATGGCACCACTTCTCGCTTCTTTCCTTCTCCCTGTCTACTGTCATATCTTGCGTCAGTCATGACTGATTGGTTTGGATCCACAGCGATGGCAGCTCCTAGATCAAATGAGTGTGGAATACTTCCCTAGCGGTCCCTTCATCTCCCTCCCTGAGGACAAACATGAAAATGAGGGTTAAATTTTCATTCTTAATCTGCATTTCAAGGACTTCATCTGAGAAGAGGGTTCCCAAAGCTCTTAAAAGTAGAGGAAAGTTATTGAGTACCAGCAGCCATAAAAAAAAATTATGTTTAGCCAAAAAAAAATCCATTTTTGACATCTCACTTGTAGACCCACAGTTGAATCAGAGTGGAAGGAATATTGGATATGCAATCTGAAGACACAGGTTTAAGTTTTAGCTTTGCTCCTTACTAATTGGGTGAACTTGATTCAGTTTATTTTTTCTGAGCCTCAGTTCCTTCATCTATGTAATAAAGGACCAGCCAAACCCAGCCCTTATGAGCGTGAGCAGTGTCCTCAGCTGATGTAATTCCCATAGAGTATGCAGAGCTGAGAGTTTTCCTAAATGCTAACTATGTGGTAAAGAAATGAATTTTTATTTGGCTACTGAGCCAGAACTGGGCATGCATTCAAAAAGACACTAACCAGACAAGACTCAGCCTCTTTCCTGCATGGCTGGTTCAAGTGTGGAAGACGTACTAGAGTTTCTCAGTGGAGAGAGGTCTCGGGCCCTCCCCATCTTGGGCCAATCTATGGCTTTAATATGGACTTCTGTTCTTTTCCTCTTTGTGTTCGTCCCCCTACCTCATCCCATTCCTCGTTCTAGGTGAAGGAGCATCGTGTTAGGTTGTAACCTCACGAGCTTCAAAGGGTTGGAGAAATGAGCTGCCAGTGGTAAAAGAACTGGAGTCTGCCAAATTCTGAGAACAGCTGAGTCCAATGAAGACCAAAGTCCAGACATACCTGCTTGACCAAGCATAGAGGTGGATCAAGGCAGCCAAGAGAAAGTCAAGGCAACTCATTTATCAGCTATGACACTTTCAGAAGTAAACTTGTTGGGGCAAATACTTCATAGCAAGCCCTTTAAGGTTAAGCTCAATCTTCCCAGGGATTGATATATCAAAGAAGAGAGTATTCTCCATCCCTACCTACCATTGGGTGGAGGGGAAGGGGAAATTCTTTGTAACTCCTGTTCTTGCTGTATATTCACAAGTTCAAATTTGGCTTCAGACACACACCAGCTGTGTGACCCTGGGCAAGTCACTTAATCTTGTTTGCCTCAGTTTCTCATCTATAAAATGAACTAGAGAAGGTAATAGCAAATCCCTTCAGTATCTCTACCAAGAAAACCCCAAAATCAGGTCAGATGAGTCCAAAAAGATTGAAAAGACCTAAACAATAATAAAAAAGTTAATTGATGTTAATTAGTTAAATAATACTAGGCCACTAATCTAATCACTGGTAATTAATGTAAGATTATTGATGCATTGTAGAGAAATTATCTCAGACCTTTGGGTAGCTCTAGGACCCTGAGAGAGAGATGGAGCCAATTCAGACCTCTGGGAGCCCTGACTTATCAATAGGCATGAGAGTTTGTGAAAAGGACCTCTAGAGCCTATATATAGGCCAATTTGTAAAATGAAGATAATAATACATGTACTGCCTACCTTACAGGGTTGTTGTGAGTTTCATTTGAGATAATAGATGTGAAAAACTTTGTAAGACATGAAAGCATTATTTAGTTGTGACTTATTATTACTCTTAAAATCTATTACAGATGTTGTCTCTGGCAAATGTTCCTCTTTCTAACCTGAAAATATCAGTAATAATAGTCTGGTAGAGCTGGAGCATTGCTGGTCCTAGAGAGTGGCATCCAACACTTGTTTTGGCCAAGTCAGGAGCAGTGGAGGGATGCGGATGAATGCGATGTGGATGGGAATGCGGTGTGGATGGAAATACGAAGGAAGTGAAGGTGCAATACGGCAAGTCTCTCTTGAATCCTGCTTTCTGACAGATTCACCTTTATTGGGGCATTCTGCAGGATGTCATGGATGGCACCAGGCCCATAATGGCCTCTCTGGTAGTCCAGATGTCCTCTCATACAGCGAACAGCATGCGGGCATGTACCGGAGCAAATGGCCCTGTTGCCTGGCTGGGGACTCTCAGCATGCCTTTAAGCATGACTGTTTGCTCCCAGAATACAGGCACAGTGAAGGGCCCAGCTTTTCTGTAGGAGGCTGGGCTGCTGCAGACACACGCTGCTAAATGAATGACAGTCCACACCTGGCCTCTCTCTGAGTCTGCACCAAGAGGCTCTGTTGGCTGGCATTTTAGCTAGTGTGGTGAGGTTATTCCTATCAATAATAATATTACTACAGTAAAATATGTCTATCCAGAATTCTCAAGGAATGCATCAGTCAATGCCCTGGCTCTCTAGATATTTGGCCTCACATTCTTATTTTGGCTAAGTTCCAGATATGTAAGCTTGCCGAATACCTGAGTTGTGGGTAGCCCAGATGTTATCTTCATTTTTACATTCTGGCTTTAAAGTTCTTCACTAAAGACCAGCGCCAGGCCTTAGCCCATTTGATTGTGGCACTAATTCCTGCTGCATCCCACACCGGCTCCCTTCTCTTTCTAGCTTCTCTCCTCATCACTTAGAGCTAAGTGCATATAAGTATTTAGTAAACATGTGTTAGATTTAATTGAGCTGCTATTTGAATCTTACTTATATTTAATGAATAAGACTCAAGTCCTACCCATTCTACCCTGGAGATAGAAGGGAGGCTACAAGAAGAAGGCAATATGTGACATAAGGAACACTAGACTTGGGACCAGAAGACCTGGTTTTGGGTCCTGATATTACCATTTATTGTGTAATCCTGGGCAAGTCACTCCAACCCTCCGAGCCACGAAAGGGAACCCGATGGGGAAAGTGTTTGTTATGTCAGCAAGCCGGTCGACTAGGAATTATTACACACCTACTATACACCAACCCATTCAGCTAGATTGCACAGTGGATAAAGTGCAAGGCCTAGAGTCAGGAAGACTCATCTTCCTGAGTTCAAATCTGTCCTCAGACATTTAGTAGCTGTGTGACCCTGGGCAAGTCACTGAACCCCATTTGCTTCAGTTCCTCATCTGTTGGGCAGCAAAGAGGTCTTAAAGAAATTAAGACTTAATTACTTAAAGAAATTAATTCAGGTTATTTACTGGAAGGTCAAATGCTGAAGCTGAAGCTTAAATGCTTTGACCACATAATGAGAAGATGGGACTCATTGGAAAAGACCCTGATCCTGGAAAAGATTGAAGGCAAAAAGAAAAAGGGGTGGCAGAGGATGAGGTGAATAGCTATTATCATGGAAACAATGAACACGAACTTGAACAGACTTCAAGAGATGGTGTAGGATAGAAGGGCCTGGCACACTATGGTCTGTGGGGTCAGGAAGAGTCAGACACAGCTGAAGGACTGAAAAACAACATAAGCCAAGCTTTGTGCTAAGTGCTTGGAGATGTAAGGAAAGGAAAACAAACAGTGCCTGCCCTCAAGGAACTCACTGTCTAATGAAAGAGACAGCCTGGAAACTCATACAAATGGGATATATTTTGGATAAATTGGGGGTAATCACAGATGGAAGGCACTAAAATGAAGGAAGAGAGAGAAAGCCTTCTAACAGAAGGCAGAATTTTGAGAACTGAAGGAAGACAAGATATAACAACAATGCTGCTTGCAGCTACTGTGGAGGTGTAAGGCCAATAACACCAGCACACAGGAGGGCTGCCAGCACAGGTTCTTTGATCTGCTTTTCTAAGGAAAACAACTTTAAGGGGTTTATAATCTCACTTTAATTAAACATACATATATCATTCACTTAGTTCAGGGGGAAGAGCCAGCACTCTGAACTTAAGAACAAATACAAACAGAAATTACAAGCGTATGTTATATAAACAGAGAAATCAACAGACAGGCCTCTATCTGTCTGACCAGGGAACTACATAGTTACCAGAGAGGGAGGCACCAGCATCTGGGTTTTCAAAGCCTGGGGCAGGGGGAGCTCCAACAGCTTCCCAGAGTCTCATTTAGCCCAGTCACCAACACTCTTTCAAGGAGTGTGCCCCCAACAAAATGCTAACCTCAGAGTATATATATACTTCTTCAGGGTCAGAGCGCTTCACACCTCTTGAGGGTTCCACACCTCTCAAGGGCTTCACACCTCTTGAGCATTTCACACCTCTCCTGCCCTAAGTAGCAAAAGGATTTGAGCCTTTTTACAAACAAAGGCAAGGCTCAATCAAAAGCACTTGATTGCCTTAGTGCTGAGAAGGACCCCAAAAGAAATAACAGTAAAAAGCCCCACTTTGTTTGCCATTACACAAAGTAAATAGGAGGCAAAGATAAGGAAGGAGAACGTTCCAGGCATGGGGGACAGACAGTATAAGAAGAACAACCAGGAGGACAGAATAACTGGAAGTAAGAATACTAGAGGGAAATATGGCAAATGTATGTCCATAAGAAGACTAGAAAGGTAGGAAAGAGGCAGGTGTAAAGGGCTTTGAAAGCCAAACAGAGGCTTTTATATTTGATCCCGAAGGTAATAAAGCCACTGGAGTCTAATGAATAGGGGGTGTTATGGTCCGACCTGAGTTTTAGAACGATCAATCTGACAGCTAAATTGATGATGGATTGGAATGGGGAGAGAATTCAGGCAAGGAGACAAACCAGAACCTATTGCAATATTCCAAGGATGAGATGGTGGGTAGCTGCAGTGTCAGAGGAGACAATGGGGTATAAACAAGAAAGGCTGAGCGGGAGGAATCACAGGATTTGATTGCTGAATTGATAATTTATGAAATTATAAAATGCGAGGAAACATGCACTGTTCTTTGGGTATGCACTGAGAAACTGCACAACTGGCAACGGGAAACAGATCAGCAATCACAGTTTACTAAAGCACAAAAAGTATAGGAGCAAAAAATCCGTAAAGGCAGAGACTAGTGGTGAAAAGTGGTATAGAGGCAATTTGGGGACAGAGAATGGGATAGTGAAGTAAAACAGATATGAAAAAGTGGATAAGGAAGGGGAGAGGCAACTGATATCCCCCAAGTAATCATGGATTAGTTGGGAGCACTAGGCAGCCTGGACCTCATGGAGGTGGAAGAGGGCTGGGGAGTGAGGGCGGCAGAAATGAATTTGACAACTCATTTTTATAGGTTTTTTTTAATGAGAAACAGACAAGCTTCTACCTGTGCCATCTTGAAGTTGGTTCATTAACATATCCAAATCATCTCAGACATATAGATAATACTTCAGTCATCATCCCAAAGTTAACAGCACTTTTTTGATGTTCTGCTGGTCTGGAGCTATGAAGGTCTGGATCTTGTCTGGAATTTACATATCGTAGGATCAGAAGCCTTGCCAAGCAGTGCCTAGATGGTATCTCCTGATTCAGCATGTATTACCAGGATGTGAATTTTAGATAATATATGATATGATTTGTAAATATACCCATTTTGGGATGGTTTGTACTTGACTCTGGGTTCTTCTTTGCAATTTTATTTCCTCTCCTTTATATGGGCTATTTATAAACTTGCTGTACTGACTAGAAGGGGATGGGGATGGCCAGGGGAATCAGAACAAAATACGTTTTTTTAAAAAAAATCATTTTTAGTTTATGGAACAAAACAAGCATTTCCATTACATAGTACAATAAAAAGATGATTGCACATGAAACTGCAAATCTACTATGTACAACTTGCTATTCATTTCAAATATGCAACAAAATTATCATGTAAATTTCTTTTTTTCCTCTCCCACCCCCCTTTGCCTTAGAGGTGGCCACCATTAGACACAAATAGGTGTGTGTATATATGTATATACATACATTTATACATACATACATATATATGTATATGAAAATTATTCTACATATACTTGTTTCAACAATCTGGCTAGTAGCTGCTGTGGGGGTGTAAAACCAACAACAACCAGCTCACAGAACTCTGCAAGCCCAGATTCTTTTGATCTGCTTTACTAAGGAAAGCAATGTTAAGGGGTTAACAATCTTGCTTTAATTAAACATATATCATTCACTTAGTTCAGGGGAAAAGCCAGCACCCTGAACTTCAGAGCAAATACAATCAAATTATAAACAGACCCAATACAATTCATAGTTGCCAAGAAAACCATCAACACCTGTGTTCAGCCAGAAGGCCCTTAAAGCAGCTGCCCAGAGTCCCGCGCCTCCAGGAGTGAGAGCCTTAAGCAAATAGCTCTGTCTTCCCTTTTTATGCAGTTTCAGACATCATCAAGCTTTGAACTCATCATCATCAAGATTGTTCTCCAAAATGATTGGATCAGTTCATAATTCTACCAACGATGAATTGGTGTCCCAATTTTTCCACATCTACTCCAACATTTGTCACTTTCCCCTTCTATTATTTTAGCAAATCTGGCAGGCATAAAATGATATCTCACAGTTGAATTTTACTAATCAATAATAATTTAGAACATCTTCCTTATGACTATAAATTGTTTTGATTTCTTCATTGGAAACCTGGCTGTTCATATCCTTTGACCACTTATCAATTGGGAAATGATTCATATTCTTACAGATTTGACAGACTTCTTCAGATATTTTAGATATGACACCTTTATCAGATAAATTGTCTATAAAATTTTTTTCCCCAATTTTCTACTTTCCTTCTAATCTCGGCTATATTTACTTTATTTGTACAAAAAACTTTTCAATGTTATCAAAATTATACATTTTACACCTAACGTAGCTCTCTATCTCTTGTTCACTCAATAAATTGTTTGCCTATCCATAAATCTGATAAGTAATATATTCCGTGTTCTAATTTTCTTGTAAAATCTTTCTTTACATTTAAGCCGTGCATCCATTGAATCAGTTTCCACCACACCGCTTTCCAGTTTTTCTAACAATTTTTACCAAATAATGAAATTTTATCCCAAAATCTTGTCTTTATTCTCATAAAATATAAGGTTATGTTTATTTGCTGCTGTAAGTTGTATGTCTACTCTATTCCAAGGATCTACCTTTCTATTTCTTAGCCAATACCATATAGTTTCTATTAATTATGACCTTATAATATAGTTTAAGATCTGGTACTGCTAAACCTCTTTTATTTATGTTTTCTCCATTATTTCCTTTAATATTCTTGACTTTTTGTTTTTTCTAAATGAATTTCATTATAATTTTTTGTAATTCAGTAAAAATTTTTTTTGGTAATTTAAGATACAGTTTTAACACAACCACCAATTGGAATGTGTAGAGGAGAGAAGGAGAGAGAGAGAGAGAGAGAGAGAGAGAGAGACAGAGAGAGAGAGAGAGAGAGAGACAGAGAGACAGAGAGAGACAGAGACAGAGAGAGAGACAGAGAGAGCAGTTGAGGATGATCCTGAGGTCGTGAGCATGGGTGACAAAGAAGATGGCACTACTCTTGACAGAAATACAGAAGTTAGAAATAGGGGAAAGAAGATTGGGGAAGGAAAGATAATGAGTTCATGTCTGGATGTATTGAGCTTAAGATGTCTGTGGGACATACAGTCCAAGATGCCTAAATGAGACTTATTTATGATTACTTATGAAACTCAATTTTTTTAAAAAAAGTAATACCTGGATATAGAAACATCTCTTTTTAAGGTAGTCTTCAGGAATCAAAGGTCATCAACAAAGAGTTTGGGTGAAGGTGGGGGCAGGGGGTGGAGAAGATGGAGAAAAATGTAGGAATTCTCAGGTCCCTCAGAGAACTTCTGCTGCTTACTTCCACCCTTCTTCTTTGAACCAGTCAAATGGTCTCACTTTGACCATATAGCAAATCCTTACAAGCCTAGAAAAATGTCTTCCTCTGGGTGTCTTCAAGAAATAGAACTGCCCCTTAGCTCCAAGTGCTGGGCTCGCCCTTGGGTCCATTTCTGCTGTGAAAGGTTTCAGAGGGAGAATGATCATCAACCCATGGCTCCTGATTCCCAAACTATAGATCACATGATTATAAAGCTATAGGTTTAGAACTAGAAGGGGTCATAAAAGTCATGTAGTGTAGTACCCAGTGCCCCTTAAATTTTGCAGATTTGGAAGTCCAGAGAGAAGTGACTAGCTAAAGGTCACGATGTTTGAGCTGGTATTTGAACTCAGGTCTTTTGACTCCAGATCTAGCATTGTTTCCTCTTGACCATGGATGATAGTACTTTTTATTTCCCAGCAATGGGATTTTTGTTTTGTTATCTTTATTGTTATTCTTATTTATAGAGAGCAAAACATTTCCCAGATGATATGTTCAAAATCATTTTACTATCTAAATAAGAAAATCATATTCATATTTAAATTAATATTTGCCCCAAAATGACGTAGGGACATTGGTTGACCCATTTCAAACTTGTCCTACTTAACATACTTAAATTTAATTGGCATCATTTTTACACATGCCATTTTGTATTTGATATGGTATAATTCAAACTTTGGCAGACAAATAATCGATATATTTTACTTCTGGAAGCTAGGTGGTACAGTGAATAGAGTTCTGGGTCTGAAATCAGGAAGACTTGAGTTCAGCTCCAGCCTGAGACACTTAATAGCTATGTGACCCTGGGCAAGTCACTTAACCCTGTTTGCCTCAGTTTCCTCATCTGTAAAATGAACTGGAGAAGGAAATGGCAAAGTACTCCAATATTTCTGCTAAGAAAACCCCAAAATGGGTCACAGGGAGTCAGATACGACTCAAAAATGATGGAACAATAATTTGGTAGTCTTAGGGACCAGGATGTAACATCAAAGATGCTGATAGTATGTAATCTCTTAGGAATAGAGATGTTTCCCATCAATCACTCTGCAAATTAATAAGTACAATTAATTTCTCAAATGCCTATTATGTTTAAAGTATTGTATGAGAACCTGTACCAAATACAAAACGTAACAGACAAAAAGCAACAACAAGAAAACCAGTAAAGTCTCTGTCTCTGATTTGGAGCCCTAGAAAGGAATCTTTGAGGCTATTAAGGCCAACCCCTTCATTTTGCAGATGAAGAAACTGAGTCACAGAGAGGTTAAGTGACTTGGTCTGGGTCCCATAGCTAGTAAGTGTTTGAGGCAGGATTTGAAACCCATTCTTCCTGATTCCATCTCCAGGGCCCTGTTGACTATTTGCTGAGAGGAAAAAAACATGTATACAAATAAGCAAATACAAAATAATTGAGGGCGGGGTTGGACTTGCTCACAAACATCAGGGAAGGCCTGGTGGAAGAGGTGGCACTTGAGCTGAGCCTCAAAGGGAGCAGAGATCCCTCAAGAGGAGGAGGTGAGAAGGGATAATATTCTCCCCACAGAGGTCAATCCGTGCAAGAGGCTTTCAGTAGCAAAAAGCCTTAGCCAGAACCCCTATTTATTCTGACACAAGATGGCGCAGTGGTTGGAGTATTAGACTTGGCTGAACAAGTTGTGGTGTATGGTTGTGATGAAATACTACTGTGCTCTAAGAAAAGATGAGCTCAATGATCTTAGAAAGGCATGGAAAGACTTGCACAAAATGATGAAGAGTGAAGTAAGCAGACCCAGGAGAACAAGGGATACAAACAACGTTTTATGAATGACTTTGAGTGACTAAGTCATTTTGAATATTATACAAATTAAAAATAAAGAACATATGAAGATAGATGCTATCTACATTCAGGAGAAAGAATTGATGAATATAATGATGTATAAAATAATTTTACATATGTATACATATTTGTGTCTAATGGTAGCCAACTCCAGGGCATGGAGAGGAGTGGAGAAAAAATTTCCATGTTAATTTTTTGTATATTTGGAGGGTATATAGAGTTGTATATGGTAAGAGTTGCAGTTTCACGTGCAATCATCTTTTTTATTGTACTGTACTATAGAAATGCTTATTTTGTCCTGTGAATTAAAAATAAAATAAATTTGTAATACCAAAAAAAAATGGTCTTGAAGGCAGGAAAAACTGAGTTCAAATCCAGCTCAAACACTTATTAGCTGTGTTACCCTGGGTAAGTCACTTTACCTTTATCTGCTTAAATTTCCTCAATTATAAAATGAGGCTATAACAATACCTAACCTGACAGAGTTGTTAGAATGATCAAACAAAATATTATTTGTGAAGTATTTGCCTTAAAGTGTGTGATTGCCAGCTATTATTGTTATTTAAATCAATCTGCTGTGTCAGGTACACACCTACTTTAAGCGGCGGCATGTAAGATTGTGGGTAAAGTTTAAAATAACAACATCAAAACCCAACAAACTCTTATATGTGTTTCCCACACTGGGAACACCAAGTGAATCGTTGGCCCTTATCCAAGCTCAGACATATAAAAATCAACAGGAGTTCTGTTTATGACTAAAGTTGGCAACACTTAAAATACATTTCAACAGTCAATATTTAATTAACAAATGGCTGTGCTCATTTCACAGATGGAAGTGTATAAGAAGGTCTTCTTTAGCATGAACAACTAATGAAAAATTACCTGGGAAATGTAGGGACTTGAAACAAAGAAATTACCCCATAACTGAAATCATTGATGGATAGAATTTAAAAGACAAAAAAGGGCCACAGTTATTATCTTGATTCCAGAGTATCTGAAGG
This sequence comes from Phalanger gymnotis, assembly GCA_028646595.1. Lineage (NCBI taxonomy): Eukaryota > Metazoa > Chordata > Mammalia > Diprotodontia > Phalangeridae > Phalanger > Phalanger gymnotis. Next base: position 526,068,866 of record CM053622.1, on the reverse strand, counting down.
AATCAGTATAAATTTAAATGATCTGTTACAGAAAAATGAGCTTTTTTATATGATTTTGATATTTACATTATATATCAGAGGAACTAAAAAAATGTGTGCTGAATGACAAAAATGAATGGTGTTGAAATTAGTTGGGACACTTGTATTTTACTCCCTCTCCCTCCCTACACATCCCCCCAAAATATATTTCTATGAACTTTCCATTTCTGCATAATAGGCCTCATGGAACACCGGGTAGAACTCTGAACTCGCAGTCAGAAAAACCTGAGTCTGAATCCAACTTATCTCACTTTCTAACTATGTGGCAATGGGCCAAATCACTTAGCATCTCTGAACCTCAGTTTCCTTATCTACCAAATGAGGATAATACTAACTCTAGTTTCTGTTTAGATGCAGCAAAGCAGTACAGTGCATTGAATGCTGGGCTTATTATCGGGAAGATGTGAGTCCAAATCCTGCCTCAGACACTTACTGTGTGACCATGGGCCAGTCCCTTAATTTCTTTTAGTCTCACCTGTAATACAGGAACAGTGATAACATTTATTTCATAGGATTGTTGCGAGGACCGAATAAGATAATATATGTTAAGTGCTTTGTAAACCCTAAAGCACTATACAAATGCTATAATAGTTATTATCTCACAGCATTACTATAAGGCTTAAATGAGATTATATATATAAAATGCTTTTACAGACTTTAAAGAGCTATATGTAAATGCAATTATCATCATCATCATCATCATTAATTACTTAATATCAGTAGAACATACTGAATTGGCTATCCAAAATTTATGTGACCTATATGTGTCCATGGCTGGAGGACAGAAACAGCAAAATAATGACCAGGACCAAAGACCAAAGAGTTCTTAACCCTTTCTGCTCTAGAACTTTTGTGCTGACATCCCATTGTCCTCAGTGCTAAGCACTTCATGAAGCCCATTATACCTAGGCTAACTCCAACCCTACTTCATTTTACCATCTTCTTGACAGATGCCTTGTAGCCTATATATCTCTAGTCTGGTTTCCATTCTGGAATCATTATTAATTAAATCATAATTACGTGTATATGTATATTTAATATATATAATTGATAATTAAATCAGTACTGATTGCTGAAAAGAGTATATAAATCCCCTGCCATTCCATTCATCATCCCTATAACTTTCCAAAACAAAAACTACTCCGTGGTCAATAGTCTCCTTTATGTAGTTTCCCCCTATTAGAATGTGATTTCCTTGGGCTAGTAACTGTCTTCTCTATTTTTATTCCCAGAGTTTAATGTGATGCTTGGTATATAGCAAACACGTAAAATAGACTTTTTTCATTCATTCATTCATTCATTCATTCATTCAACCATGGGGGGATAGAATATTAGAATGGAGAGCGACCTTTGAAAGAGTCTGACTCAACCTCCTTTATTTTACAGGTTGGGAAACAGAGACAAAAGAAGTCAAGTGGTTTGTCTGAAGCCACTGAGCCACTTAGCAGTAGAATAGAACTCTGGCCCTACATTCATTCCCTACTTTTCCATTACACCACTGTTTCTATTGAGGCCAGTATCTGAATCTAGCCTAGAGCAAGACAGCACTGCAGTTAACCTACAGATGTAGGTTTGAGTTCTCATTCATCTAAATCATCTGAATTTGATCAGGGATGAAGAAAGGGACAAGCTGTTGCTCTCTGTTTTTTCCCAACAGGTTTTCTTCTGGGCCTGGTGTGAATGTAAAATTTAATAAAAATTCTTGAAAATGACTGACAGATAATTATTTTAGAGTTTTTTCCTCTTTCCGTAGAAATACAATTTCAATTTCTGTGCCCTTTTCAGCTAGCTCCTTGATAGATGAAGGGTACATGTGCCAAGAAATATTCTAGAGTGCCAGAAAAAAAGAGAAAAAAATCAAGTCTTTTTAATGTGCTCCTGGCCTGTTAATTCATTTGAGATGATCACCCTTTCTGTTTCCTGAGCATCAATTAAAAACAAAAAGCAAAGTTAATATGTTCTGTTGGCGGAAGGGAAGGTGAAAATTTTTCATTGAGTCTATAAACTCACTTTACCTTCAGCTTAAAGAAAAGGAAAAAAAAAGACTACTCATAAATCAAAAGCCTATTTTTTTTAACAGTGATCTACAATGAATGAGATGCAAAATTTAGCCTTTAGGGATCAGCTGCCATACTTCTTGCTCACTGGTCCTTCAAGAATAGAATATCTCTAAGGTCCCTCTAGTTATAAAATCCTAGTATGTACCTTATATCACGTTCTTTCTCTGAGCCTGTCTTTTCTCTTATTAAAAGCAGTTTTCATTTATCTTCCATCTATCTCTCTCAAAGACATTTTGGAGAGTGGATGACATAATGTTCCTACAATATTTTAGTCTTCTTAGAGAAAGGTTCTTTATAAGGGATAGCAGCTGAAAGCCTTGCTTTCATTTTCCACAAGAACACATAGATCCATGAGTTAACATTGGGTCTCCTGTTGAAAATGATAGTTAAGGTAAAAGGAATTTGCCCACATAGCTGATGAAGAGAGTAAAGCTCCAGACTTTGACTCCTGGTCATCAATTTCAAATCTTATCATAATTTCTTCATGACCGTTTGCAAGTTGTTTATGTGATACATAGGGTTTACCTCTTCATCATTTTCATTGTTGTGCAAAGTTCTCCATAACAATCAGCCTGAGTAAGAAAAATATTTGCTAACTGCTGTAGGTAGATGATTAATTGTCATCTCCTCTCAAGAAAAAGCTGAATAAGGAGAGATAACAAAAGATAGTGAAAGGAGGTAGGGCTGAGAAAAGTGACTACTATTTAAGGAAAACATGTGAACATTTCTGGGGAGGGGTGTCAAGGTTTAGGGGAAAGGCAGTGGTTGAACTGGTACAATTTGTTTTTTCTAATGGCTGGTTAGTATGGGAGTGTATCTTTCCTGCCATGTAGGAGGTGTAGAGATATCACATTCCATGGTATATTCAAGGTTAAGAGAATATGCTGGCTCTTGTTGGTTGTCAAGTATTCCTCTAGCTTACGTGAAAGTTTCAAAATATGCCCTTGATCAAGAAGATATGCCAGGAGATGGGGGCTATCTCCAGTCGTCCTGATGAATACCTGGCCACTGGACCCAGATGGCTCTAGAGGAGAAAATGAGGCTGGCGACCTTGCATAGCCCTCCCTCACCCAAATCAAAGTCAACTACGAGTCATGTCATCATTTCCCTGATGCCATGGTCCTCTTCGAGAACGAAGGACAAACACAACAAGTCGGCATTTATAGAGCAAAACAGGAGTATGATGATAAATGTTTAACAGCTAGGCTAGGAAGAAGTATGTATGTTTCTAGTCTGCTACCACAAAATAGGGGCAGTTATAAATATTTTGGTATATATGGGTATTTTTTTTCCTATCAATGGACCTCGTTGGGGTATATTCTTAGTAGAGGAATCACTGGACTTCTTTTTTTCTCATTTTTGACAATTTGTATAGTAGAAGGTGAAATTTTAGGGTTCTTTTATTATTAGTGACTTGGAATATTTTTTACATAGTTATCAATAGTTTATAATTCTTCTTTTGAGAACTTTCTGATTCATATCCTTAGATCACTTATCTATTGGTCAAAGACATGTTAGTTGTCTATATGGTGGATATTTAACTCTTATCTGATAAATTTTATACGAAGTTTTTTTTTCTCATCTGTTTCCCATCTTATTCCAGATGTATTAATTTTGTTTGTGCAGAAGTTTTTTTTTATTTCATGTAATCAAAATTATCTATTTTATCTTTTGTAATTTTCTGTCCCTTATTTTGTTAAGTCTGCATCTCCTACTCATTACTGTGAAATGTATTCTAGTTTTTAATGATATAATCTTCTTGACCCTTAGAAAGCAGAAAATAACCTACCAGATCACACTGAAATTTGTTGTCAATTTTAGTCTCATAAAATTCCCAGTCCATTCACTTTTTTGCCCTACCTAGATATAATTTAAAGTACTTTAAAGTTTGTTTTAAAATTACATTCAAAGTAACTTAAAGTATTCGTCCTTCAACCAAGATTGCTTAGCAATCAGTTTTAAATAGTAACTTTGAGATAGCTAAGAAGCTTACTATGTTTCTTAAAGTAAAGTGAACATTAGATCTACAAAGTCAGGAAAAAGTCTGAACACAAGGAGGCAATTGTGACTGCATAGGTCTTATTGAGACTTGTCCAGGTTTGACTTGTGATTAAAATATGGTAGCATCAGGGACCTCTTTATTCAGAAAGAGCAGGTTGGATCAAAGGAAAAATAGGAGAGTACTGAAAGCCAAAAAAAAATTTGCTCCTGGGGCATGGGAAATCTGTGAACCAGAAGGAATAAACATGATGGAGAGAGCATGATGGAGAGAGGTTGGTAGGGACCATATTATAGACCGCACAGTCAGAAAGTAATAGCTGCTGAGTTAATAGTAATGATAGCCAGCACTCATATCCTGCTTTTAAGGTTTGCAAAGTGCTTCACACATGTTATCTCATTTGATCCTCATAACAATTCAGTGAGGGTTTTAGTCATTTTTCAGTCATGTCCAACTTTCCATGACTCCATTTGGGGTTTGCTTGGCAAAGATACTGGTGTGGTTGGCCATTTCCTTCTCCAGCTCTTTTTTACAGATGAGGAAACTGGAGCAAATAGGGTTAAGTGGCTTGTCCAGGGTCACGCATCTAGTAAGTATCTGAGGCTGGATTTGAATTCACAAAGATGAGTCTCCCTGATTGCAAGCCCAGCACCCTAGCCACTGTATCACCTGGTTGACCAGTCTTGGGAGGAGGTTTGATCGTTATTATCTCCCTCCTTCTTGTTGCTGTTTATCCCTAGGTCTCAAAGAGTATCAAGGTCACTGGGATATGGGAACAAAGGCCGAGTAAAAGAGGGCCAAGTAGGTGGCACAGTGGATTGGGTGCTGGGCCTGGAGAAGCAAGTTGAATCCAGCCTCGAACACTGACTAGATATACTACCTTGGGCAATTCACTTAACTTCTATTTGCCACAGTTTTCTCATATGTAAAATAGGGGTTACAACAGCACCTTACCATCCAGGGTTGTTGTAAGGATCAGATGAGATAATAATTGTAATGTGCTTAGCACAGCACCTAACAGAGAATATGTATAAGTAAATATAAATATTATATATATATACATATGTATAACGTATATTTATATAAACGTTAGCTATTATTATAGCTATGATGACGTGACTTGCCCAGAGTCATATAGGCAGTAAGTCACTGAGGCAGGATTAGGATTTAGCTTTCCCTGACTGTACTGTTATTTGCTAGCCCACCCAGGGGCCTGTGGATCACAAATCTATCACAGAGAAATGATGTGTCAGTGACCCAGGGCCTACAGTGATCCAACCATCAACCCAGACTCTCTGCTAAAAGTAGAGCATGCAAATAAATTCTCAGCTTGCTTTAATGATAATATCGTTCTTCAAAAGGTAGGTGAATCAATGAGGGGAAATACTATTTTGGACCTGATAGTGACCAATAAAAAGGAACTTGTTACTAAAGTAGAAATGATCAGAACCTACAGAAGAAGTTAGAACTCCATCTTAAAATCTGTGATACAAGAAGGAAGGCAATATCAGGCATATGGTTGGATACAAATCCTGAATTGTCAGAAAGTAAATTTCAAGGAGCTCAGAGAAAAAAATAAGACCTCCCCCAAAGATACAAGAATGCCAGTTCAAGTAATTGGCCTTCCCTAGTCGTGACAGCCTCGAAGCTGTTTCCTGGCATGCCAGTCAGAGCTCCATCCTGTTCTCCTCCTCGCTCTGGGAGGATTCTTAGAAGCGACTTCTTCCCTTTCCTAGGAGGCACCCTTACATCTCCAGCCTGGAGTCCTTAGGCACCTGGCCAATGTACCACACACCCCACAGCCAATTAAGCACTGTTTGTAAAGATCATTTGCCTCCCATTAGGCTATGCTAAAGGAAGACAAATGCATCTGTCTCTGGAGGCTTTTCCTGTCTCTGAGGCAGCCCAGGTTGCTCTGTTTAGTGTCCTGTCTGCCTGGGCCGTGTGTGGTTGTGAATGTCCACATACACACTCCTCCGTGCTCCTCTGGGCACATGGGAATGCCTCCAAGACCATTAAATATCGTGAAGAACAATGTTCCTAGCTGTCCGCCTGGTTTTTCTCTCTGAGTTGGTGGGATATGGGCAAAGAAGCTGGAGCCTCTGGAGAAGCACTCAGTCCAGCTTAGGACCCCCTGCGTGTCTGTCTAGCTGTGTTGCTCCTGGGCCTGTCATCGCTCCCGGTTTTCTGTTGATGAATTAAGGGCCTAGGTACAATCTCTAGAGAGTATCTTTAGCTTTTCTATGATTTAAAAAAAGAGAGGTTTGAGGAGATATATCTTCTCTGAAGGTTTTGCTTTTCTCATTAATCTTTCTTTGGGCCCCTGGTGCCCCTGTACGCTCTGTTATCTTTGTGAGTTGGAGGTCCAAAGCACCCCCTGCTGTGTGATTGAATTGTTCAGATTTCCCTCTCTTAGCCTCCCACTGAAAGTGCAAAGACAAATGCTCCTGTTGCAGCCTTAAGCAAGAGTTCCGATGAATTTCTTTGGGAGGGAATTCTTCTAACATATTTTGCTGCAAACAGCTTCTGCCAATCCTTCGAGGTCCTATTCCATTCAGAACTCCTCCAGGAAGCTTTCCCAGATTACTCTCTGGCGTGGTAATCTCCTCTTCCTATAAACTTATAGTAGCTGTGATTCACTCACTGGGAATTTAGTCATATATTACCCTGAAATGTCCATTTAGGGAGTACACCCAAGCTAGCCATGTCTCATTCCTTTCCAGTGTGCACCCAGGACTTCTTCTATCTTGTCACAGCTCTCTCTCTCTCTTTTTTTTTTTTTTTGGAGGTGGGAGGCAAGGTTAAATGACTTGCCCGAGGGCACACAGCTAGTACATGTGTCAAGTGTCTGAGGCCAGATTAGAGCTCAGGTCCTCCTGACTCCAGGGCCAGTGCTCTACTCACAGTGCCACCTAGCTGCTCCATGTCCCAGCTCTTTATTCTGAAACCTCACTCCAGCTCTAGAATTCATACCCAAAAGAACTTTCCATAGCTGTGGCCTCTCCCTCTCACTGGAGGGAGTTGTTGTCTCCCCCTCTGCCTCCCCGCTCTCCTTCCCCATACACACTTCAGGTATTTTGTACTAGCTACATAGTTCTGGGCACGTCATTTGACCCTGTTTACCTGAGTTTCCTCAACTATAAAATGAGCTGGAGAAGGAAATGGCGAACTACTCCAGAGTCTTTGCCAAGAAAACCCCAAAAGGGGTCACGAAGAGTCGGATGTGACTGAGCAATGACAACAGCTTACTATGTGACTCTGGGAAAGTCACTCGACCTCTTTTTGCCTCAGTTTCCTCAATTGCAAAATGGGAAAATTCATAGCACCTGCCTCTCAGGTTTATTGTGAGAATTAAATGAGCTCATGTTTGTAAAAAATAAATTCTTAGCAGGGTGGCTCATACATAAATGCTTACTCTTTTCCCTTCCCCTCTCTCCCTGAGCTTGTCATGATAAATGAATTGTTTCTGATCATGCATTTATGTAGGTACTTCATGGCTTAACAGATCAAGCAAAAACCAATCTTTCAGCCCTTAAGAAGTTTACATTCTAAAGAGATCTACTAAATATATGTGTGCCTGTGCAAGATACATACAGCCACGTGGGCTGTCTAAACACATACACACAGCTTGTGGAGGGAAGAGAAAGTTGTGATATGAGACCTGGTTTGTCTCTGAAGGAAGGAAGAGAGTATGAGACAAAGTCTGTACCACTGCCAGCACTAGCTGGGGTAGGTAGGGAGTGGGGTTGGCAGGTCCCAGGAATACCCAGAGGCTGGATGCTTTTTTTTCTCCAGAGTCTGAGAGGGATAAGGAACATGAATGAGTTATGTCTATCTGCTCTCACCAAACATCACTGGTCTAGAGGTACAAGTCTGGTACAGAACAAAAGCTTCCCCACTGGTTGCTATTAAGGGTAGCTCTTTAGATTACATTCACCAGCTTAACTCCTTCCCGTCAGATGCTGGTTACATTAAAGCAAATGAGGAGTAAATCCATTTGTCCAAGCAAAACAACAAACAGAAATGAGAATGATTCAATGAAATTAGAATATACCAGAAAAACACAAGGAATGAATGAACCCTTTAGATGAGAGTAAAGTGAGATCTCAGCTCAATCAGGAGAGAGGCCCTGCTCTCACGCAAGAGGAAACTGCTTGAAGTTTCTAGAACAGCAGGCTGGAAATAAGGGACATATTGAGGAACTGGCTTCCCCATAGGTATATAGCTTCCCAAGTCTTTCTCCTTCCCCATAAGATGTTTTTCACATCACACATCTCTTCTCTCCAAATTCTATTAGCAACTATATACTTTTAAGCAGATCTACAGCCTTATGTCAGATTTCTCTCCATCTTTATGTGTCACATACACTGGCATGTAAAACTCCCCAGACCTCAGTGAAGGCCTATATACATTTAATACATTTTTGTTTATTTCTACGTGGTTAATAAATATTTTCAGCAGATAGTATGCATGTAGATCATACGTTCAAAAACACTTTGAAAATAAGTAATGTAGATTTCGAGAGATAATTAAAGTGACTAGTATGTTAAGAAGCAAAAGTTGAAATTCAGAATAAGTTATAACTGCCTCTGTCTTTCTGAGTATCACACTTAATATTCATTAAATTATTTAGTAAGGAATATTCAGAAAACTTTGAAAAACACACACTTTCAAGATCTTGTGATGGGCTTTTGAAATAATCTGACTTTTCTATCAGTTAAAATATTGATGTTGGAAATATACAATCATGGATGGACGCTATGTTTCAGTAATGCTTGAAGCCAAGCAAGTACCTCATTCATTAGGGAAAATTATTTATAATGAGCCTCCCAAAAGACCACACAAGATTCACAACAAGGCAGTAACACCCAACATGGACTCTGACTGGGTAGCTATGCCTTTAGTATGCCCTATTTATAAAGATTATGAAAGGCTCATGGCAGTGACATGTTATAAGGGTAAAATAGGTGGGAGGCATGGGAGCAGGTGATAGGAATAACAGAAAGATAGGGGAATAAATAGCAGCTATATTCTGTTCTCCAGCATCCTGCCCAGGCCTTAAGACGGTGGTGAAAGTTTTGGCTGGTTAACATTCATTCAATTGCTGTGCTGCAAATCCAGTGTTCTCAAGCCTGCCACTATACCAAGACAGGAAGCAAAGTAACTGAGAGCCTGCTTCAGAGGCTCATCTTTGACAATCTTCCATGAGCAAACTGACATGCCCCTTTTCAATTGTGGTAGGTAGACTGAGAAGTTAACCGAGGAATTGGCAAGTATTCCTCAGGGTAAATGCCATTTGAGATGAATGCCTAGATTATTTCAATGATGATTAAAAACTTTTAATATCCGATTCATTTTTTGTTACTGTTTTATTAAATGCCTTTGCTCTGAAACCATGATTCATCTTGTTTGTTTGATCAATCAGCCAACCCATCAGCTGGCACTTGTTAAGCTCCTGCCATGTTCCAGGTCCTTTGTTAGGCACTGAGGCTACAAATACAAAGGATAAAACGATCACTGTTCTCAAGGAGCTTATATTCTAGCTGGGGAAACAAGCACATATAGAAGTATATACAGACTAAATGTCGAAAATGAAAATAAATACAAAGTAGTTAGTGAGAGAACCCTTTAATAACTGGTTGGCTTGAGACAGGCTTTGTGTGAAAGGCATGTTGGATCTGCATTTTGAAAGAAGTTAAGCATTCTGTGAGGCAGAGATGAGAAGGGAGTGATTTCAGGCTTGGGCAATAGCCAGGGCAAAGGCCCAGAAATGAGACCTAACCCACCCCACCCCGGCCCTAAATGCCATGCGCAAGGACAGAGAGAAGGCCAGCTTGGCTAGATTGGAGGGAGAAAAGGGAGAGTAATGTACGCGAGGCTGGAAACAAAGCTTGTGGCCAAGTTGTAAAGAGTTTTAAAAGCCAACTAAAAGTGCTCATATTTTAGCCTGAAGGCAATAAGGAACCAGTGGCATTTGTCGAATAGGGGATTGATATGTTCCCATCTGTCCGCAGCTCTGTGGAGAATGTACCAAAGTGGAGAGGACTTGAGACAGGAAAGCCAATTAGGAGGTCACTGAAATAATCTTGGTAAGAGGTGACGAGGGCCTGAACTAAGGCAGGGATTATGCTAGTAGAGAGAGGAGGTAAATGAAAGAGATGAAAGAGTTAGAACTAGTGAGATTTGATCATGGATTGAATATGGTCAATGAAGGAGGGACGGTTTGAGTATAATGCCAATAAGGTTATGAATCTGGGGTGCTGGAAGAATGGTGGTGCCTTTGACAGAAAGTATGGGTGAAAAGATAATGATTTTCTTTGGGTATGTTAAATTTGAGATGTTTTCAAGGCATACTTGAAATTTCTAATAGTTAATTTCTAATTAAATACATAATACATATAGATAATACATATAGATAACAATAGAAATTTCTAGTAGCTAAAAGACTAAAATTCAGAGAAGAGACTAGGGCTGGAAGTACAGTTATCCCTTCTACATCAAGGGGGTTAGGGGAACAGCACATCTGCAAACTAGAAAATCTTCATAAAAATTTTTGACCCTCCCTTCATACCAGAGAAGATGTCTGAATTTTTTTCTTTTTTCTTTTATGGGGTGTTTGCAGTACCTTATTGTAAAATTTGGGTTAAGTATTTGGTTATAGGTTCTGTGTCATCTGCTGTCTTTTGTGTGTGTTGTCTGTGGCTTCCACAAAACTCCCCAAAATTTCCCATTTAATTTCTTATGCCAACCCACGATATATTGGAATCTTGATCAGGAAAGTCATGATGTGGGAGGGATAACTATATAGATCTGTGATTCATCCCCATAGATATAATAATTAAGATCTGATGAGAAGAGAGAGAGAGAGAGAGAGAGAGAGAGTATAAAGTGAAAAGAGAAGGCCAAGATTGGAGCTTTGGGAAATATCTGTAGTTAAGAGACAAGATGAGTCAGCAAAGGAGACTTAAAAAGAATATTGAGCTAATAGGGAGTAGTATCATGAAAACCTAAAGAAGAAAAGTATACCAGATGACAAGGTGGCCAAAAACCCTCAAGAATATGAGACCTAAAAATATGACCATCAGATTTGGCCATTGAGAGATCACTAAAAGCTCTGGAAATAGCAGTATAACTTGAAAAATGAAGTCAGTACTTAGATGGTAAAGGGTCTGTGCAAGGGTGTGCTGGAGCTAACTTGAATCAAATACTGAGAGCTAATAGTAAAACTTTCATTGTGAGCATTTACACCTTGGAAATTGTCAAATACTACAAATCAGAACCTGATTTATTGTTTTGTTGATCATTTAAATTTATAGAAGTGATCAAGAAAATATTAATAATTCAGATTAAACTTTAAAGTGGGCTGTGTACTTTTGTTTTTCTGGAAAGCCAGTTGATAAATATGTACAAATACCATCCTAGGTTTACCCCAAAATCATTGGATGGGAGATAGGGCGAAGGTCGGGCACAGCGTTGTGAATTTTAATAGCTAATGACCCAAACAGTCATAGTAAGCTTAGTATAACTGCAAGGAGTTCCACTGCTGGAGATGAGGTGTAGGGCCTATGCTATATTTATATTTGTTTAAGTCTGAATTATCCCTTTAATGGATTCATTTATCTTGCTAACCTTTAAAACATAACAGCATAAATCTCCTACTAATATCGTAAGGTATGAAATCTAAATGAAAGGTGCACAGGACAAGAAAAAAATGGGTAATCATTGGTAGAAGAGAGAGCTAGGGTATAGGAAAGGAACCTCCAAATTAGCTTTTTTATCAATAATGTATCTGGTAATAGTATAGATAGTGCAGGTAGGTGGCACAGTGGATAGAGTGCCAGACCTGGAGTCAGGAAGACTCTTCTTGAGTTCAAATCTGGTCTCAGACACTTACTAACTGTATGACCCTGGGCAAGTCACTTAACCCTGTTTACCTCTGCTTCTTCATCTGTAAAGTGTAAAATGTAAAATGACCTGGAGAAGGAAGTGGCAAACCATTATAGTATCTTTGCCAAGAAAACCCCAAATGGGGTCACAGTGTCAGACACAACTGAAAATAACTTAATAGCAACAAAAATAAGTATAAAGTTTTGGCATACAGAAATTTAAGATCTCAGCTTTTTTTTTTAATTTAATTTATTTAATATATTTAGTTTCCAGTATTGATTTTCACAAGTTTGAATTACGAATTTTCTCCCCGTTTCTACCCTCCTACCCACTCCAAGATGGCATATATTCTGGTTGCCCAGTTCCCCTGTCAGCCCTCCCTTCTGTCACCCCACTTCCCCTCCCATCCCCCTTTCCCTTCTTCTCTTTGTAGCAAGATAAATTTCTACACCCCATTACCCCCGTATCTTATTTCCTAGTTGCGTGCAAAAACTTTTTTTTTGTTTTCGAATGTCTGTTTTTAAACTTTGAGTCCCAAATTCTCTCCTCTCTTCCCTTCCCACCCACCCTCCCTAAGAAGGCAAGCAATTCAACATAGGCCGCATGCGTATCATTATGTAAAACCCTTCCACAATACTCATGTTGTGAAAGATTAACTATATTTTGCTCCTTCCTAACTTATCCCCCTTTATTAAATTTTCTCCCTTGACCCTGTCC
>CM053622.1:526031274-526055664 GCA_028646595.1 Phalanger gymnotis | reverse complement strand
TTCACTCTGTCCCCCGCAGCTTTTCCCATTAACCTTCTCTGTTGTCTTTGGTGTTTGTGGGTTGAGAAGTCTGGTAACTGCCACAGCTCACTGATTCAGGGTGCTAGGGCTTGTTCTGCCCGGCTCCTGGTCTGGTTGATCCTGCCGCTGCTGGTGCTGGGCTCCGCTCCCCTCCATTCCATGTGCGATAGACCTCATCCAGTGACCATCCAGGCTGTTCTGGGCTGGATACCTGCTTCCCTCTGCTGTTTCGTGGGTTCTGCAGTTCTAGAATTTGTTCAGAGCCATTTTTTATAGGTTTTTGGAGGGACCTGGCAAGGAGCTCACGCAAGTCCCCGCTTTCTAGCCGCCATCTGGCTCCCCTTCCCCGATCTCAGCTCTGCTAATGAAACTTTATCTATTAAGGTCCCTGGGGGTTTCCTAATTAACAAATCTGACTAACTTTTCCTCAGTTTTCTTTTCTGTTTAACTTCTATACCATTTGATACTCTAGACCACTCCTTGCTTCATTGAATTTAATCTAATTCAACAGATATTTATTGATATAAAATTTAAATAAGATGCAGTCCCTGCCCTCAGAAATCGCAATCTAGTGAGTGAGACATTACATATATACAAGCATCTATAAAACCGGCTCTGGTATGCCCAGTTCTAACATGGAGCTAGCTATCTATGTCCCCTACCATGTGGGTAGGGTTAGCCTCCTTTGATTGACTACCTGTGTCTTTAAATCTGGTGAGACTGAGCCAATCTTTGTCTTTTCCATCATCTTGCTCATGGATCCACTAAGAATGGATGCCATGAACTGAAGAAGTGAGAAAGGAAGGGAAATATTTCCTCTACTCCCTTTCTTTTACTCCTGTTCTGAGGAATGGGCCTAGGGGTGTTTGTTTCTATTCCATGCTATTCCCCCCACCCAATTTCACGTGCCTGGGATCATCCCCATGGGGGCCAGAAGTTCAAGCCATGTTTGAGCCATGGTGACCTTGAAACCAGATTGCAGGTGGGATGATGTGATCAGCCAACACAGAAGGGAAGCCTTGAAAAGCCAGAGTGCCTGGGATTCAAACCCGAAGAGCAGGGATTTGGGCTTGGAACAGAGACTGTGCTCTATGGGAACCAAGCTAAGTTATCCCCTTCTTCTCCCTCTCACTTTGAGGTGCCTCCTTCATGTTAGGAGAATAAGTTTGTGTATTTGTGATCATACCTTCTGAAATAAACATTTCCTTTGTAGAGGTTCTGTTACACCTATAATACAAACTAACGTGTTAAGCGTGTGAGAGGTAAAAGCAAAGTCCTACTTGAGATCCAAGAAGGGAAGGCCATTGCTCACAGGGAAATCTCCCCAAGGATTTTTATTGCATTGGGTTTTAAAGAATAGGATTTTAACAGGCATGAAGTATTGAGAGCAGGGGATTCCAGCCATAAAGAATGCCATGAACGAAGGGCCAGAAATGGGAAGTCAAAGGCTATGTCTGGGGGATAATGAGTAGGTTTCCAGTTTGTCTGAGGCCCAGAGTACCTAGAGTGGAACACTTCACGATAAAACTGGGAAAGCACATGGTGTCAGATTGCCAGGGTTTTTGAATGCCATAGAAATTGGATCTTCTTAAAACTCTTTCTTCCTTTTGCTGCCTGGTGATATAATATCTTAGTTTTTATCTCACACTCTAAATGTACCCCTTGAGGGTGTTATTCAAGGTTCAGTCCTCAGCCTTTCAATCTTTTCTCATTACAGTCTAGGTGGTACAGTGGTTTGGGCCCAGAGTCAGGAAGACCTGAATTCAAATCTGACCTCAGACGTTTACTAGGTGTGTGACCCTGAACAAATCACTTAACCTCTGTTTTTCTCATCTGTAAAATGAGGATAATAACAGCACCTACCTCCCAGGGTTGTTGTTAGGATTAAATGAATAGTGACTGGCACATAGTAAGTTTTCCATAAATATTAGCTATTGTTACTGTAAAAGAAGTCACCTTCATGGTTTCAGTATCACTTCTTCATGGATACCTCCTAACATTATATCCCCAAACCTGATCTTTCTCCCAAGCTCCAGTCCCATATCTACTAGGCATTTCTGCTTAGATAGCCCATTGTCACTATATACTCAAAACATCTAAAATTAGACTATTCATCTCTCTCTTTCTCTTAATCTGTTACCATTTAAGTGGTTTGTCTTTTGTTGATGATATCATTATCTATTCACCTAGTTGCTTAGGTTCATTGCTTTATTTTTTCATTCTTACCTCTTCCCTAATATTCAGTCTGTCCCCAAGTCCTATCAATCCTTTCTTAATAATCTCCTTTTCCTTCCATTCTTATTGTCACCACCCTAGAGGAAACTCTTATTACCTTACACCTGGATTACTGTAATAGTCCTCTGATTGGTCTTCCTGAGTCCAGTCTTTCTTCACCTCATTGTATTCTGTTTGATTCTTTTTCCCATGGGGTCATGAAGAGTTAGATGTGTCTGAAACAACCTAGCAGCAACAACAAAAATGTGTCATGAACTGGGCTGAGCTTTGAGGATATAAGAAAAGCAAAAGACAGTTCCCGGTATTCAGGAGCTCACAATCTAATTGGGGAAACAACGTGCAAACTATTACTAATGAGATAGATGCAAGAAATTAGAGATAATCTCAGTTGGAAGTCACTAAGAATAAAGAAGACTGGAAAAGCCATCTTCTAAAAAGTGAGACTTGAAGGAAACCAGGGAAACTAGGAAATAGAGATGAGGTGAGAGAAAGTTCCAGGCCTGCAGGACAGCCAATGAAAATGCTTGGAGTTGGGAGATGGATTATCTTGTGCCAAGAACAACAAAGGAGACTAATGTCAGTGTCTGACTGACTGACTATATGGGAGTATGTAAGGTATAAGAAGACATGGATTGAACCTTTAAAGAAGCTAGTGATTCTAAGAGCTAGAGGTGAAGAAGAAATGCATAGCAGTCATGGGAATGTTCCAAGAAGGAAACGTGGATAGCACTACAAAGGAAGAACAGCACGTAGCAGCACATTCAGGAAACTGTGATGAGAATTTATTATTTCTTTTATTAAATCATATTGTTCTGGGCTCAGAACCTTTCCTCCAGCAACTTTTGGTTAACTAAAAGTCTGTCTTCTGTTAATATTAACCTCATCTCTGATTCCTCAGATAAAATTCAACTTCCCATGAAGAATCCCAACTGTCCCAAACTCCTTGATTGGAGACATATGAATCCCTTTCCCCTCGATCAGTTGATTGCGAACCCTCTAAATATAATTTAAGCTGTAACTTGACTTAGTTTTCCTACTCTGTTTAACTCTTAGGGGATATATGAGATTAAGATTCTGTTTAACTAAATTTGCTCAACTTTTATGACATTGAAGAAAGTAGGGTTTATGAATCTGGTTTTTTTTACTTTAAGACCTAAGAGGATGTATGAGATTATAATATTCAAAAGGATTAGTTCTTTGTCTCTCTAACATAATTCTATCTAAGAAGACTTACTAGATTCCTAATCAGAGTTTGGGTTTATTAGTTTTTCTCTGAGTCCTGAACTGTGCTTAAGCAAAATAAAGCTTAGGTTTTTGCCGCTATAATTTCTGTGATCTATTTCAGCATCGACTACCTACCACACGAACTCAAAAAAGAAATATTTCTTTCATATCAGGACAGTCAGTAAGAGTTTCGAAAAGATGGAGAACCAATGTAGAGGAAAAGAAAGAGGATGGAAAAGTAAATTGGATTCAGTCTGTGAAGGGCCTTGAATGCCCTTATCCTGTAGGCACTGGGGAAGTATTGAATCTTTCTGATCTGGGGAGTGATTAAGATTAACAATAATATACTGATAGATTGGGGCCAGCAGGATGAGGATAGAGAAAGAGACCGGAAATTACAGACTTATCAAGGGCCATTGTAATGGATACTAAGTACCAAGAGGAATAAAGTGATAATGACTTGAAGGAAGAAGATATAGAACTTAGTAACTCACTGGTATTTGAGGAAGAGGGAGAGAACTTTAGAATTTTAAGCCTAAATGATAGAAAGTGGTTCCATGGACAGAAATAGGGAAGCCCGGAGAGAAGAACTGGTTTGTGCATTGTACCTTGGGAGAGTGGCTTCATTGAGGACTTTTTTTTTTCCAGGCACATTAAAAAGTTTAATTTTATTCTTCAGTTTCACTTCCCTCTTGTCCTATTCCTTTCATAGTAAATATGTACATAAAAGGAGAAATTCAGTTTTGGAAAGTGGTGAAAGCTTTGCCTCTGAATAGGAAGCATGGTCCAGAGGAAAGAGTACTAGATTTGGAGTAAGAGGACCAACGATCACATCCCAGTTCTGCCAAGCGTGCCATTGGTCAAGTCTCTTGGCCTCAGTTTCCTCATCTGTAAAATGGAGTTGTACAAGATGATTTCTAAGGTTACTTTCATCTCCATTTCTATCATCCTAAGATCATTAAGAATGGAAAAATAATCATTTTTTTCAGCAGTGTAGTTTAGAATTTAGATTTAGAGTTTTTAGAAGTTAGAATTTAGATTCCTAACTACTGCTTGGAGTTAGGGAGGTTAAGATTAGATGATCTTTGGAGATTATTTCCAGCCCCAGTCATTCCTAAAGGAAAAATAGAAAGCCTTTACCTAAAAAATTTACCAAATATGAATGATATAGAGGAGATGTAAAATAAGTCTAGTTTATGAAATTCCCTAGAGACTTCTTTTTATAAATTACAATACTATCTCAAGTTAATGTCTGTCCTGTCACTGACAATAATGGCATCTGTAATCCATTATTTCCAGTAGGCACAATAATATGCAACTCCACAATCCATTGCCTGATATTTGTCTAGAAAGGCAATTAATTTTATGTCATTGCAGCTTTGCAGCTAGGAAATAGTCTATGTGCAAGCACAGAGAAGAGTTACATATCTAAAATTTTGAGATGACTATACGTGCCAACCTAACACTACCGGATTCCACAAATAAAGTCTACTCCGTGGGTTTCTAGCCAGATATTTCCATTAGCTTCGAAGCTATTCCACCTCAATGGTTTTTGTCGTGAGCCTTTATTTCAAAATCGAAAGGCTCAGCCGTGGTCTGGCATTTTGGTTTCTGACAAAGAGGATTACAGAAGTAGCATTTGAATTATAGGTAGTTTCATGATGAGATTATTCAGAATACGGTTGAACTATGAGTTTTATGGGATCATTAAACTGGAGGACACCTTCAAAGTCATCTGCTGATTGGTCAGAAGATAAGAGCAAACAGTTCTCAAAAGATCAATTGCTTGCTATTAACAACCAATATTTGGAACTAGGAGAATAAACATCAGAACAACTCTGAGGTTTTACCTTACAACCAACAAATTGGCAAATAGGACAATAGATGGCAATAATCAATAAGGGCAGGATAAAGGAAGGGCAAGCACACTAATACATTGTTGATGGAGTTACAAATTAGTCAACCATTCTGGAAAGCAATATGGGATTCTGTTAAGAAAGTTAAAGTATCCATATCTTTTTTTAATCCATATCTTCTGATCTAGAGATGCCGCTGGGAGGCATATACTCTACAGAGGCCAGAAGTAGAAAGATTTCCCATATGATAAAATATGTATAGTATCAGTTTCTCTGCTAGGAAGGAACTGGAAACAAAGTTAGATACCCGTGAATTGAAGAATAGCTAAACAAGGTGTGCGCTTGGATCTAATGGGCTATTGCTATACTTTAGGAAATGATAAATATGTAGAAATACAGAAAAGCCTGGAAAAGCTTATATTAACAGATAGAAAGTAAAGTAAGAAGAACCAGTAAAACAATACTCGCATGACTACAACAAAGTAAATGGAAAGAGCAGCAGCAGCAGCAACAATAACAATAATAAAAGAAGCTGACTCTGGACAATTATAAAAACCAAGCTTTGGCTCCAAAGATAAAAAGAGAAAATGGCCCTCTCCACTCCTTGGCAAAGAGTTGGGTGTGATCACGTATGATCAGCATTGGTCATTGTGCTGGTTAATTTTGTCGAACTGAATTTTTCTTTCTATTTTTTGTTTATTTTTTTATGAATTTCGAACACACAAAATGAGCATTTTCACATTATAGCTTTGTTGTTTAGTCATTTTTCAGGCATATCTGACTCTTCATGACCCCATTTGGGGTTTCTTGGCAAAGATACTGGAATGGTTTGCCATTTCCTTTCCCAGTTCATTTTATAGAGGAGGAAACTGAGGCAAACAGGGCTAAGTGACTTGCCCAGGATAAGCATATAATTTTTTTGAGGGGAGAAGGCAGGGCAATTGTGGTTAAGTGACTTGCCCAAGGTCACACAACTAGTGTATGTGTCAAGTGTCTGAGGTCAGATTGAACTCAGGTCCTCCTGACTCCAGAGCCGGTGCTCTACTCACTGCACTTAGCTGCTCCTGCATATAATTTTTCTAATAGAATTTTACTTTTTAATTGCAAAAAAAGCATTTACTCCATAAATGTGACAATAATATCACCTAATGTTTGTATAACATAATATTTTTCAATGTATTTTCATATAATTTCTTTCATTTGAGCCATATAACTCTATGAAGTAAATAAGCAATAGTCTCATTGTATGGATGAAGAAACCGAAATACTGAGATCCTAGTTTACTTTTCCAAGGTCAATCTATTCTGTACTGTAGGACAAGATTAAGTGCCAGGTGTTCTGACTCCCACTCCATTGCTATTTGTTTCAGGTATGGAGTATTCAGCCCTATGATGTAAGGGCTTAACAAGCCCTTTTCTTAACTGCTCATCCACCTTTGGCGTCCCACCAACCCCCCAGTTCTCACTTGCGGCTTCAAGAAGCTATAGCATGCACAGCAGCCACACCTGGTAGAACTGTCTCAGCAGATGGGCTAAACCAGGTTGAGGGTAGCCAACAAGCCTCAAACCTGTGAAGGAGTTGGGGGGTGTCTACCCCAAGCTTGTCAAGATTTCCCTTGGCAGAATGAGCATGTGAGAACAATTTGTTCCAACAGCCCTGAAAGTGGCTGAAGCAGATGCTGTGAAGAGCTTAGAGCTTGGTGAGACATTGAAGACAACCAAGGTCACCCACCGCATCCCAGAACATCACCAGTGGTCCTGACTTTTGTCTTACCATTGGACTTTGATGATTCAGGAAGAGACAATGAGGCTGATGACTTTGTGCAACTATGTCTCACTTAGATCCAATTCGTGTGCAGGTCAAGATGTTACCCCATGATGTCCTTGGTCCCCTTCAAAAAGGAAGAACGAGCAACACCAAGTACCTGAGGTCAACTCTTTCTAACTCTAGGCTCAGCTTTCTATCCACTGTGCCATCTAGCTGCCCAGGATTAGGAAGACCTGAGTTCAAATCCAATCTCAGATACTTACTAGTTTTATAACCTGGAGCAAATCACTTAGTCTCTGTTTGCCTCAGTTTCCCCCCACTGTAATCCTACCTCATAGGATTGCTACGAAGACCAAATGAGATGATGATTGTAAAAAGCACTAAGCACAGTCCCTGGCACAGTAGGTGCTGGGTAAATGTTTGTTCCCTTCTCTGTGAGGCCAAATCCACTGTTTTTTTTCTTCTATATTATATTCTATAAAACTTTTTAAAGTAGTTGATGTGGTCTGGTTCCTTTTACATATTTTCCAGGGAGAGAAAGTAAATAAGGTAATAGCTTTTGTATTTTTGCTAAGATTGTTGAATGAGAAATTCGATGGAGTAAAGAGGTACCCTGAGGCCATTTTTTAATGCTAGTCCTTGCCATGGTGGGAGGGAAGGAAGGAAGGTGAGGAGGAAGAAAGGGAGGAAAGAAGGAAAGGAAAGAGGAAGGAAGAATTTATCAAGTACCTACTCTGCACCAGGCACTCTGCTCAGTGCTTGACAAATATCTCATTTGACCCTCCCAGCAGCCCTAGAAGGTAGATTCTATTAGCTCTATTTTATAGTTGAGGAAACTGAGGCAGACAATGGCTAAGTGTCTTGTCCAGGGTTATATAGCTATTAAATGTCCGAGGATAGATTTGAACTCAAGTCTTCCTGACCCTGCCAGGCTCTGTATTCTACCCATTATACCATTCAACTGCCTCTAGGATAGAACTATTTTACCATTTAGTATTTATTTTAAATAATGTTAATATTATTTAGCAGCTAAGATGAGACAGAGTAGTACATAAAAAGATGGGAACTTGCAGGAGGCTTGAGAACCAGAAAAACTGGGTTCTACTCCTTAGTCTACCACAAATTCTGCGTATGACTTTGGAGCTTTTCTGTACCTCAGTTTCTCCATCTGTTTAACAAGGTCTTAGGAGAGTTCTTCTAACCTCTATAATTCTGAAAAGAATAATAAAAATCTTTACCTAAGACTAGTTTTATATGAGTAATATTGAGAAGGTACAAGGTAGGAAATGTAGAGAAAGCAAATCTTGTTTATAAAAGTCCTAGGGGGATTTCTCTTTCTATAAATTACAATACTGTCACAAGTTAATGTTGGTCCTGTCACTGGGTAATCAGACAATAATGACATCTGTAATCCATTATTTCCAGTGGGCACAATCATTTGTTGTTCCCTAATCCATTGTCTGAAGATAGAGAGGCAATTAATTTTGTGTCACAGCTGCCATGATGAGACTAGCTAGTTTCCAGCATTGTTTTCCAATTGCCAGTCCATGGCAAATATTTGAGCCAGTAAAACTTTTAATTCGATCAGAAATTCTTATTTCTTAAAATCTATACATTTTAAATAATCAACTTTTCCTTCTCCTCCTCCTCCCTGTGACTTGCTCCTTTCCTCTCTGTTTTCCATCTCCTTTACTCCTATCCTAACACCTGTGGTACCCAGAGCCTACTATAGGCTCAGATTGGGAAGGATGCAGCAATCTTCCATAGTGGATTTTAATATTTTATAGGTCTGTCCCCTCCTTTGGACTAGGAAATAATGAGCCGACAAACCAGATGAGTTTTCATTTCTAAAAGCAGAAGACTTGGAGTAAGGAAAAGCTGAGTTTGAATCTTCCTACAGACACTTAATAACTGTGTGAACTCAAAAAAGACACTTAACCCTTTAATCTTAGTTTTCTCATTTATAAAATGAATATGATTATAATAACACCTACCTTACAGAATTGTTATGAGGCTTAATTGGGATAATTCTGTTGTTTAGTTGTTTTTCAATTGTGACCAACTCTTCATGACCCCATTTGGGGTTTTCTTAGCAGAGATATGGAAGTAGTTTGCCATTTCCTTCCTCAACTCCTTTTATAGATGAGGAAACTGAGTCAACTAGGGTTAAGTGACTTGCCCAGGGTCACACTGCTAGTGTCTGAGGCCAGATTTGAACTCAGGAAGATAAATCTTCCTGACACCATGCCCAGCACTTTATCCACTGTGCCACCTACCCTTCTCCCTCTCTCTCCCTCCCTCTCTCTCTCTCTCTTTTTCTCTCTCTCTCCCGCCCTCTCTCTCTCCCCATATATCCATACATATATATGTATGTACATATATATATATATATTTATGTGTATATATATATATAGTATATATTATATATGTATAGTATGGCAAAACTTAAATAGTTTTATAAATATTAGCTATTTTAAAGTATTTTACAGAATAAACATCTTTAAAAGTCATTAGCATTTTGATTTTTAATAGAATAATGCAATGTGACCTTTGCTTTTATGTCCTTCATAAATTATGTTAGATAACTATCTTGCAAAGGGAGCTTGCTCACTGCTAGACTCCACCCTGACTTTTCTCTTACCTAGCATTACTATTTTTGCCGTGTCCCCCTGAAAAATTACATAGGTTCTTTTAAAGAGTTAACAAGCATCATATAGATTTAAATGCATTTTTTCTGACATGATTATATAGGAAAATTAAATGCACACAGATAAAGCATAACTCCATATAGTGAATGTCACAATGATTAAGTATGACAGTATTTTTGTGATCTCCAAAAGTATAACGGAAGTCAATGAGAAAATATGATTTATAATTCAAATAATTTATATACAGTTTTTCATGAATAATGCAAATATATTTGCATATTAAAATTTATGCATACACTTTGATAATAATCAGTATAAAACCAATATTCCTCTTATCATTTATTCCTCTCTCTTCTTTTTTGGTAATCTCATAATTTCTTTCATTCTTGGTTTCTGAGCTATTCTCCACTCCTTTTGAGAACCTGGTACTTCTGTTTGTGTTCTTTTTTTTCCCCAAAGAGAATTAGAAGCATAGACTAATTTGAGTATAATACTTTTCTCTGATACTTAGGATAGAGAGGTAGGAAGACCTATATTCAGGTTCCCACCATTGACACGTTCTGGCTGTGGTCATACTCAGCTTCTCACTGATCTGGGTAACTCTCTATAACTGTGGTGCAAAGTTCAAATAGAAATGGGGACACTAACTTGTACATAAGGATCTCTGAGGCCTCATAGTAACTTAGTTTTTAAACTGTAATATTAGCTATTTTTATTATATTTTTATTTATCTTGCTAAACATTTCCTAGTTGCATTTTAACTTGGTTCAGATCACACTTGAGAGTGTTGTGGGCCATATCAGACCCCATGTTTGACACCTCTGCTCTACAACTCTTAAGTTTCAAAGAAGGTATTACTAACTTGCATTGATAGAGAGAGCTTCCTCTTTGAGAACTTCCCTGTACGAGCAAAAACACGAGTCTAGTTCCTCTCCTCTATAGTGCTAATATTAGCTCTCTAATCTTAAACATGTCCTTTAACCTGTTTAAGCCTCAGTTTCTTTACCTGTAAAATAGAAAAAAATAATATTTGCATTATCTACTTCTACCAATAAAGCACGTTGCAAGGCAAATGCTTCATAAATATTAGGTAGGTGGATGGCGTAGTGGATAGAGTGCTAGAGTTGGAGTCAGAAAGACCTGAGTTCCAGCCTTTCCTAAAGCTATCTGTGTGACCGTGGGCAAGTTATTTAACCTTTCTCAGTCTTAGTTTCTTCATCAGTAAAATGGGAAGGATAATAACACCCTCAAAAGGTTGTGGTGAGGATGGATCAAATAAGATGACCCTTTTAAAGTGCTTTACAAATGTTAAAACACAGTATAAATGATATGAGAGAGATAGCGGTCCATTGTAAAGAATGCTGGTCGGAAAGCCAAAAGGACCATGGTTTAAATCCTACCTATTATACTTGCTACCTGTGTGAACTATGGACATTCGCTTAAGCTTTCTGAGTCTCATTTTCCTCATTTGCTGTAAGAAATGATGAAATTGATGATTTCAGAGAAACACGAGAAGACTCATATGAGCTGATGCAAAGTGAAGTGAGCAGAACCTGGGGAACTATTTATACAATAACAACAATATGATGAAGATAACTTTGAAAGATCTGGGAACTCTGAACAACACAATGGCCAACCAGAATTTCAGAGGATTCATGATGAAGCATTGTATCCATTTCCGGATAGAGAGGTGATAGACTTGGACTACACATACATACATACACACATGCATATATACACATACATAGACATATATACAAATATATGCATATATATACATATTTGTATTTATATAGTGTGTATACATAATACACATATATAGTATCAGTATAGTACATATATATAGTATGTTGGATAATATATAGTATATATCGAACACCCCATATACCGTCTATATATAGTGTATGAGGTATATGGGGTGTTCAAGAAAGACTAGCACCTCTGGTGTGAGGACTTGCTGAGCCCTTTTAAGGACCACTCATTCGCCTTTGGTGTCCACCTATCCCCCAACTCTTGCCAGGGGCTCCAAGAAGCTGTGGCATGTGCAGTGGCCACACCCCAGTAAATCATCTTGGCAGAAAGTCTAAACCAAGTTGAAGGTAATCAACAGGCCTCCAGCCCGTTGGTGAGTTAAGGGATGTCCACCCCAACCTTGTGAAGACTTCCCCTGACAGAATGGGCAGACGAAAACAATGTGTTCCAACATCCCAAAAGGTGGCTGAAGCAGGTGCTGTAGAGTGCTTAGAGCATGGTCACACATGGAAGAAGCCAAGGTCATTCACTGCATTCTGAATCATTGCCAATTGTTTTGATGTTTGTCTTGCCACTGGACTTCAATGACTTAGGAAGAGAGGCTAAAGACTTTATGTGACTGCCTCTTTTAAGTGCAATTCACAAACAAGTCATGACATCACTTCTGATGTCATTGGTCTTCTTCCAAAACAAAGGACAAACAACAATATAGTGTATATAGAGCATAGGATATGTTTATATATACTATATAGAATATATTGAAATGGTATGTATAGAAATGGACAATGCAGAAATGGACGATTTGTTTTGCTACACACTTTGTTTTTCTTGCTTTCTTGATAGTGAAATTGGAAAGTGAAATTAGAAGACAGAAAATTCAGACCTGAAAATAAAATAAAATGGAATTTTAAAAATAAAAAATAAATGACCAGATGACTTTTGAGGTCTCTTTCTTCTTTAAATCTCTGATTCTGTGATCTTTAAAAAGCTATAATAACATAAGCTCTTATTGTGATTTTAGCTACTTTCCAAACAATTCCCCATAGTGCTTGGTGAACCTGAAAAGTTTGCAGATCCCCAGGTTATTTGGTGATAGCATTTCCAGAATGATTGCATAAAGGGGATCCCCTTTGCAAAATCTGCCTTGGGAATTAAGAATTTAAATTTATTCTGCAGCCCTGAGCAGAATGGCTTCAGGCTAACAAATTAGTCATATATTATGTCCCTGAAGGTGTCAGGGAATATGATTTTTTTTTGTCAAACTGTCATACAGTTGGAGAACATGAGACATAGAGAGGTAAAATAATTTGCCTTAGGTCACCTAGTATGCCATTGGCAAAACTGAAAATAAAAAACCTACCAGTTCTCCATGTCACTTGCAAGACCATACTCCATCTATTTAGGTAATCTTTATTAAAATGCTCTGTATGATGAGTGAGGAAGAAATGGAATCTAGGCAATAGATATAAAGATACCAAGGGAAACTTAATAAGACAGATTGATTACAGTCAGGAAAGGTTGTACCTAGACAACTACACAATGTGATTCAAGATGTATTACAAAGTCCCTTCTACCCCTAAAATATCTCCTTTATTGGCTTGCTGTACCCGACCCTGTCCTCCTAACCAGCTATAAATGCTCACCATTATTGTCATTCCATGAGTTGGGGGTTTAGGAGGCTCCCCTCAAGAAGACTATTGTTAAAGTGGACATATGCTACCTAGGAGGGAGAATTAGGAAGGGATAAAGAAGAGGGCCTCCCCTAGAGGATTTTCTTTAACTTTCTCATATCAGAGCATTAGTTTAGATTAATTAATTATCCCTTTAGAAGACACAGCAGCCAGGTCCTGAGGGCATGGTATATAGTAATGGTAAATATCAGTGGGTAAAGGAAGCCCAATAGAAATATGTCTTTGCTTGAACAGCCTGTGAAGAAACCATCCTAGCAGATAAACTAGCTAAGGGAACTAACCTAGATGGGCAGGCCAGGATATGGTAATTAGTAACAGGCAAAACTGAAATTAGAATCCAGGTCACATTTTACAGAATTATGGGATTTCAGAGATGAAAGAGACTTTGTTTAAACCCCCTTATGTTGGAGATGAGAATACAGAGGCACGGAGACAGGTTATGTGACTGTCTAAGATCATACAGGCCATAATTAGTGGAATCAGGGTTCACATCCAGGTCATTTTGGATCCAAACCCATAGATCTTTTTACTAATCCACAGGCATGCCCTACTCCAGACCATCGACTAAATTGGAATCTACTGGATTCCCAGTGCAGGCTCTGGGAAGACAGAGCGAGATAACACAAAAGCACAAGTTGGGAGGAGAGGGGTATTGGTATCTAGGCAGTACCCAGAAGATGGAGCTCTCCTGGTGAGGCTGGGAAGGATGTGGGTAAGGGAACAAAAGAAAGAGGTTATTGTACCAGTTTGCCTGAGTTTGATCAAACTTCCAGTATCTCTGGTGGGAGTTCCTCCCCCCCCTTTAATTCTGTCTCCCATAGGATTAAGTACCCAAATGGAGACATCTAGTGGTAATTCTGGAAAGGTTCCCCATAAAACCTTCAGGTACTTCTCCATGAAACAGACTTCAGCCAACAGGGAAGAAATCCCCAAAAGACAACAGCTGTGTATGTACATAGAATCTGTGACGTGATGGATGTGACTCAACGCCTACCACAGCTGTGTTGATTAGTGGTGGGATATAGAAGACCTGGATTCTAATTTCAGTTTTGCCTGTTACAAAAAAAATGATTTGGAAAGCTCTTAGTTCTCATGACCTTTCCTACAAAACAGCGATATCAGTTTTGTCCATTTCTCAAGGTTACTACAAGCATCAACTAGAGTCAGTGTGATATAAACACAGATGTGAAAATTCTTTGAAGAGTCTGACTGTATAGGAGCCAATGATCTGGAATAGGGCACGTGTATGGATTAGTGAAAAGGTCTATGGATTTAGATCCAAAAAGAACTGGCTGTGAACCCTGATTCCACTAATTATGGCCTGTATGATCCTGGGCAGTCACATAACCTGTCTCTTTGACTCTGTTTTCTCATCTCCATACAAAGGGGTTTAAACAAAGTCCCATTCAGCTTTGAAATCCCACAATTCTGTAAAACGAGCTTCAATATTTTACAACATACACCATGCCAATGAATGCCATAGGATTACTTCTGGTGACCTTCTTAGTATCTAAAATTTGGGTTATGGGGTTTTTTGTATTTAAAAAAACAGCTTGTGGATGAACGGAAGCCCCCAATATCTCTTGTGACTCAATTTCTCTTTATGTATTATTGTTCCAATATTGTTGATCAGGATCAGATTGAGAGTCTTCAGTTACCAAGTAATATCAGCCTTCTTTCTTATTTTGGAGATAGTAGCACTGTGATGTTTTATGAAACAAAGAAATGTATGGAAATGTAAATCTTTCTTTTAGAGCCCAGTGGAATATATTCGAATGATTGTTCTAGGTAAAAATGTCGAGTCTTGCAAGTATGGCATGCAAACTTTAATAAGTCTAATGAATTTGCTTATTAAAGGTAGATGTCTGGCTAAAAATCATTAAAACGGTCATGTGTTTTAAGTGAGATTTTCTAAGGACAAAAGAGAGAAATACCTTACTTCCCCTCCCTACTCCATCAAAAATCTGTAGAAAAATAATTAGCTTGTTTTCCAAGATTCTGATCAGACACAGATAATTCAGCTGCCTTTGTCATTGTGATTGATGGAGTAACATATTTCAAATTTAGATAGTTTATTATATTTTTACATTTGAACTGCCTTCCAAGACAGTTCCAATTTGTGATGGAATCTCCAAACATTTATTTTTTGTCCCTAATTTGAGTGATTCTGGCAATATCTCCTATTCAGATGGGTGGTTTGTATATTTAACTAGTCAATGCTAAATTGCTTTGAGTAAAATTCATTCAGCCTGTCGTTGTTGAAGATAATAGTTTGAGATATACATCCTCTGCCTGCCTCAATTGCCAGATACGTTAGATCAATCCAAGAAAAATAAATGGAATAAGTAAAATAAACACTTGAAAATAAATACCTTGCTTTTTAATTTATTCTATATGTACAGTAGCTTCCATCCATGTAGTTATTTCAATTTAAATTATAATGAGTTGGCTCTGAAGGGTGTCTTTGGGAATGTGGCCTTAAAAGAGAAGTCGTTGAAGGCTAGGAATCTGAATACTCTGAGTTTTATTTTAGGTTTTAATGCTGACTCTGTGAATGGGGTAAAGTGGATAAGAGTCATTAGGCCAGTTGCATCCCCTTTTAATCTCTTTGGTTCCTATAGTCACACAGGAAAGATAACAAATAAGATTATCTGAACATTACCTCCTTCACTGCCTATCAGCCATCTCATCCATATAATTGGCAAGGGAAGATCTGTAATCGTTTCCTTTTGTGTAGTTTTGTACCCAGAATAACTTCATGGGGAGGGACCTGAATTTGGACAAAGAATTCAGTTCTGATTCTCTGAAGTGTTCTCTGGAGGAGATAGTACCTTAAGTTAGATTAAGAATGCTTGGTAGTGGCATTTGCCAGGCTGGTGCCATAGCTCACTCCAACATGGCCCCCAGTAACCGTGACGTTGGTTGGCCGTATCTTTTTACTTTTCTCAGCCTCCATTCCCTGTTCTGGAAAATGAGGAGGTTGGAAGAGATGATTTCTAAGGTCTAAAGTCAAGGGCAGTGAACAACATACAGTAGGGTCTTAATAAATGTTTATATATTGTGAATAGATACTAGCTCTAGAAAAGTAATGTAATATAATAGAAAGACCTTGGGTAAGAAGAGCTGAATCGAGGGCTGGATCAGCCAGATATCAGCTGTGACCTTGTGCCCGTTGTTTAGCCTCTCTAAAGCTCAGTTTTCTCATCCACAAAATAGACATAATAACAGAGAATGATGGGAGGTCACCAATATTTAATTGAAGAATTTGGTGAGTGAGAGGGGGGAGGAGAGGAATATAGGCCACAGAGGGTCTGATTTTACATGAAATTGTCACTTTCACTTAAGGAATGGATCAGTTCAACTAAGAAAAGGAGAAGAGGAAAACTGAGAGCCACATATTCATCTCAAGGTACTTAGCATTCTTTTGCGTTAACGAAAGTAAACCACAATCATAGATGCAGAACTTAAAAGCCTTATAATCCAATCCCTTCATCTTAGCGATGAGCAGGTATTTGAAGCCAGTTTCTCTAATTCCAAATCCAGTGCTCTTTGGAGCATGGTACTTTTATTTTTTCATGTTTTAATAGGTTACAGAACCTTCTACATCAAACAGAAGCATCTTGCATACTGCCGTTACAGGACTTCTTTACACTCAGCTTAGCTAGGTTGCCCAGTGGATAGAGCCCTGGGCTTAGAGTCAGGAAGACTCATCTTCATGAGTTCAAATCTGGTCTTGGACACTAGCTATGTGTGACCCTGGGCAAGTCACTTCATCTTGTTTGTCCTACTTCCTCATCTGTAAAATGTGCTGGAGAAGGAAAGAGTAAACCACTCCAGTATCTTTGCCAAGAAAGACTCCAATGGATTCATGAAGAGTTGGACACAACTGAAAATGACTGAATGACAGTAATATAAGAAGACGGTGATTTCTGATCCTTTCTTTTTGCCTCAATATCCATTGTTTCTTTCAAGATGACTCTAGAGCTATTGAGTCTACCTGCAGATAGACAGACTTTCACACAGTATCGATAACACAAACACACAAGCTAGTACGGGAGAAAGATGTTTGAATTTAACTTTTAAATTATTTTTTAAGACAGTGACATTTAATTAAATAACTGATTAATAATAGTTGTTTTCAGGAATCCAGATAAGTAGGCAAAAGACACGTATTAAGTGCTTACTATGTTCCAGGCACTGTAGATACAACTGTAAGCAAACAGAAAGAAAGTCCATGTCTTCAAGGAGCTTCCATTCTAATAAAAAGAGGACAACACATAAAAAGGGAGCTGATGGGGAAATGGCAGCATAGTGGCAATATCTGGAGATTAAGAAGGGAATAAAACATGGCCAGTCTGGGCCTGTCCCCAAAATGGAGGCCCCTGGAAGGACCTCTCCAATAGGAGAAGCAGATCAGTAGGTTTGGAGAAATATTTCAGGGTGAGAAGCCCGTAGGTGTTGAGAGAAGTCCTAGGATGAGAAGGCAGTTGAGTCATAGCAGCAATTCAAAAGTAGAGTCAGAAGCACAGCCAGGAAGGGAAATTTTCAATATAGCTAGCTGTTGGCACCATCTAATTCACCACTTGATTTTTTTTTCCATACCGGGTATGTATGTTGGGAAAGATTAAAGGCAAAAGAAAAAAGGCACAGCAGAAAATGAGATTGAGAGATAGCGTCATGGGAGCAACAAACACGAGCTTGGATAGACTTCAGGAGAGAGTGGAGGATAGAAGGGTCTGGCATGCTACTGCTCCATGGTATTACAGAGAGTCAGATGCAACTAAATGAATGAACAACATATGTGTTGCTGGGGTTTGCTTATCGATCGCCTATGATACGTCTTGCTTAGCCACCTAGATGGTAGCCTTTGGTTTGGGCACAGATTTTCTCACATAAGCCTAGTGACTTTTGCTCTGTTTTAGGATCTGAAATATTTCCTCATGAAAATATGTTTCAGGAAATAATAAACCTTTCTTCAGTTGGGATGAAATTTATTATTTATTGAATCACAGTGTGATTACTAAGATGCTTGAGTAAAACCAAGCAAAAATCAGCCTTGCAGTTTCATAGTGTGTCTTTTAACAAAACTGTCTACTCTTCCTTTGCTACACAGAATACAACAAAGGAATATCCTACTGGAGCACAATTCTACACCTACATGACTCTAAAATTTGATCTCTTCCAATTTTCTATCAGACTTTGAAGAAAAAGAACTTTACAGTATTAACATCAATTTTAATTCTCCTATTCCCCATGTCTGGAATGAACTTCCCTCCCTCCTTCATTGGAATTCTTCCAAGGGTCAACTTGGATGCCATTGCTTGGATGAAACCTTCTCTGATTCTTCTGCCCCTCTTCCCCACAGCCCTCATGAAAATTAAGTGGCATAGTGAATAAAGTGGTGGCTTTGCAGTCAGGAAGACCTGGGTTAAAATTTTGTCTCATCCCCTTACTAGTTGTGTGACTCTAGGCAAGCCATTTAGCTTCTCTGTACCTTGGTTTAAATGAGGCGGGTTGGACTTGATGGCTCCCAAGGTCCATTCCAGCTCAAATCTATGATCCTATGATCTCTTCTTCATATGTTTTATAGCCATAGGTGACTAATAATAGACATCATGATACATTATATACTTTTTCAAAAATTCAGCATTTAAGAATCATCTAAGGATGGAATATGAAATGTAGAGATGCTAAGTAGCTGACAGCACAATATCTGAAAAGTAGTAGATCTTGTGGACTTCATGGTGGGCACTTCTTCTAGGTCCTTAGTTGTGTTTGTTCACCTAACACTGAAGATGAACTCCACACCGTTGCAACTCTCTGGCATAAGAGTAAATTTGGTTCCTAGGAAAGGAGAAGTAGATTATGTTATAAAACTCAGCAAGGTCAGGGAAAATCTGACTAAGAAAGCAGAGAATAAAGCAATGGAAGGAGATCATGGAATCTTTCTTTAGAGGCCTTTTGAAAATCCACAAATCCCCGTACTTAGTATCTGTGTGACCTCTGGTAACTCAGTTTGTCTCTCTGGGCATCTATAAAATGAGAGGGTTGGGTAAGAGTAGTCATGAGGTCTCTTCCAGCTATGATCCTATGATCTATGAACAATCCTTTGTGAAGAGAGGATGAGGACCTCAATGATTTTTGAAACTCGATGACAAATTTAGAAAAATATTTAGAAAAGATATTAAAAGTGTTAAAGAAAAAGTATAGAGAGACAATACGCAAGGGACAAACTCGGTTCAGATGCTCCCTTCTACAGACAGCCTTTTTTGATTTTCCCAGTTATTGGTCTTCCCCCTCCCACAATTTACTTTCTATCTATTTTTTGTATGTAATATACCTTTGAACTCCCACTCCAAAGTCTTGGCCACAGAGCAAGGGGAGATTGGTGCTAGTCTGTCGTAGGACAGTTATTTCCCCCAGTATTCCCTTAGGGAATTCTGAAGAGCCCTGGGCTTGACCAGAGTGAGTTAAATGCATAATTTACATTTCCAGAAATGCCTGTGCTGCGCTCCCCAAATCAGCCCCTCCAGAATGTAAGGAACTTGAGGGCAGGGAGACTTTTGGTTTTGTCTGTATTTTGTCTGTGTTTTTGTCGGTATTTTGTCTGCATTTTGTCTGTATTTGTTTTGTCTGTATCCCTAGCTCCTAGCACAAAGTAAGTGCTTAAACGCTCATTGAATTTGAAATGTTCCCTCCCAGTTAAAATGAAGGCATTTTCTCCTTTCAAAAACAAAACAAAACAAACAAATAAAAAATACTAAGGGACATAGACAACATTTCCATGTCCTGGAAATGTTGCATTCACATTTCTCCATTAAAAAGCCCATTTCCTTATTGATAAATATTTTCCGGCATTTTGTTTAATTCCCATCACTTTCATTTTCTTAGCATAGCAAGACAAAGCAATCTTACCTGATAGCTGATGGCTCCAAGGCGGAAAACCCCACATCCACCCAATACTGGGCTATTGATCTCAAAGCCGACCATGAGTCTCTAGCCTATGACAGAGAAAAACAAAAGCAGTCATCCCTGTTTTCCATATGAGATTAAACTAGTGATTCATCTCAGGAAAAACCCCAAATTATTGTGGCATCATTAGGGTCCCAAGAGTATAAATTTAGGTGTGGAAAAGCATTTAGAAGTCATCTAGTCCAACACTTTTCATTTCACAGAAAGGGAAATTGAAGCTTGCACAAGGTTGAAAAAGTATGAACAAGTTCTAAGAATCAACCTTTCTGGAGCTTAGTTTTCCCATCTACAAAAATGGCAATACCATTAGCGCTTACTTCACGTGGTTACGTGAGTTCCCATATTGAGTGTTTTGCAAACCTTAAAGAGCCGTACGATTTCTAGCAATTATTGCTAACTGACAGACTTGGAATTTCAACTCAGGTCCTCAGACTGCAAACTTAGAGTTCTTTCCACTGCATCATGCTTTCTCCTAAAACCATCTTTGCTCTTCTCATTTGCCATGCTCTGCTTGTCCCTCATACTTCAAACTCCTTCTACAATTGTGCTATCAACTACTGTTACTATATTTGGGGGAGCCATGCAGATATACATCAAGCATCATGTCTAGGTGTGGGAATTCTTTCCATCAACACAGATTACAAAGTGTTTATAATCTGGTACACAAGTCCTAGAGAGTTGTCTGAGATTCAAAGAACTTGACTGACTTGGCTATGGTCACGTGACGAGTAAATGTCAGAAGCAAGGGTATACTGGAGACAGCCTCAACCCATTTAGGTTGTTAAATTTTCAAGGTGTGAAAATACTCTTCAGAAATCAAAAGTTGCTATAAAAAAATCAGGGCTTGATTTATTATTTAATTAATTGTCTAGACTTGAGAAATTGTAAATATTGCAAATTAAACCTAAAAATGCATGCACTTTCCCCCCAGAGAGCCCAGTTACTAAACATTTATTAACATTCCTCTTTACTGTGAACCAAAAGCAAATTACCTGCCTAGCCAGAATATCTGCCAATGCATTCTGACCATCATTTGGGTTCCAGTGATCCTGTGAATATACTTGTCTTTTTAGTCGTAGGAATGGATTTGCTGAATCGTCTGACAAAAATGGAGCTCCCATAGCACCTGCAATTGAAACAATACAAGTATATATCTAATATTAAAAGTTTCTTTGAGGTTCTAATATCTCTTTATGTATTACAGTCCATCTATAATAGATGTGATAGTGCCAGTGCAAGTGTGGCACCAGCTTCGCTGTGTCCAAAGTGGTTGTAGACACTTTGAGGGAAAAAGCCATTTTTTCATTCTTTTGTTTTGGTTTGCTGTATTTTCCACTCTGTAGTTTATAGCAGTGGTCCTTAAACTTCTTGGTTTCAGAATCCTTTCACACTTTTAAAAATTACTGAGGACCCTCCAAAGAGTTTTTGTTTACGTACTTTATATCTACTGATACTTATGGTATTAGAAATTAAATTCAGTGTTGTGAAAATAGTTTTGACCTCAGGGACACCCTGAATGGGTCTCAGAGAACCCTTAGGGTCCCCAAATGACACATTGAAAACCACTGGTTTACAGAATTTCTGAATGTCCCAAGAGTACGCGAGTTAACCTGAATCTGCTAGATTGGACCAGATGTTCCTAGAGTGGGTACCATATTTGTAATACTATTGTCCTGTGGTGGGATACATAGGATTTGGAGTCAGAGGAACTGGGTTTAAATTGCAGCTGTGTTAATTACCTATTGACAGGTTTCCTATGTGATCTTAGAAGAGTCATTTCCTCTCTTTGGGTCTAATTCCTCATCTAGCCAATGAAGAACTTGGTCTAAATATTACCTAAGGTCCTTTTCACTTCTAAAGCATAAGATATTATGATGATGATGATTTGTTTAATATGAACTTTTCAAAAATTAGTTACTTTATTTCATTTTTAGAGGTCTCCTTCATACTTATGCATGTGAAAATAATATTAGGTATAGAAATTAATAGTGCTAATATGTTGCAGAATTATAGAATGAAAACATTCTATAGGAATGGAAACAGGAGAGCACTATGCTTCATGCCCAGCTTTTCCTGCCTGTTTCTCTTACTTTCGATATGGTGGCATCACCAGAAGCCACAAAAGACTGCCTATGACATTCTTATCAAAGAGGAATATTGGATGTGACTGCAGGAGAAAAGGAAAATGGGAAGAAACTACCCAGGTTAAGGGAATAAACAGTGAGTCTCAAATAGGAAGTAAGCGGAGAGGAAGGTTCCTAAAGGGGGAATCCTGAAGGCTTGACTTTTTCCTCCCTCACCACTTCTCACTCACAAAGTGAGATGATAGTATTGCAGTGCACGGTCAAACGTGCATATCAGATGCTTAGTAGCTATAAGACCAGCCCTGGGCAAGTCACTTAATATCTGCCTCATTTTCCTCAGCTGTAAAATGGGGATAATAATGGTACTTTCCTCCCAGGCTTCTTGTGGGGTCCAAATAATAGTAATGGCTAGCATTTCTATAATGTCTTTTAAGCACCACCTAAGGGAGTGCCCAATCGTTCTTTTTCCAATGATGTTGTTTCCATTTCCCTCACTCAAGGGACTTATTTGCACTTCATAAAAAGATTACTTAGCTTGGATAAATATTTATGGTTAGTCTAACACCTTATTACTGGTCCTTTTTCTGTGATTAAGTCCTAGGCTTTCAAGGACCAGCATGTGTACTATATGTTGGTCCTTGTATGTATACATGTATGTGCATATTTATATCTATACACATATATGTCTGTATATACACATATAAATAATAGTGTATATACAATAATATTGTATTTATACAAATAATTAGAAAAGCAGTATGTGTGTACATACATTCTTCTTCTTCTTCAATATTGGTGTACTTTTTCCAAAAAAAATGTGTGAATTCAGCCAAGCACATATATCATCTGTATCTGTGATCTAATGTACATTTCTTAAATGGATTTTGTTCAGCTTCTAATCTAAGAAAATACAATTGCTAATAGTCTTTTCCTTCAGAAACTGAAAGAAGTCAAAACAAACTAGATATTGCTGTTTTTTCTCATTGTGTGATATATTTGCCCCCCCAAAAAAACAGTGCTATCATGTAAAGCCTGACTCAAAATTACATTCTAAAATACACAGTATTTCTATTTTAGAGTCTCATAATTCTACTTTTCCATAAAAGTCTTTTTAGTAGATGATATGTATAATTCTCAGAATGAAGCACCTCAGTATTCTGTACCCCATAATGGGTTCTCAATAAATATTAATTGAGGATGATGAAAATATCCCCCACGAGATAGGCAGAAAGTAGTATTTATTATCTCACTTTACAAATGATAAAATTAACACACATATGAAATGACTTAGCCAAGGTCAGTGTAAGTAAGTCAGTGGCAGTATGGGGAATTAAACTCAAATAATACCATTATTCTCTCTGCTTGAGAAATTTCTCCTCTTTTGTTTCTGCCTAGTCAACCTTGAAAGTTAGTAGAGAAGAGATCAGGACTTTGAGTTTCAGAGCACAAATTATGTGGCTATAGGCTGAACCCTGAGTCCTTGGTTTTCCATCTTTTTTTCTTTTAGACTCAAACACCGCAACACAAATACAGAATAGAGAAAAGAAAAAAAACACACTTAAATATTGGAACTTAAATACAAAGTAAGAAAAGAAAAAAAAAGCATGCCATGTGCATAGCAGAACATGAGAGGATTCAAAATATGTTATGATAAACTTTCATTTCAAGAAAGTCTGTATGATAAATATTACACGTTGTATTGTAAGCTGTCCATCTTTTCTTTGCTTTCTTATATATCTTTCTTTTTTTAATTAGGTGTTTTCATCTGAAGATAGTCTCAGACACACACACCCAATAGTCGATCATGAGCATGCACATTCACATCATGGTAGATTTTTTTTTTTATTTTTATTTTTTTAATTTATTTTTGACATGTTTGGTTTTCAGCATTGATTTTCACAGGCGTTTGAATTACAAATTTTCTCCCCATTTCCTCCCCCGCCAACTCCAAGATGGCGTACATTCTGGTTGCCCTGTTCCCCAGTCTGCCCTCCCCTCTGTCGCCCCATTCCCCTCCCATCCCCCTTTCCCTTCCTCTCTCCCCTGTTCCCTTCCCATCCACCCTCCCTAAGAAGTCAAGCAATTCAACATGGGCCCCATGCATATCATTATGTATAACCCTTCCACAATACTCATGTTG
>CM053622.1:526020316-526030774 GCA_028646595.1 Phalanger gymnotis | reverse complement strand
GGTGCCACCTAGCTCTATTATGGATGTGTGTATTTATGTATATGTCTATACATACATGTATTTATGTGTTTTGACACTCAGTATTTGTGTATGTAAAATGCATATATAAAATGAAATATAATCATACACAAAGGGAAAAAAGAGGTGAGGGAGATGGAAACAGGAATCAGAATATAGAATAAAAATAATTTTAATTCTATTACTGCATTCGCATACCCAGCACGTAGCATAATGCCTGATATATAAGGACATAACAAATGTTAATTGACTCATTTAATTGAAACAAATATAACCTCTATACCAGGAATAAACAGGAAGACTAGACTTCAAGAGTTAAAGGAAAGGTACTATAACAGAGAGGTAAGGTCAGTGTCTCTCCAACTCAAGGCCCCAGCAACTCAGCTAGAAAAATGTTAGCTGTTCTGTAGTAGAGTAGCTTATTACAAAGGTATTTATAACTGAGCATCGTGCATGTGCCTGTGATCCCTGTTACTGAGAAGGCTGAGGATGGTAGATTGCTTGAATTTGGGAGTTCTGCGCTGCAGTGGATTGCTTCTGCAGTGGACTTAAACTGATGGATGCCTACACTGTCTGGCCCTAGTTCGGTGAGCTCCCTGGAGCAGGGAGAAACAAGTCTGAGCTTCTGTGCTGATTAGTAGTGGGTTCCCTGCATTTCTGGCATGGGTGAGATGAGAAGATCGATTTGAAACAAACAAAAAGCTAAAGGTATTTATATATTTTAGAGTTGAATGGACCACTTAATGCCCTTCCCCTATAATCCCTGTCCTGCAAAAGCCCTGTCCTAACATTCCTCCTGTCCTCTTTAAAGCCCTGCCTATTTATCTGGCATATGAAATGTTGCCTAGTTTTGTCTGAGTGGTAATTCTACATTGTTTGGCCTGTAAAGAATAGTTGGATACTTTAGATGTTGCATTAGATTTTTCTAATTTAGTAAAGATTAGTCTTCCTTCTACAACTGCAGAGTTTGCCACTTGTTTCAAAATATTCAGTAGCCTGTTCATTAAAACCTTCCATCCCTAATCTTTTTATATTTTATCTCGTGGTATCAGCTGCAGTTGCTTTTTAAACAGATTTCAATGCCCTTCCACATGAGGCTGAGGAAGTTGTTTGGATGAAAGCCAGGGAATCGTATTCTTTTCAAAGGATTCTGATAAAACTGTTTTGTTTTAGGGGCTTGAGTACCGAAGTGAGAATAACAGCTGCCTGTGTAACAAGCAGACACCATCCTTGAATGTGGTAGCCCAGGCTTGTACTGAGTTTACAGGGAGCCTGAGGCTGGTGGATTGTTTGTGTTCTGGAGCTCTGGGCTGCAGTGGGCTAAGCCATTGGCTGTCCAAACTGGCCTCTATGTGATAAGCTCTCAGGAGTGGGGGGGGGGAGGGTAGTGTACCAGGTTGCATAAAGAGCGGCATACTGGCCCTCAAACAGAGATCCTGTGCCGATATGTAGTTGGATTGGGCCTGGGCCCACTAAACTTCTGCCTTGGGCAAGGTAGGGAGAACCAGTCTCAGAAATAAAGCAAATATACCATATTATAAATCCAGTGAGGAATAAGGTAACCTCCTCATTTTGGTTTCAGAAGCCTTATTTATTTATTCCACTACAAATCAAGGCTCCTTGGATTTCACTCTGAGGGAGATTTTCTAACAGATGATGACAAGAACACAGCTATGCATAGTCAGATGTGTTGGTTACAGAGAAAGCAACTAGTTTTCATTTAGTTGATATCTCAGGTTCTTGGAAGGTATAGAAAACAAATCCAAAATTTTCCGAATAGGAATCAATATTAATGACTCCCAGGGGTGTAAGGAATATATTTATCAGAAAAATTCACCCCCAAATCATGTCAAATTTTGTACCTTTTTACCCCCAGTGCTTAGTCCAGTGTCTGGCACATAGTAGATATTTAATAAATGCTTGTTGATGATAATGCAAGTGACACATTTATTATTTGCATATAAATTGCAGGTTAGCTTTTTTGTTTGTTTGCTTTTATTATTGTTTCTTAATTGCAGAAATCTTTGCATTTTAAACCTGTAATTTCTAGTTTTTGTCACTCTGGTAATGGAAAGTCAAAACACTGATGTTAATTAAGTTCCTTGATCTGTTAGGCTGCAGAACCCCAAAACTATTGAAGTATCATTACTGTGAGTCTTTTGTGAAATCACACACACTCTTGAGGGGAGAGCGTCCTACTTGAAAGGCTTCTGACCCCTTTGAGCCTGCTGCCTTGTTCCTTAGCTTTGGTGTTCATTTTGTTCCAAGAGGCGTGAGCATCACTCTATGCTGGTCTCCTGAGCTGTCATCTTTAGTTTTGTAATTTGCGATGCCGTTCTTTATCTTGATGGGGTGAGTGATTTAAAAAAATTAAGGGAAGGGAGTTCAGGTTGATTTTTAATAATTCAAAAGCATTGGAAAAATGTGTCAACTGTAACATGTATGTGTGTGCTTTAAGTGTTTTAGATATTAGAAAGATCTTATTTAGAAAATCAGAAATTAAGGAGTCTCTCTTGTCTACTAATAATGTCAAGACTACTTAAGGAGAAGTAGAAGAAAACCCCAAAGTTTTTGCCTCATCCTATTTTAGGTATACTAAGAAGATAACTAACTAGCAGAAGTGGATTAGAGGCAGTCATTCACTCTGAATTGATCATTACCATTCCCGGAGGATACTCTATCCTTTTAAATACCGTCCTACTGCCCTATGTCAAGCCCAAATCATAAAAGGAAAGATTCCCAGAGGCCATCTAGTCCAAATCATATCTGAAGACGAATCCTTTTCTGACATCCACGACGACTGGTAACGTAGTCTTGACTGCGTGATTTTCAGTGATAGGGCACCCAGCGTCTCCTGAAGTAGGCCACTTTTGGACAGCACTCATTATTAGGAAGCCTTTCCTTGTGTCCAAGCTATATCTAATTCTGCAGCTTCTACCCACTTTTGGTATTCATGCCCTCGGAAGCCAAGAAAAACATTCAAACCCTCTTCCTCATGGTACTACTTCAGGTGCTTGATTTCATATAGTTCCTAGCTCCAAATGTACCCAGTTCTTTCAGCATATCTGCAAATGCCATAGTCTCTAGGGCTCTCATCATCCTAGTTTGCCATCCTCTAGATGTGCTTCAGTTTATCGATTTCTCTCCCAAATATGGCACCCGGAACTTAATACCACACACCAAATGGAGTCTGACCAGTTGAGAGTACATAGTAAGTAGGACTATTAACTCCCTCCTGTGCTTCTCCTAATATAGTCCAAAATCATGTTGATTTTTTGGTTGATGTGTCATACTACTGACTCATCCTAAAATCTTCAAAAATATTTTAAAAGTCTTTTTTTACTGATATGTTTTGTGTTTACATCATCTCCACTTTCAGATTTATCTGTCTCCTCTCCCCTAGTCACTACCCTGGAAGTCATCCTTTGTAACATAAATTGTATATGTGCCTGTATATGTCATGTACACGTACGTATATACGTACACATACATATGCATACACACATATACCATGCATATCCTTTGATCATTTATCAGTTGAGGAATGACTTATATTCTTGTAAACTTGAGTCAGTTCTCTATATATTTTAGAAATGAGGCCTTTCTCAGAGATACTAGGAAAATTTTTTTTCCTAATTTTCTACTTCCCTCCTAGTCTTGGTTGCATTGGCTTTGTTTGCACAAAATCTTTTCAATTTAATGTAATCAAAATGATCCATTTTGCCTTTCTCTATCTCTTGTTTGGGCATAAATTCCTCTATTCCTCATAAATCTGACAGATAAACTGTTCATCGCCCCCCTAATTTGTTTATAGCATCAGCCTTTATGCCTAAACCAGGTACCCATTTGAACTTTATTCTGGTATACAGTGTCAGACGTTGGTCTGTGCCCAATTTCTGCCATACTGTTTTCCAGTTTTCCAGCAGTTTTTGTCATACAGTAAGTTCTTATCCCAGAATCTGGGGTCTCTGGGTTTATCAAACAGTAGATTGACTTTGAGCCCCTTTAGTTGAACTCAGTACAACCACACTTCCCTGCTTACTGTTTGCCAAAGTTTAGGAATTTGGAAACTTTTGGACATTCGTAATATCCAAGTGAACAGAGGTCTTAGCAGGAAAATAAACTAACAGCGAAAAGCTTTTTAGAAATTGTTTCAAGCCATTGAAGGGAACATCTCTACCTTTTTGATTTTTGATAATATGTTATAATTATTGTATATCAGTAGTTGAGTTTGACTTTTCCATTTGCTTCTATATTCATTCTACCTTTAAAGGAATAATATTTCTGTGTTGTTTTCAGGGATGCAGGGGCTACAAGACTTGATGTGTTTTCAGGTGAGCAGATTTTTTATATACATATATGTATACATATGTGTATATATATATGTTTTAAGTGATTATATGTATATTTTCTTGCATCCATCTTACTTTCTGAAGTAAAAGCGTATTCTGTGTATTTTGGCATGCAGTGTAAGTACTTGTGACTTTATCGATCCTGTGGGGAACCAAGGCAAGAAATATGTTCTTTTGGGGGTCAGGTACCATTGGAAGTACTGTGTGGTACATTTTTTTCTAGGATTCTTTAATAGCCTCTAGATATTCTAGGCCATTGAACTTACCTACCATAAAAGAACACTTGAAACTCACGGAGTACATAAACTTAATTGTTCTTCACTATTAAACAAGCATCTTATTTCTCCCAATGCATTACAATTTTAAACTGCATATGGGAATGTGTGATATGAGATGGTTTTGTTTGGGGAAATAAAAAATTTCAAACTAAAAACACTATTTTTAGTTTATCTCATTTTCAGTCAGCAAATGTATAATGAACTTGATGAAGCAGAATATTAATAAGTCCATGGCCTGTAGAATTCATTCCTATAAAGCTAGGTTATTTAGATAGATGGAGTAGATGTTAAAAGCGCTTTACTTCTATCCGCAGTCAGACTTCTTACAAATGTGTGTACAGAAGGGGTGAAAAGGGGACAAGAAAGCAGATGAGAAAGGCTGTACAGATCATTAAAAATCTATCTAATAGGAGCAATAGGATTTATCTACTCTGGTGGTTCTTAGTGCAGCTGGGCAGCACAAAGTTTACACTAAGTCTGGAATCAGGAAGACCTGAGTTCAAATGTGGCCTCAGACGCTTACTAGCTGTATGGCCTTAGACAAGTTTCTTAACTTTGGTTTGCCTCAGTTTCTGCAGTTGTAGAACGGGGATAATAATAGCACCTATTTTGTAGAGTTATTGTGAAGATCACATGAGATAATATTTGTAAAACATTTGCACAGTGCCTGGCATGCGTCAGGAAATGCTTATTTTATTTCCTTCCCTCTTGCCTTGCCTTTTCTAGGCACTCTATCTACTGAATCATCTAGCTCTTTAAAACATTATAAATGCTGGCTGTTATTATTAATAATAATAAGCCATCATCATCATCATCATCATCATATTCCACTATCATAGATTTATACTGTAGTCTACTTATGCACATTATAAATCTATCCATTGCCCTTTGAATCACCTAGAAAATTGATTCTTTAGAGATGATAATGTCCCAATATTTGCAGCTATAAAAGAGCATTTGAAGAACATTTCTGTTGAAAATAGGAGTCTTTGCATTGGGGAACAGTTTGGAAATATTAAAAGCGCTATATAATT
Source organism: Phalanger gymnotis (assembly GCA_028646595.1). Lineage (NCBI taxonomy): Eukaryota > Metazoa > Chordata > Mammalia > Diprotodontia > Phalangeridae > Phalanger > Phalanger gymnotis. Next base: position 526,025,092 of record CM053622.1, on the reverse strand, counting down.
TCCCAAATGCAATTTTAGCTTGCATTCTTCTTCCTATTTAATTCTGGCCCCAACTTAAAACCTATTTTCAGTATCTGTCTCAAATATATGTAATGCTGAACTGACCATTCAAATACTTGTCACAGTCTACACAGAAGGCATTTTTCATCCATTTAGTTTTTTCTCTATAATAATCTCTCTTGAGTAATCCTGGCTCTCATAGAGGTTACCCTGTAATGTTCTGGGAAAACACCACAATATCTACAAATAACAGCTCCTAGGATACCTCCTCATCTATAGCAAATCTCCTTGCCACTTAGATCTTATATAAGCCATTCTCTGCAACACTGACAAACACTTTTGGCTGACTCCCTCTTTTATGCCTTAAGTTAATAGAGGATTGTCGTACAGAGTTCTCTCTTTATCTGTATAAAAATGTATATGAATTTGTATAAATTTGTATAAATCAGGAAATCTTGTGTATATGAACATGTATGACAAGTTTCTTCCTGGAGGAGATCTTTTAAGGCTGATATTTTTTTAAATTGCTTTTTTGGTAATTAAAAAAATAAACATTAGGAGCTTATATTCTCGCACCTTTCAGCCAGTGTAAAAATGTGGTCTGCTGTAGAAATCCCTTTGCGAGCATCTGCCTGTTCCTTGCCTGTATTTTTGTCAAGGTCACCTTCCATTCAGATCTATTTGATTTTAATTAATGTTTTATAAAAGATGAGAAGGTAGGTCTACGAGTCGGTAGTTATCGATGTTCCTCCAGTCACTTTGGGGCAACACTGATGTTGTCTGCGATTCTTTTCACTCTGTTACTGTCTTGTTTTCCCTGAGTTACATTCAGAACCGGTCTCACGCTGCTTTCAAGATTGTGTCTCCTCCAGCATGAATTAACTGGTTTTAGTCTGTTTAAACCCTCCCTCCTGATTTTGTTATCTTGAGTGCATATTAATATTCCTAAAATGGTACTTTCATCTCGTCAGTCTATGACTTGGAAACATACACAGCATCTGTCTGATCAATTTTAAACTTCACTTGGTTTTTGAGACATTCCATCATCTGGCTGTAACCCATTTGCCCAGTTTTATTTCCTATTACTCCCCTAAATGTGTGCTTCGCTCCAGAGAGGGTACTCTTTTTCCTCTTTTCTGTACATTCCATGCACATTTTATTTCATTTTAAAATTTTAATATTTTATCTTTTCCAATTACATATACATTCTTAATACTCATTTAAAAAATTTTTTGAGTTCCAAATTCTCTCCCTTCCTTCTTCCCCTTTCCCCTCATTGAGAAGGCAAGCATTTTGATATACATTATACATGTGCAGTCATGTAAAACATATTTCCACATTAGCCATGTTGCAAAAGAAACCAGACCAAAAAAAAAAGAAAACTCCAAGGAAAATAGAGTAAAAAAAGTATGCTTTAATCTGCATTCAGACTCTCATCAATTTTTCAATGGAAGTAAATAACATTTTTCGTTGTAAGTCCTTTTGGATTGTCTTAGATCATTATATTGCTGAGAACAGCTAAGTCATTCACAGTTGATCATCATACAGAATTGCTGTTACTCTGTACAGTGTTCTCCTGGTTCTGCTCATTTCACTTTGCATCAGTTCATGTAAGTCTTACCAGGTTTTTCTGAAAGCATTCTACTGATCATTTCTTGCACCACAATAGTATTCCATCACAATTATACTACAATTCATTCAGCCAATCCTCAGTTATTAGGGATCACCTTAATTTCCAATTCTTTGCCACCACAAAAAGAGTTGCTATAAATATTTTTGTACATGTAAGTCCTTTTCTTTTTTCTTTGCTCTCTTTGGGGTGCAGACTTAGTAGTAGTATTGCTGGATCAAGGGGTATGTAAGCACAGTTTTATAGTCCTTTGGACATAGTTCCAAATTACTCTTCACAATGTTTGGATCATATCATAACTCCACCAGCAGTGTGTTAGTGTCCCAATTTTTCTCCATCACTTCCAACATTTGTCATTTTCCTTTTTGTATCATATTAGCCAATCTGATAGGTGTGAGGTGATACCTTGGAGTTGTTTTAATTTGCATTTCTCTAATCAATAGTGATTTAAAACATTTTATATGACTATAGATAGCTTTGATTTCTTCTCCTGAAAACTGCCTATTCATATCTTTTGACTTTTTACCAATTGGAGAATGACTCATGTTCTTATAAATTTGACTCAGTTCTCTATGTATTTGAGAAATGAGGCCTTTATCAGAGAAACTTGCTGTAATTCCCCTGTCCCCAGTTTCCCTGCTTTCCTTCTAATCTTGGTTGCATTGATTTTGTTTGTGCAATCCCTTTTTAATTTAATGTAATCAAAATTATCCATTTTGATTTTCCATAATCCACGTACATTTTAGCATATGCACCTTTAATTATATATTTTATTTTGAATACATATTTTTACAATTGTATAAATTATATATTCTATTTATTATATTATCATATCACAATTATAATTCTATATTAAAATATATAAATAATATAAATATAATGTGGTATATTATATTTATGTATAAATTTAAAACATGCATGTATGTATAAAATATATAATATAAATTTTATATAAATATACATTTATATATTTTATCTATTTTAAGGGCATGAATGGTAGAAGGAGCACTAGATTTAATTCAGAAGACCTAGGTTCAAACCCCAACTCTGGTGCTTCATAATTATGTGACATTGGACAGTCACTCAACCTCTCTATGTCTTAGTGTCCTTATCTGTGAAGCGAGAGTACTGAATTAAATGAACTAGCTCTAAACCAGGAGCTCCCATTTTTTGGTTCCCCATTTGCCTTGGCTTTTGATAAATTGCTATACCCTTAAATCAGTATAAAAGGAAACTTATTGTTTTGTTTGCCATGCGTATGCACATAAGAAAATAAAGAAATTAATTAATTTCAGTAGAAAAATACAGTTACCAAATGTTCCCTGTGCCCCTTTGACAAGCTTCTTTTATCTCCTTGGGGTAGGGACACTCTAGGTTGAGAACTCTTGCTCTAAACCTTGTGATCAAAGGAATATCAGGAATACTCTTCCTTTCCAGACAATTCCTATCAGTCCTTCAAGGTTCAACTCAAAGTCTACCAACTCTTTGACTACATGAAAGAAAGACTATGAAATCTTTCTCTACAATCATTGGGTTCAAGTTGCTGTCTTCTTGAAATCCTCAAAAGCATTACTTTTGAATCATTGGGTGTGAAATTTATCATCACTTGTCTTTTAATGTTAGCTAACCCTTTAGATATAGACTAGGTGTGATTGTAAAGTAAGAATATTCCGTTTCAAGAGTACTCAACCAGAACATTAGTTCTATTTGACAGGAATACAGCAAATACCTGCTAAGTACAAAGGTATTGTACTGGGTGGTGGGGACAAAAAGAAACGTAAAACAGAGGCTGCCTTCAGGGAGTTTGCATTCTACCAGGGTGGGAATTATTCCACTAAGGACACGAATAGGGAAGTGTAAGATAATTTTAGAAAGAAAGGAGTACTAGTAACTAAGGGGAATCAGGAAAGGCATCACATAGGCTGTGGAACCTGACCTGAGCCTTGAACAGATCTGGGGATTCTAAAAAGTGTAAGCAAGGAAAGAAATTCTGCTTTATAGGCATGGAGGACAATATAGAAAAGCATAGGAATGGGAGATGGGACATCAAGTTTAGAAAGCAATTGGTGTGATTGGAATGTGAACTGTGGCTGGAAGTAATATGAAATATGACTGCAAAGATAAGTGGGAGCTAGGTTGTGAAACGCCTTAAAATTTCAGGCTAAGGAATTTGTATTTTATTCTGGAGGTGATAGGGAGCCACTGTGGACTTTCATAGATTGAAATGATATGGTCAAACCTGTGTGTTAGGAATATGGATTTGCACCTCTGTGAAGGATGAATTGGAAAGGGTTAGACTCGAAGCAGGGAAGCCAAGTAGGCTGTTAACAACAGTCTAGGTAAGAAATGATGGTGGGCTAAATTTGGGTGTGAAAATAGGGAAGGGGGAGGGGTCAGTGTGAAAGATGCTGTCTGTGGTAAACATTTGGTTATGGGGATGAGAAAGAGAGGAGTTAAGGATGACTCCAAGGTTGCAGACCTGGATGAATGTAAGGATGGTGGTCCCTTAATAGGGAGGTTTGGAAGAGGGATGGATTTCCCCAGGGAGGGGGTTGTGGAGTATAATGGGTTCATTTTGTATATACTGAGTTTGAGATGCCCGTGGAAAATTCAGATAGAGACCAACAGGAAATTGGTGATACAGATCTGCAGTTTAGGAAGGAGATAAGGGATGGAGAGATCCCTCACATATCACCCCATCTCTAAAAATATAAATATATATGTACATATATATGTGTGTACATGTACTACACACACACACACACACACACACACATACACACACATCTATCTATCTATCTTTAAATGTATCTGGGAGTCATCTGAATAGAGAAGATAATTTAACCCGTGGGAGGTAATAGCATTGTCGAGAGAGAGGTAAAGAGAGATTATTTATGTCCATCTGAGTCCAGCAAATGTTGAGGTTTATCCTCATATCATAATTACAATATTGTAAAAATATTGCTTCCATTGCTCAAGATATTTTGGAAACTATTCTTTTCGAAAAGCTTTCAGAGCTAATTGATGAACTACCAAGAAAATCGGTCTCTCTGTCTCTCTCTGTCTCCCTCTCCCTCCCTCCCTCTCTCTCTCTCACTCTCTCTCTCTCTCTCTCTCTCTCTCTCTCTCTCTCTCTCTCTCTCTCT
>CM053622.1:525972617-526020216 GCA_028646595.1 Phalanger gymnotis | reverse complement strand
CTTACTTATATTTATGTTAAGGTATACCTAAAAATGATTTCATTACTTTATGACTGAGGTTCTTAACTTTCTTTGTGTCATGGAGCCCTTTGGTAGTATGATAAAGCCTGTGCACCCCATCTCAAAATGTTTTGCAATGCATAAAATAAAATACGCAAGATTCTAATGTAAGTGAATTATGGTTGAAATACAGTTCTCAAGATATTTTTTAAAGTCATGGGCTCTTGGTTAAAAATACCTATTTTGTGCTGACAGAAATTGCTAATATAATTGTTAACATAATGACAGAAATTGTTAATACCAAATGTACTAGGAACTGCCACTCCCTTAATGTTCCTTACTCTTAAGATATTTAGTCTTAAGTTGAGCTGAACCACATCCTAGGTCCCCCCATCCTGAGATTTTTGCCTTGTGTGGGAACCTGGCTCAAGCTGAATCTAGGCCTTTGATGTCCCTACCCCCTTCCTTTGTTATTCATGGCACTAAGGGCAAAACAGCCAGAATGAAGTGGCTTTCCTTTCGTAGATTGCCAAGGGCCGCTGGGGTCTCATGACTAGGACTTGCTACCTCATACTGTCTCCTCCTTGACTGTTCCTAAAACTATAAAAACTTTTTCTTGGGTTGCTTTGGTTGGGAAATCCACTGGGCATCTTCCAGGGTGGCAGGTTTCCTACCCTGTTATCTCAGTTAAAGATGCTTTATTCCTTAACTCATGGCTTTGATTTATTTTAGGACTTGATAATACTAATCTTTCCAGCAAGATTGAAGGGCCTGTGTTTTATTCTTCTGGTGTTTTTTTTTCCCTAAGAGCAGAATAAGAATGAAAACTCATGTTTAAATAACAATTTCTTTCTTTACACTGTAACTACCCTATGTTGCAACTCTGTGTTGTTTTATCCCCATTTTGCAAACGAGATTTTGAAAAGTGATTTGCCTAGATTCACCCAGGTAGTAAGTTTTTGAAAACAGACAGAACCTGGTCCGATGGACTGTCATGCCAAGATGACTTTGTAATAGATGATGAATTTGAATTATGCAAAAATAGATTGGGTTTTTTTAGAACTTTTGGGTAAAATGGTGAACATGGAGGGAATGTAAGCCAATGGAAAAATGTTATGAAAGAATTAGGGCCCGGAGGAGACACTTGGATAGTTGGACCCATATAGAAAGGAGCTTAAAAGGAAAGAAGTAAAGGCCTGGGGACCAGGTCAAGATCAATGTCTTTCGTTCAAATGGGCCAGGGTGGCTTCCGGATCTGGCTTTTTTTTTCTACGAACAGTCTAGTTTCTGATATGTTTTAGTAACTTCTTAATGCTTTTAAAATTTCTTTTCATTTTAATTTAATTCACTGCTTTTGTATTCTAGCTACACCCTTGTTCTCCTCCTGCTGTTTCCATAAAATCGCAGCCAAGTTCCCCAGAGCTCTATCATTGTGCCCCTGCTCTGTGTTACTCCCTGCTCCCGTGTTAGGAGGAACATTAATCATACGAGCAGCATGACTTTCTAATGAACAAATTAAGCTTAATATTTATTAGTAATAGCTGCTTTCTCTTATAGTGGATAATGAAAAACTACAGGGTGGATTTATGTTGTGCTTCCTCGATGATGGATACGGAATGAGCCCTGGTAAGTTAATTATCTAGTTACCTAACTGGCTGTTACCATGAACAGTCAGAAAACCAATAAAAAAGCAAATGGAGCTCTATGTGCAGAATCAGGTATTGAATGTTATTGAGGTGGGGGGGGGGGTTGCGTATGGAATAGCTAGAGATTTGACTTTTCAGGTTTAAGTATTTCAGCTGGCTTGGTAAATTAATTCTAGCCATCTCGCCTTTAAGAGGCCAGACATTCTGATAGAAAAAAAAATGAAATTTAGAAGGTACTCATTGCTATAGGTATACTTTTACTCTGGCTCGAATGAAGTAGGTGCCACCTAATGAATTATAAGAGCCGTTAATACCCAGCCTGATCCTAGGACTGACTCTTTAGATATTGCTGTCACTAGCCCCTGAGGTGAGTTTCTAGTGCCTTTAGGTGGTTTTCCCTTTTCTGCTTAACCTCCAATTAGGGGTCACCTTGCCTTGTATTTTAGTGGTTAATGTTTTTTCTTTCATGTTCAGAGGGATGATGGCTTCAGACAGATTTCCCAGCTTGCAGAGGGGCTCACTTGCATTATCTTTTCCTTATGCACACAAACTGTAATTGAAGTCCAGTGGGAACCCTGAGGCATTTGGGTTCTCATCCATGGCCCTGGATCCATGACTTTGGCTGGTATAAAGCTTGGGGATATTTTTCTTGGTATTTCGAATTTTTCATGGTTATTTTCTACACAAAAGGGATGGAAACCCTCTTAAACCACGGAGCAGCATTCATCAGATATACCCCATAGCATACGGGCTTTTCAGGGCTCTTTAAGCTCCTTGCCTTCTTTTTGTTTGTATAGTCCAATGGTATTCATTAGCAAGTGGGAAGAATCCTATAATCCCAACCCACACATAGTATTTATATGTGGATTCATATTCAGACTCTGGTTCTGTTGGCTTTTCCATGAAAAAGATGTCTTTGGGCCCAGGATTGTATCAGTCAAATACTTACATCTATTAGGCTTCTCTCCTCATCTCTTCATAAATATCTATCAACCAACCAACCAACCAACAAGAATTTATTAAGCACCTGTTCTGTGTCAGATACTGGGCTAGGAATGGGGAGGGGGGATATACAAAAAAAGAAAATAATCCCTTTTCTCAAAGAGGGTACCAGAATTTAAAGCCACATATGGTCATTGTGATATAATGATGCACAGAGCACTGATACAAGAGACAGAAACTTCCTCTGCTTAGTTACCTCTGTGACCTAGGGATCTGAATGGGCCTCAGTGAATAGGTAGGAATAGATGACCAATGAGCTCCCTTCCCTCTGTGGATCCTCAGTCTCAGGGCTTGAAACACTATCAGAATGTGCCAGTTTTCACCAGCCTCAGAACCCATACTTTTCATTTTCTTACAGTACGGGTACAAACACACTCTCTCTGGGGTGGGGAACCTGCAGCCTCAAGGCCCCATGTGGCCTTCTAGGTCCTTGGGTATGGTCTTTTGACTGAGTCCAAATTTTACAAAGCAAATCCTTTTATTAAGGGGATTTGTTCTGTGAAGTTTGCACTCAGTCAAAGGGCTGCACTTGAGGACCTAGAGGGCCGCACGTGGCCAAGAGGCCACAGGTTCCCCACCCCAGACTCTAAATCTTCCAAAAATGTCAGGCTCTGTATCAGGCATCACCCTAGTGGTGCAGTGCCTAGAGCATTGGGCTTGAAGTCAGGAAGACCTGAGTTCAAATGTAGCCTTAGACACTTGGTAGATCTTTGACTCTGGGAAGTCACTTTAACCTCAGTTTCCTCATCTATAAAATAGGGATAATGATGAATTTGACTTCTCACAGTTGTTGTGAAGATCAAATGAGATATTATTTGTAAAGTGCTTTACCAATCTTAAAGTGCTGTATAAATGCTAGCTTATATCATTTCATATATATCATATATAATATACATATTATATATATATATGTAATATAGTTCTCACAAATACATACTGCACTATAGTCATATACCATACCCATTCTTCTTAGGATTAAATTTTGCATTGAAAGAGACCTTAGGGTAAGGTATACCAGTCCCCTCATTCATTTCCTAGAGAAGGAAACTGAAGCTAGCAGGGGTTATTTGCTCACGTTCACACAGCAGGAAGTAGCAGGGCCAGGAATAGAAATTTGGTCCTTCCTCCCCAAGCTCAGCACTCTTCCAGTGACACCAAAATGGTGATGCCTCCTTTTGTGTGTTACAAACTTCATTCAGCCTGCAGTATACATACCCACGGGCTAGATCTTGTTGCAAACATGCTTCAGCACTGGCATCAAAAGCATTTTAATGCTCTCCAAATTGCCTAGGAGTATATTTAATGATTGGGGACAGCTGTGTCTAAGTGGTCTTCTTACACACTTGTGTGCTTTTCCTTGGGATTCTCAACCTTAAAATCATCATCTATATCTCGTTAGGCTGATAGGAATATTCAGGAAGAATTATTCTTTGGTGTGAAGGTACAGAGAGTTAAAAATCAACCAACCATGTATTTATTGAGCACTTACTATGTGCCAGGCACTGTGCCAGGTGCTGAGGACACAAGTACAAAGGAATGATTCCCAACTCATAAGGAGCCTACATTGGGGGCAGAACCAATACATATATAAATATATGCAGCATGAATACAAAATAAATATATATGAACTGTTTAAATTTAACATAGCTTGGAAGGAAAGGTATTCGTAGTTGAGAGAACAGAGGAGGCTTCATGCAGAAGAGATTACTGAACATGACTGATATGGAAATACGTTTTGCATGACTTCACATGTATAATGGAGATTATATCACGTGTCTTCTCAATAGGTGGGAGAGGGGCTGGAAGGAGGAAGAGAATTTAAAACTCGAAATTTTTAAAGTGAATGTCAAAAAAAGAATGCTGAGTGAAAAAATCTCATAAATATTTGTTTTCGCTAGATAGATATTTAGATAAGGCATTTATTAAGTATTTAACTCTGTGCCAGATACTCCTAGTGAGTGATGAGAACATTTTTTTAATTTGAAAATGAATGGCAATTTGTTTACACGATATGCTGGGAGAAACAGTTTTGAAAAGAGAAAAGAAGAATCTTTATATTGTTTCATTATAAAAATGTTTAAGAAGAAAATCAAATGAATACAAAGCAGTTTTAAGATACTGAAATCTTAAGAAACAAACTCATTCTTTATTTGATCCTAAAAATGAATACCCACAATAGTAGAACAATCTAGGACTGAAGAAAATACTGTTTTCTAACATCAAAAATGAAATCGTAGGTTGGCGAGAGAGTTTGCCAGATCAGAGAAAATAGTTGATGAACCTGATTTAGATCAGATCTTGAGTGGCTAGAAAGGACATGGTTTAGTAACACAATAAATACATTTATTAAACACTTACTATGACAGAGCATTACGCTAGGTACTAGAAGAGATACCAAATTTAGATGAGATAGGATTCTTGATCTCACAGAGCTTACAGTTAAGCATGAGAGTTCTTATGTTTTTGTATGTGTGTCAGAGACCCGTTGTTGCACTTTGGGGAAGTCTGTGGACTCCTCAAAATAATGTTTTTAAATGCATACATTAGAATAGAAACCAGTTATATTGTAATCATTATTAAAATATTGAAATAAAAATAGCAAATGTATTATTAACAATATTATTAAAATATTTTTTAAAAACCCATGAGCCCTTGGTTAGTAGATTTTTGTATTTTTGTATTTTGTAAGTCTCACAATCTAATATAAACGCCTTAAGAACAGGGATATCTCTGTTTTTTTCCTTGTTATATAGGAAATTCTTAAATGCTTTTTGATTGATTGATTGTACATCAGGCATGAACACACATGACTTTCTTTGTATCTCCAACTGGTGCCCAGTGCATAATTCTCAATATCATCGTCTTCTTGTTCAGTCATGTCTGACTTTTCATGACTCCATTTGGGGTTTTCTTGGCAAAGTTACTAGAGTGGTTTGCCATTTCCTTCTCCAGCTCATTTATACAGATGAGGAAACTGAGGCATCAAGGTCACACATCTAGTAAGTGTCTGAGGCCAGATTTGAACTCACAAAGATCAGTCTTCCTGACTCTAGGCTCAGCATTCTATCCACAGTGCCACCTGGTTGCTCCATTTAATAAAGGCTTGTTGGCTTTCAAACTGGCACATCCCTAAGAAGTTTCAGAGGCTCTGGTTATATAGACAATTGATTATATATTCAGTTGACAGTCAAGAATATCTGGCAACTCCTAAATGATAAATTCCATGAAAGCATGAACTGTATCTTAGGTAATTTATATCTCTCTTAGAGCCTAGCTAAATATATAGCATTTAAACGTGAATTAAATCAGTTGAATAATACATATCCTGCTGGGTACTTCTGAGTTACAAGGTATCTCTAACTTAAGTGAAATCCAGTTTATAAAGTTTATAAGTTAAGTTTAAAGTTTATAAGTAAATAAAGAGGTCTCTAGTGAACCCACTGAATCCCATGGTCTCTGTGAAGGCAGTCCTCCAGATGTATTCAGGGTAAACTTTTGGGAGTTCTAGTCTGCCCTAGGAGGGGGGATAGGTCTTAAAGAAAATGCAGTGAACCAGGTAGAGGGGAATCAGAATCATTTCTGGGAGATGTGAAGCTAACATACTCCTCTTGATGTCCCCCAGCCAGGAGTAGGATTGAGTTATAAGGTCAGCAATCCATCCATCCATCATAGTGCATGACCCACATCTTTTTTGGGATGGCTACAGAGGCACTTAGGTTTATCCAGTGTGCTGGGGATTTTGTGAGGCTCTGAATTATGCTATGGCACCAAGATTCAAGGTAGTATCAAATGACCCAAACTCTCTTACTATGTCAGGGTGTTATTAGTCTGAGGTAACTCTGACCCGGGGAGGAAATCTAACATCCTTCAAAATCCATGTCTATTACAGAGGAAGCTTCAAATGTCATTTTCTTTGGAATGTCTAAGAAGCGGGTAGCTGCTTCAAGGTTCATTGGACGTTATGGTAATGGTCTTAAAAGGTAATAATTTTTTCCCCCAGCACTTTTTAGTACTGTGCCTTGCTGATGACTGAGAATGATGTCTACTTTAAAAGGCATCAGAAATGAAGGTGATATAAAAACAAAAAATAGGAATTAAAAAATAGAATACAGAACAGGAATAAATAGCTGTTTTGGCTAAAGGAACACCTTTGGGTAAGGGTGGAAGGGTTCTGGCAAAGAGTCCCAACTTGTGTCTTTGCAACATTTCTCACTGTTATGATATTATGTTGATTTTACCTCTAATGTCTTTCTTACCTCTATAACATCTTTATTATTTGTTGTCTCCTCTTTTCCCACTGCCACCTCTCAAGGACAAGCCCTCGTTGCCACTTTCAATTCTTAATGGGTCTCTATGATAGAGATTAACGTTTATATAGTATCTCATATGTGATAGATACTATTCTAAGAGCTTTAACAAATATTATCTTATTTGATCTCTGCTTTCACTCTTCCCTTCTACAATCTACCTTTCATCACACTGCCTAACCGATGTTCTGTATACATAGATCTAGTCATGCCACTGTTTTGCTGAAAAAATCTTCCGGCTCCCTATATCCTATTGAGTTAAGTTAAAATTCCTTTGTATAGCTTTCAAGCCCCTCCATTACTTGAAGCTGCCCTACCTTTTCATTCTTACTTATCTTATGTACTTTATAGTTCAGCAAACTGTACTGTTCTCTCTGATGGCTAAATATGTCCTGTACTTATCTGTCTCCATTCTTTGGTTTCTATGTTTCCCACTGCCTGAATTGTCCTCCCTTCCCCGCTTTTCCCTAGTGTTAAATTCCTACCTATCCTTGAAGGTTGTACCCCGATGCCACCTCCTACATGAAAGCTGCTCCTACTTCTGGTATTGACTTTCCTATTCAGGTATCACAACAGTACTGCAATTTTCATGCAGAGTTGTCTATTACAGATATCTCAGCTTCCTAGGCAGTAAGCTCCGTGAGGAGGCTATGTCTCATCTAAAATTTTGTGCCTTTCCCAGCACCTAGAACACAAGAGTCACATAAATAATTTTTATCGAGTTTCAATTATGCCTCAAATTGTTATATTACAGGGATTCCTCAGAGATGTCCTTTGACAGTCACCCAGTACATAATGACTTATTTGCAGTCCGTTGGCATTTCTATATTCTACTAATCCTCAGAGTAAAAGTCAGACAGTGTCTCATATGGAGTCATTAGCTTGTAAGTTCATTTAGTGAAAGCATGAGATAGTAGATTGTAAGCTCCTTGAGGGCCAGAACTTTGCCTTATTTTATCTTGGTCTCTCTAGCCCCTAGCTTATAATGTGCTTTATAATAAATGTTTGTTGAATAGGATTGCATAAAGCCTACATTACAAGTTTTAGATTGGCAAAGGAGCAAATATTTTTGCTCTATACCTAGCCTACAGACTGAGATCCTTACCTCTGTCATCTTTCAAATTCATACTACTCATCATAAGGAGAACCAGGTCCCTCTTGTTATCATTTTGGAAATCCATCCTTCCTCCTGGATAAACCATTTAAAACTCATATTAGTAGCATTCTGTTATCTGCAAAGTAAATCATATTAATTAGAATGTCAAGTCCCCTATCAGACTTAACCCAAGATTATCACAGAATGTTTGACCTGGGAAGGGCTGATGCTAAGCCATCCATGTGATAACATATTCTTTGTCTTCATTGCAGTGGATCCATGAGGATAGGGAAAGACTTCATCCTTTTTACCAAGAAAGAAGAGACGATGACCTGCATTTTTTTATCTCAGACTTTTTGTGAAAGTGAAGGTCTCAGCGAGGTACAATTCTAGTTTATTTCTTTGGTTCCCGTGGTAACTGTGGGTTCACTTTCCCCTTGGAGGCATTCTTGCTAATTAATGAATCCAAATCTGAGACATAGTGCTGGGGAGCTGAAAAGGGGCTAAGTAGTTTTCTTTTTAAATTTGTTTGTTTTAAAGGATTTGGAGTTCCTAATCAGTTTTCTAATCTTTTCTTTCACCGATCTCTGAACTATACAATACTTTGTATTTTTCATATGAACTTAAAATGTTATATTTTTTTGTAAAAGTTCTTTGTATACATACCCGGGTGCAGGACCATGACATGTTTGTATTTGTGTCTCTTTTGGTTTCTAACACAGTGTTTTGTATTTGTTGAAATTGAATTATGTATCTGCAATATATGTTCCAGAGACCTCAGGGACAGAGTAGTTAACAATTAAAAAAAAAGAAGATTCAGATAGAACAAAACACTACTTTAAGGCTCTCTCACACAATAGATCTCCTGTTCATGTATCTGAATTATACAGGATACGTGGGCTCATCGACCTATGTCTGGAAAGAACCTTAGAGGCCATAGTTCAGTCCCCTTCATCTTACAGATGTCGGGAAGGTTAAGTGCTCAAAGTCACCCAGGTACTAACTGTCAGTAGGGAAATTTGAACCCTGGTCCTCTGATTCTATAGACAGTGCTCTTTCCACTGTAAGATAACTCGAAAGATAAAACAAAAGAAATATTATCTGATTATTAATTCAGTTAATTAAATCAATTAATAAAAAGCAGGACACAGGGAGATGCGAGCTACTGTTATTTCCTAGTGTCATGGAAGGTCTCTAATACTTGGCTCAGATTGAAGAGAAGGATTCCCTGTAGATGATGATTTCCAGATGCTCTTGTTTACAGATAACATTGGGCTTATTGCCTTAAACTTCAGATCACTGTGGAATCTCCTAAACAAGATACCTAATTTCCTTAGAGTTTACCTTAACAGAAACAAAGTGGTTTAACAATATTTTTGTGTAAGTCGGAGTTTCTTAAACTTTTTCACTCGAGATCCCTTCAGTACTTCTTAAACCCATATGGAGTCAAGACCCACAGTTTGAGAAGTGCTAGTCTAACCAACCTGTAGAGATCATCCCGTGTGTGTGTGTGTGTGTGTGTGTGTGTGTGTGTGTGTGTGTGCGTGTGTGTGTGTGTGAGAGAGAGAGAGAGAGAGAGAGAGAGAGAGAGAGAGAGAGAGAAAGAATTTCAGTGAAAAAGAAAAATGGATGGTAGAAGAATGAAAAGTGTGGGACAAAGATTCCAAGGTATGCTTCTATAGTCGATAAAATGGAAGTTCAAGTTAAAGAAACGAGTTATTACTATGAGAGAGGGGCTTTGTTTAGAATAGTTTCGTGTCAAGTTTGGTTTAATAATGGGATTTATAAGAATATTTATATTTTAGTAAAATGATTGAAGAAAAGGCAAAGCTAACAAATATAGAACTTAATGTAAAGGGACTGAATGTCCAAGCAAAAATCTGGAAGAAAAAGGAATAGTATATTTGTCTCTACTGTAGAGAGGAATATTTCAATCTAATGGAAGAAATTGTTAAGAGACCATCAGTAGTTTTGTGTATACAGAGATAAAAGGAGTTTTGTACAACAAAAAGCATTATCTTCAAAAGGAAAAGCAAGGAAATAGAATGGCAGAAACTATTTGCAGGAACCATATGAGATAAAGGACTAACATTCAGAATCTATAAGAAATTGATACATGTCTATAATTCTAATGCATTCTTCTCAGTAATGCATTTGTCCAGAGATACGAATGGATAATTTTCAAAGGAGAAAATACAAACTTTTAATAGACACATAAAAGATGCTCAAATTCCTAGTAACCAGAGCAGTGTAAATCAGTACAACCTTAAAATATACTTCCTTACACCCACTGGAATGGGAAAAATAGATTCCCCTAGATGATAGGATTTAATATTGTCAGGAGTACAATGAAATAGGCACTCTGATATATTGTTAGTGGGACTTGTAGACAGATGCAAACTTTTTGGACAGCAATACAAGAGTGTACAGTGAATCACAAAACTAATTATTCCTTTTGACCCAATGAATCCTATATTAATAGGACCCTATCCAAAAAATGTGATACAAAGAATCTGTACAAAATATTTATAGCTACAGTTATTTATAGTTATAGTTATTTGCAATGGCTAAATAACTGCAAACAACCTACATGTTCAACAATTGAAGAATGAATAAATTATGACATTAAAATAGCAGAATATTACTGTGCCGTAAAAATTATAATTATAAATATAAGGAAAATTTTTGAAAAGATATGGAAAAGAAAAGCAAGATCAGCAGAACCTAAACTGCCTACATTTCATATAACTATATATACATACATATGTATGTATTTGTACATATACATGTATGTATGTATGTATATGTGTGGAGTTATCTCTAGTCATTCTGATCTGTAGCTTGCCACTGGACCCAGATGGCTCCAGAGGAGAAAGTGAGGCTGGTGACTTTGCATAGGACTCCCTCACTTAAATCCAATTTGCAAGTAATGGCATCACCTTCCTGGTCCTGTTGTAGAACAAAGGATGAGAGAGAGAGAGAGGGAGAGAGAGTGAGAGAAAGAGAGCGTCAGTGTAAAAGAGTCTAGCACTCAGATTCTAAGAAAGTGACAGTGAACAATCATTTCTACTTTGTTGTCTTAATTTGCATAGTTCTTTTAAATGCTAAATTTTATATAATTTTTTCTTTTTAAAAGTATCATTATGTCTTGTTTTCACATTACTTTCATTTCCAAATACGTGTTTTCTCCCTTACTTACTCAGATAACCCTTATAGTAAAAAAGACCCAATAACCCAAATTGATAGGTGCAAATTTACAGTCCCCTGCAAAGGTGAGGGATGGGAAGGAGGGAGAGAGGGAGGGAGGCTTTTTCCCATCTCTTCTTTTTGGACAAGCTCGGTCGTTAAGGTGACTCTATGTTTGATTTCAGGTTGTGTTTTTGTTATTGTTGCTGTTTTTCATTTCAGTTGCTGTGGTCATTGTGTATATTATTTTCCTGGCTCTGTTTATGTCATTTTGCATCACTTCATGTATATTTTCTCGTGCTTCTCTGTTCTTTATGGTCATTGTTTCTTATGATGTTATAATAATCTATTATATTCATATATCATGAATGAATGAGTGAATTGAATGGTATGATTATTTGGCTATTTATCTTCGTTGATGGTTATAATGTTTATAATAAATATTAAATTTAAAAATGTTACTGGTGATGATCAGCAGTTTCATCAGCCACTTTTTTTTAGGTGGGAAGGCAGGGCAATTGGGGTTAAGTGACTTGCCCAAGGTCACACAGCTAACTGTGTCAAGTGTCTAAGGCCAGATTTGAACTCAGGTCCTCTTGACTCCAGGGCCAGTGCTCTACTCACTGTGCCACCTAGCTGCAGCTACATCTTTCAGAACCTGGGGATAGAGGTGATTGGGTGACTTGAACTCATGGGGCAGCTTGGTGCTCTCTTGTCATCTTCCTACTTCTGTTGAATTTCATCTCTCCATTAGCCATATTTGTTCTTTTCTTTCCAGGCCAAAGTTTATTCTCCTTGACCGAGAAAACACATACAAAATACGAGTGGAACAGTTCTGCCTTTTCCCTATTTTCTTTTATGCCCTGAGCAGGGATTCTCTCTCTTCCTTAATCCTTCTCTTTTCTCCAATATAGATTTATTTGAAACAAACAAACAGCAACAAAAAACTTTTTTTGTTTCCCAACTCGGTTCCTCCAAGTTTTAAGGTTGCCGACAGTGTTCTAACAGGATCATATGTTTCCACAATCTGGCTAGCAGCTTCTGTGGGGGTGTAAGATCCACCCACAGCCAGCACCCAGAAAGCTGCCAGCATGCTGCAAAAACACAGGTTCTTTTGATCTGCTTAACTAAGGACAGCAGGGAGAAGGGGTTGGCAAGCTTACTTTAATTCAGCACACAAATACAGTTCACTTAGTTCTGGGGAAAAAGACCAGCACGCTGAACTTCAGAGCAAAATACAAACAAATTACAAACATCAACAGACAGACCTTGTCTGATTCAAATCCCAATACATAGTTACCAGAGTTCAACAAAGTCTCAGCAACCGGGTTTGCAAGCTGGAGGGCTCCTTAGCTACAGCTGCCCGGAGTCTCCTCATCAATACCATCTCAAGAGCCTTCCAACAAATTACAAACAGACAGACCCAATACGATTCATAGTAACATCTAGGTTCAGCCCGGGAGCTCAGAACAAGGGCTGGCCCAGAGTCATGCTTGCCACCACTGCTGCAGCAAAGAGCTCCAAGGAAGCTGAGGCCAACCCCTGGTTTTTATACCTTTTTCAGCGTCAGGGGTGAGTCACACATGTGACCTAGAATTGTCACAAAGAGGCTGACTTAAACCCACGTGGTCTAAGAGCCTCTGCTGTCCCAGACATGTAAACTAGGCCCTCCCTGGAGTTAGCCCCACCTTGGGCCCCACCTTAGTTGCCAATCCACACCCACATAGGTTTTACACCTGATAGGAGTTTGGGCCTGGGGCTTAGCACCTAGTAAGGCTCAATGAAATACACTGAATTACTCAACAAAAACAAAAGCCAGACTCTTCAAGGGCACTCGTTGAACTAAGTGCTAAGGAGCCCATTTTGCTTCCCAACACACTATGTCATTCCTTTGTATTTATATTTTACCACTTGTTCCTGCTTCTATCTTCTGTATGAGTCATGAGTTTGCTGTGCATCCACACCAGTCTCTTAGGCAGTTCCTTATCCTTCCTCTTTGTGGCTGTACAATATCGTTCTTTAGAGCTTGCCATCCATCCTAAGTGGAATTCCCTTATAGAATTTTGGGCCATTGTATCCTGCCTTACTCATTTGCTCCCTGTGCACTGTGCTGTCCCAAAATCTAGGCTTTGTCAGTCAGTCGATGATTATTTATTAAGCACCTACTATATGCCAGACACTTCGCTAAGCATTAGAGAAATAAAGGTAAAAGCCAGTCCTAGCTCTCAAGGAACTCATAGTCTAATATATGTCACACAGTGTCCAGCTTTGCTATCCTCTATCACAGATCTCTAAGATAGAGCAGTCACTTTCCCCAAAGGTTGCTGGCATTTCTTCCTTAGCAACCATTTCCTCTTTTTTATTAGCCTACCTCTGACATATACTAGCTTTGTGACCCTAGGTAACTGATTTAATCAACCTCTTCATGTTCTAAGCAGCCCTCTAAAACGATTATTTGAAAAGAAGATGCCAACCCCCATCAGGGGGAGTTTTCTCCTCCAGGATTTTGCTAGACCATTGAAATCACAGGTCCAATAACTATCCCTGTCTTTTTTCTTGATGAGATTCAGTCTTGTACAGCAGTTCCTTTCTTGTTCCCTCAGTTTTTTTGACAGATAAAATTATCATTAAAGCAAGCCAAGACATTTTTCTGTAGTCTTCATTTTTTTCCTTGTCTCTCACATGAAAGGGTTTAGATGTGATGACATCCACAAGCTTGGTGGCATCATGGTTAGACCTTGGGTCTAGGAGTTGATGAATTAAAACCCTACTTCAGAAATTTACTAGCTTTGTGATCCTGAGCAAACCAATTAACCTCCCTGTGCCTCAGTTTCCTCATCTGTAAAATGAGGGAGTTGGACTCAATGACCTCTAAGATCCCATTCATTTCTAAATCTATGATACTATGATTTTCTCAGATTCTTTCCAACTGTAGTTCTATGAACTATAATCATTATTCCTTGGAACTTAAGTAACTGCTTGAAGATCTAGCCTCCTTTCTCTTTAAGAAGTCTTGCTTTTAAGCATTCAGTGTTTCTTCTTCCCTTTTCCCTCTGTTTAATGTTAATGTTATTTCAACCTCCTGACACAGGTCAGGAGTCCTGTCTGTCTCTTCAGAATCCTCTTGTTTCTTTGTTTCTCCATTGAAGTTCTTGTGTGTGTGTGTGTGTTTAGACACACTTCATTCTTGCCAATAATTTGAAAAGTAAAGAGGAAATAGGATAGTCTCAAGGGGAGTAAGTAAGGCTAAATTTTGAACCCCTGTCTTTTGATTCCAAATCCGTTAGTTTTCTTCCTGTATCATCACATTGGCTCAGCATAGGCTGCAATGCTCAGTAGCCACTCATGGTTAGTCTTCAATTCTTACTCTCTCTTGATTCAACCTTGTATGGGCTGTGGCATATCCCAGAACCAGGAAAAAGTGACTGGGGTGGCTGGCTCTTGTCCTTGGCAGGTTTAATTGGGAAGGTTCTCTGGGAGTGTGAGCTCTTTCTCCTTTAAATCCTAAACAGGATGGCATTCTGCCCTTTCTGAAAAATCATTCTCTTCATTAACAAAAAAACAGGAAAATAAGAATAGAGTAGTTGTATCTATCATCTCATTTTCCTTTTTCCTTCCTCAATAGAATTATTTCTGTTTATTGTATTTCAAAATAACTTTTCATCATATTTTAGGACATGATTCTTCCATTCCTTTTTCTGAAACCTTCAAAATTTGCTCTCCCTCCAATGAGGTGGTGCTTCTGACTATGCCCAGCTTTCTTTTCTTTCTATATCACCAATTCTAGGCTTGAGTGATCATTTTTCTCCCAGGGTTCCTATCATTTCTACTTCAGAAACCAGTTTTTATTTGTTCTAGAATAGCAATAAACCTTGTTACTTGTTGTCCTTTTAAAAATTACCTTTTTTCCAGTTAACAAGCACTTATTTTCTCTCTGCCACATCTTCTATTCCCCACCTCCATCTTCCCCTCCCCCCCAAAATCCTCGTAAGAAGTATGCATAGTCAAGCACAACTGGGTCCTAAGAAATAAAAAAACCACCAAGGCTTGCTGTATCTTTTGATGAATGAAATGGGCAATAAGGCAAGCCAAGAATTTATCCCATTCCCTGCTTTGACCTGAGAGAGCGCTCTAGCAGATGCCAAAATAATTGGACTGTATCATGCCCCTGCGCCACATTTGTGATATTTTTCCTGAGCTCCTTACCTAGTTCTTTCTTCTATTCAGGTGGTCTCTACATATCAGTCAGTCGATCTGTTTCTCTTTCCATTCATTCTCCTTCAAATGCCCTCTATCATGTTTTATTCTTTGGGTTCCTGAATTCTCTTACATGAGGAGTGTGCCTGGCTCACAATCTTCTTCTTTACTCCAACTCTTCCCCTTATACTAAGGGGTTCCAACATACATGCTGATACTTCTTTAAACACCTTGGTCTCCCAGGTCCTCAATCTCTTCAACTCCCATGACCTACTTCTTTATTCCCCCTGGCCACATATAAGGATGGTCATGTCGCTTGATCTTGTCATCACTCACAAATATTCTGTTTTCATAAACAAAAGCTCTAAAATTCCTTTACCCATAATAATGTTTTATTTTCATCTCTCCCTATGTCTTAACCTTCTTAAATTGATTCATCATCTTTACAGTGATCTCCATTCCCTCCATTCCTCAGTACTCTTCCCAGGCCATCCACAATTGCTCTAACTTGACTTTCCTTCTCAATCTTGACTATATACACCATCATCCCTTCTCACATGGCTTGTCTTCTTGGCCTATCAGAGCTCAAAGTTCAACTTTGGATTACCCCAACATCCACCTCTATCTGTTTCTATTCATGTTCTGCTAAATGGGATTGGAGGAAAATGTTCAACTGAGCTGGATCCGCTATAAATACATGCACACACACACACACACATACACATATATGTATACACATGCACACACACACTTATACGTGTATACACACATATGTGAAATCTCAACGGGGCCTTCATCATAGCAAGGCAATGCTGTTTATTGCTCCCTAAATGATTTTCTATTCTACTAACTAAAGAGGTTCTTCCAGATCTTTCGTTCTTTCCTAAAACTTCCCAAACCATTCACTTCTTTACCTCTTTCAGATGAGGACCTTACCTTATACTTTAATGAAAAAATAGAGGTACTTGGCAATGAGTTCCCTCTTTTCTCCTTTTCTATATCTGAAAGCTACTCGACATCACTCTCCTCCATTTTTCTTCCTCTACTCCATGAAGAAGTGACCCTTCTCTTCACAAAGGCCACCACCACTATATGTAGCCTTGATCCCATCTCTTCACGTTTTTTCCTTCAGAATTCCCCAGTAGTCTTGTCTAATCTTCAGTCTCTTCTCCACTGGTTCAATCACTGTGATCTAAAAACATGTTCCTGTCTCTCTTTATCCTTAAAAAATCCTTACTAGACTCTTCTACCTCAAGCCATCGTCCTAATATCCTCCTGAGTCTTTCATCCCCTTCTCACCTAAATTAATGAAAAAAAATCATCTGTACTCAGTATTTCCACTCTAAGACTCAACTAAAATCCCATCTTTTACTGGAGAAGCCTTCTTCAACACCTCTTAATTCTAGTATCTTTCCTCTGTTAATTTGTTCCTATTTATCTTGTATATAGATTGCCTTGTATATATTTGTGTATTGTCTCCCATTCATGATAAGCTCCTTGAGGGCAGGCACTGTCTTTTGCCTCTTTTTTGTATCCCTAGCACTTAGCACAGTGCCTGGCACATAGTAGGTGCTTAATAAATGTTTATTGATTGACTTCCTCTCCTCTCACTTTGTAACCTGTCTTCCAGCCTCATAAAACAATAGAAATTACACTATCAGAAGTGACCTATTATTAGTTAATTGCCAAATCCAATAGCCTTTCTTGATCCTCAGCTTGCAAGTAACCTCCTCACAAAAATTATTTTGTATTTATTTTCATATAGTTGCCTGTGTTTATGTTTTCTTCTGTGATAGGATGTAAGCTCCCTCAGGGCAGGGACTTTTAACTTTTTAAAAAATATGTCCCTAGCACCTTGCACCATAACTGGAGTAGAAGGTGTTCAATGAATGCTTTCTGATTGAGGGATATCTTGTTAATTAGCAATGCATTCTTACTGAACCTTTTATCTATTTTTTTTATAATGTATAACGGTGGTCTCAAACTCAAATAGAAATGGGTACCATTAAATCTGTGGGCCCCAAATCAACATTATCTATGTTTTATCATATTTTTATTTATTTCATTAAATATTTCCCAATTACATTTTAATCTGGTTCTGGTAGGCTGCATCTGATGTGTGCCATTGCAGAGCTACATTCTAATTTGTGAGAACATCCCAATTTGTCTCATCACATTGGAGTTTTTACTTCATTCTATGTATTACCAATCCTTTTTGGATATCCAGGCTGTGAAGATATGGCATAGCGAACAGAGTATTGGACCCGGTATTAAGAAAGACTGGGTTCAATTCCTGTCTCTACAACTTAATACTTATATGACCATAGACAAGTTGTTTGAGCTTTAATTTCTTCATCTGAAAAATGATAATAATTATACTCGTTCCTACTTTACAACATTTTTTATAAGCTCAAACGAGATATCTAGGAAATGCTCTGCAAACTTTAAGCTCTGAATAAATTTGAGCTGTTATTTTTGCTGGCTCTCCTTGGATTTTTTTTTGTTTCTTCTATGCATTATTGGGCCCCTCTACTACTAGTTTTCTAATAACACTGTCCTTTAAAAACACAGTATGGAGTTAAAAAATATTGACGTTTCTAGGTTGCTTGGATTCAGGGTTATCTAGAGTTTACCAGATTAGGATCAGATAAGGATAATTATACCTTTTTTATTGCAAATATTAATATTACAGGTCCTCATTATCTTTTATGTGTGTATATGTTTCTTTGCAGGTAGTCGTACCCATACCATCGTGGTCTTCAAGAACCAAAGAATCCATCACAGACCCCAAGAAATTCTCCGAGGAACTATCTATAATTTACAAATATTCTCCCTTTAAAACAGAGGTTGAATTAATGCAGCAGTTTGACAAGATCTATAGAAAATCTGGTAAGATAATCAGATCACTGAGTGTCTGACACAGCAGACACTATAAAATATACTCACATATATATATATATATATGCATATATATATATATACATATATATCAGACATACTTTGAAATCTCCTGTGGGCTGGAATTCAATTTATCTATATGGTTTGTGTATTAAGAAAATATATAAACAGCATAGTTTATTAGAGTGCCAGACTCAGAGTCAAGAAAACCTGGTGTGGAGTCCTATTTCTAACATTCAGCATACTGGCCTATTAGTATTGGGCAAGTCTCTTAATCTCGCTGCTTATGTAGTACAGCCGATGCTGACCAGCATTGGGAGAAGGAGTTATGTTGGGAGTTCCCTACGGTGTAAAGAATATAGCTGACAGTTCTCCTGAGTGCAGCACATCAAAATAAACTTGTGAAGTATTTAACAAAATAAATACTAATAATATAATATAATATAACATAACATAATATAATATAATAATAATATAATATAATTTATGTTAATATGTAGTTTTATAAGTCAATATGCAGAGGAAGGGAGGGAGAGAGAGAGAGACAGAGACAGACAGACAGACACAGAGAGAGCGACATGAAGAGGGAGAGAGACAGAGAGACAGAAAGGGAGAGGGAGAGGGGGCAAGTGTGCAGTGAGAGAGCCCAAATTCCACCCCTCCACTTTTTTCCTACTTCTCTCTGTTCTGTAAAATTTGCTCTTGACCTATATTTCACTATGCTAGCCTCTTCCTATCAACCTTCATTTCAATAAACAAAGACCTCTTAGTTTCTGTTTATTATATTTGATTTGACTGAGGAAGCGTGGACTATTTCTTAAAGGTTTTGTATAAAAATGATATTTTATTAATGTAATATGTTACAATTAGTAATTGTAGTATAATAACATAATTATATATGTATTTGTATTACTATCTAGTAATAACGTTGTCTCAATACTATTTTTATAGAAAAAACTCACCATAAACAGTGTCTTTATTGGACTTCTCTATGGTGGATGGGGGAGCATTTAAAAATACCTAGTTAGAAAGCTAGCCCTGTAACATGTTGTTTTTGTTTTGTTTTCATTTTTTGAGAATATCACGATAGTGCGGGTCTCAGGTATTTAAAACAGAGATTGAAAACCTAAACCTCTGATATTCTTCCAGGCACTTTGGTGGTTATATACAACTTGAAATTAATGATCAGTGGAGAACCAGAACTGGACATTAAAACCAGCAAAGAAGATATTCTGATAGCTGGGGTTCTTGAAGAGTAAGTAATGTTGAAAGTGTCTCCTGTAGTTAGACTGATACCTTTAATTAAGCAAACATGTATAAAGTGTCTTTTGTGTACATAGCACTTTGCTAGGTTCTGGGAGACATAAAAAGCTTAGATAAGATGTGGTACCAGTGTTTATGACGTTTGCAGCCCATTAGAGGGAACTGACACATAGACCAATAATTTTAATAAACAATGATAAATACATAGTGCAAACAAAGTATTTTGTGAGATCTGAATGAAGAGAAAGGCCTACAACAAGGTGAATGATGGAAGGCTGCCTGGAAAAATTGGCATTTGAGTTGGGTTTTGTTTTCTGTATCCAAGAAATAAATAGCAGGGACCCTTAGAGACAGCATGGCACAATGGAATGGTACTGGATTTGGAGTCAGAAAAATCCAGGTTCAAATCTCACCTTGGACATGTATTGACTGTGAATCTGGGCAAGTCAGAAAAACCTCTTTGTGCCTCAGTTTCCTTATCAGTAAAATGAAGGGGTTAGACTCAAAGGAATTTGTTCTAGATTTATTCTGTTTGACTCCAGAAGGCAGAACCAAGAGGCCAATGGAGATTTGGTACCAGGGGATGGTTTCCTAACAGAGCTGCCAGAAATAAGCATGGGCTGCCCTAAGAGATAGTAGCTTCTCCCTTTTTGGAAGACTTCAAGCCAAGGCGAGATGACCCCTTGTCAGATATGTTACAGTGAGTTGGATTCCTTGGCTGTCGAGGGCCTATCCAATGATCATATTCTGTGAAAGACTGTTGGTTTTGGTGATTAGAAGATCATTTGTGATTTTCAGCAATGCAGCTTCAAAGAGGAGACAGGATAGAAACTAGATCAGAAGGGTTAAGGATGGCAGAGACAACATCAATAGCTTATGTTCTTTACAAGTTTGGTCGTGAAAGAAGGAAGAAAGAGTTGAAACCCAAAGTAAATGAAACAATAAGAGAATAACTGACTTGTCTAAATGCATTCAAATGATCCGTCCTAGGGGAAATATCTCCCATGCAATCGAGAGAATTTGTAGAGATAGTTGCTGGGGCAATTCATGTTCCTTGAGGGATCGTATTAAATTGGAGAAGCGGCGGAGGATAGGAGATGGGCCAATGTTCCAATTTTGCAATGGAAACAAGGGGAATTTTGCATACTATAGGCTATTAAGCTTGATATTAATTCATAGAAAAGTCATAGTAGAGATTGTTAAGTGAATTTTTGAAATGAATCAGTGGCCACTAAGAGCCAGCATGGATTCACTAAAACCACACACCTATTTTGCTTTTTTGGAAGGGTTCATCAGGGAAATGCCACAAGTGTATTAAGCATTATTGGATTTCAGGGAGTCCTTTGATAAAGCTTTTTACTATCTCCTCATGGGCAAGATGGGGAGTCTGACTTGCAGTTATTGCAGTCAGGGAGATCAGCAACTACCAGATCCTAAGAGTTTCCTATTGAATTTGGAAGAACATAGATTCCAAAATTTGTCTTGTCTCCTCATGCTACCTCTGTCACCTCCAGTCCCTCCTTGGCAATGGACTTTTCATCATTAAATTAAGGCCATCTATCTTGAGCTCCCTCTTTTACCAAATTCTGGCCTTTAAATGGCCTTTATCCCTCATTATTTACTCCAGTCTGAGAGGAAGATTTGGTCCTTCTTGAAAACACTACCTCCTCCTCTCGTGCCCTTGATGGCCTTGTTTTTATCCTCTGGGAGATTATTCTTTATAACCTAGTTTCATAGCCAGATTCCTGGACAAATCTGTCTACTTTTGATGTTCTTAATTTCTCACCTCCCGCTCACTTGTCAACCCCTTGCAGTCTGGCTTCTCTTCCACAAATCAGCTGAAACTGTTCTCTCCAAGGTCATTGGTGATTTCTTTATTGCCAGATCCAAAGACCTTTTCTCACCAATCATACTTCTGTGGCCTGTCTGCAGCATTTGATCACTCTCTTTTAGATATTCTTGGGATAGTCTCCTCCCTAGGTTTTTGTGACACTGCTCTCTTATGGTTCTCATCCTACCTGTCTGACCAATCCTCATTCTCCTTTGAAGTGTTATCATCAGTGTTCTTCTACCTTCTTTATATGGGCATGGGCCTTTTCTCCTCCTCTCTCTTGGCAATCTCATCAGCTCTCATGGGTCTGTCTCTATGCAAATGACTCCTAAATATAGATATTTAACCCACATATCTCTCCACAGTTCCAGGCCCTCATTTCCACCTCTGTACTTAACATTTCCACCTAGATGTTCCATTGGCATTTCAAATTGAAATGCTCCAAATTGAACTCATTTTTCCCCCAAACCCATCACTTCTTAGTGCCTTGATTTTATTTTTTTCAAAGTGATTTCTTCTGGCTATTTTTTACATTACCCTATTAGGTGAATTTATATTATATTTATTTTATAGTTTAGTTAAATTAATAGCTGGAAGGAAGGAGGGAAGGAATGAAAGAAGGAAGAGATAAAAGGGAAGGAAGGAAAAAAGAAAGGAAGAGAGAGAAAGAAGAAAGAAAGAAAAGAAGAAGAAATAAGGAATGGAGGGAAGGGAGAAGGAAATGAAGGAGGAAGGGAGGGAGGGAAGAAGACAGGAGTGAGGAAGGAAAGAAAGAAGAAGGAAACAAGCATTTATCAAGCACATTCCCCCAAACCCACCACCATTCTTCTGATCACCTGTATTCAAAGTCCAGGAGTCCTCTTTAACTTTCTGTTCTCACTCACCTTTTTCTCTCCAGTCAGTTGCCATGTTGCTTCTACCTCTACAACATCTATTTCTAACATCTATTTCTTCCACTTATCTCCCTTTCTCCCCAATATATACACATTCATACCACAACCACTGTCTTTCAGAACTTTATCGTCTTTCATCTAAACTATTGCAGTAGTGTCCTGTTTGGTCTCCCTTCCTCCAGTCTTTCCCTTCTCCATTCCCTATAAACCTGCTAAAATGAAATTCCTGAGGCACAAGTCAGTTCTCTACTTAAGAAGATTCAATGGCTCCCAGTTGCCTCAAGGCTCTCCATTTCCTCTATTTGGAATTTAAATCATCTCACATTATAACTGCAACTTCTCTTTCTGTTAAGATTGTTCATTATTCCCCCTCTCACACTGTGCATTCTAGCCAATTTTACATACTTGCTCTTTTCCATACTTGACATTGAATTTCCTGCCTCCATTTTATTAAATGGAATATTCCCCCATTCCTGGAATGCTCCCCCTCTTCATCTTTGCCTGTTAGAACCAATAGGTCAGTCACCAAGCATTTAGCTCCCGTCAAGGCTGAGCTTAGTGTCACCCCCAACAGCAGGCCTCTTTTGATTCTCCTAGTTGTTAGTCCCCACACAAGCCCCAAAGTTTCAATTCTTGTTCAGTCATTTTTAGTCTTGGTGAGTTCATTTGGGGTTTTCCTGGCAAGATACTGGAGTGATTTGCCATTTCCTTCTCCAGATCATTTTATAGACGAGGAAACTAAGGTAAATAGGGTTAAGCGACTTGCCCAAGGTCGAACAGCTAGTAAATGTTTGATTCCAGATTTGATCAGGTCTTCCTGATTCCTGACCTGGTAGTCTATCTATCTGCTGGGTCACCTAGTGACTTTACAATTAATTTGTACATTTTTAAAAATTTGCTTGCCTGACACATAGTAAGTACTTAAAAATTCTTGTAGTCCTAGTAAGATGTAAGTTCTCCTAAATGTGACTGTGTCTTTTTTGTCCCCAGGGCCTAACTAGAATAGCTCCCTGCATGTGCCAGGCTTTTTACTCAGTTCTTGTTTGACTGATTCAGACTGAAGGGAGGTCTTTTGTGGAGAGCACAAGACTCTGTCGTTGACCTGGTTTTACTTCACATTTTTATCAGAGATAGATGAAGCCAAAATGACATGTCTACTTAGTGTAATGATGATCTGAAGCCAATGTGTTAGATTACAGATCTAGAATCCAGAAATATCTCCAATGCCTGGAATTCTGGGCTGAATACAGATAGATGAACTTGAACAAAAAGACCAGGGAATTACCACAAATTTAAAACTCAGCATACTTTAACGGTACAATGTAGAAGCCAAAATAATTAATATAACATTGAGTTGCATAAGTAGAAATATAATGTCCAGAAGGAGATAGATAGGTGCTCTTAGCGCTGTATTCTCCCCTGGTTAGACACGTATCAGAGTTAGACATTGTCATATAAAGATACAATGGCATATTGTGTGGCCCATTTAAGAAGGGACACAGATGAACAGTTTTAGGAAAGGGTGATTGGAATAATGAGGTGACTCAAAACCATGTCATATTAGAATTGGTGAAAAGAACAGGAGACGTGTTGCCTAAGGAAGACTAAAGGGAAATTAAGTTTTCTATGTTCACATGTTTGAAGGATTGTCCTATGAAAGAGGATATGGGGCTTCTGCTCAGTCTCAGGAGACAGAACTCAGTTTATGGGGTGGAAGTTACATGGAGATAAATTTTAGATCATTATAAGGAAGAGGTTACTATTAATTAGAACTCTCCAAAGATTTGAATGGGCCACCTCAGAAGGTAGTCCTTTCCCTGCCACTATAGGCCTTTAAATGGTAACTGAAAAACCACTTGTCAGAGATGTTGTCACACAGTTTCATGCTTTTGGAAGTGGTTGGAGTAGAGAACCTTTAAAAGTCCCTTCCAATTCTGATATTCTCTAACTTCGTGATGGACATAGAGTGCAGTAGATCAGCTGACTTTTTCTTTCTTTTTTGTTTAAAAAGATAGTGGAGTCTTATCTAGACCTATTTAAAAACAAAAGAGAAGGAGCCAGTGGAGAGGGAGAGACTGAAGCTAGTGGAGAGCCAGGATGGGGATGAATGGGAGAAAAAGGGAACAGAATTGGAAGGCATAGGTTTTAGAAAGGAGGTAATATAGCTTTTCCTTTGTTACAGGAAGCAAACTGGGAGACACTTTATTTTTTCAAAGTCATTCCTTCTGGCTATTTTTTACATTACCCTATTAGGTGAATTTATATTATATTTATTTTATAGTTTAGTTAAATTAATAGCTGGAAGGAAGGAGGGAAGGAAGGAAAGAAAGAAGGAAGAGATAAAAGGGAAGGAAGGAACAAAGAAAGGAAGAGAGAGAAAGAAGAAAGGGAAATAAGGAATGGAGGGAAGGGAGAAGGAAACGAAGGAGGAAGGGAGGGAGGGAAGAAGACAGGAGTGAGGAAGGAAAGAAAGGAGGAAACAAGCATTTATCAAGCACATTTATTAAGTGCCAGGCATTGTTCTAAGCACTGGGACACAAATACAAACAAAAATAAGACAGCCCCTGTCCTCGGGGAGCTTATATTAGAATCCAGGAGGACAGCACATATGCAAAAGCTGAAAAAATGGAGGTGGGCTGTGGCGTGAGGATAATGATGGTACTTGGCACAGCGGTGTGGTTTTGAAGTCATGAGAATCAGGAATAGGGCCGAGAGGAAAATGAAGGCAGGCTGACCTGGGCTTCTCCACAAAATGGAGGCTTTAAGAGTTAATTCATCAAGGGGAGAAAGGGGAGTGGGCCTAGTGGAGGGATGTTTCATAGTGAATAGGCATGGGGATGGTAGGCTGTTCCAGGGTAAGGAGGTTCCAGGCTCCCAGGAAAGTTCCACTATGAACTAGCAATTAAGAGGAGGCATGGTTTGGAAGTCAGGAAAGTCAAGAACAGGGCTGGGAGAGAAACGAAGGCAGCAAGTGGCAACTTGCAGAGTAGGACCTTAAGCCCTAGATTATTGCACCTGCTACCTGAGCCTTACATGTCACCACTTGCTGGAAACTATTACTAAAATTAATATATAAAATTGCTGTGCAGAAGTAGCATTAATAGAGTATATTGAGATAGCCTAATATTTTGAGTGTGTGGGCCTCCCTAAGTTGAGTAATATGGGGTGGGGAAAGAATTAGAGGAATTACTTGTTTTTCCAATACTTCATAAAAGCCTAATCAGTGTAGCATAAAGGTGAATACTAATTGCAGTAGATTGATGGGGTTGATTTTTGTGCTTTTTGATGGGGGAGGGGCCGAGAGGGGGGCGGTGTGGAAGGAACAACCGTCCACCTGCAGAATTTCTGTTTGAATGAGTATTGTTCCGTGCCTCTGCTCCTGTAGTGATCTTGGTTTGGAGAAATAGTTGGCAGTCAAGCCCCAATACAAAGTACAAAAGGTGGATTACTCATATTTTCCACTCACTGGGATTTTTAATTATTCATGTACTTAGACATTTTTTTTTCAATCTGGAAATAGTGGTCTTAGGGAATCAAAGAAAAGGGTTAAGGTAGCAGGACAGGGCTTCCTGCCGCACTTCTAATCCAGCAACGTGTTTATTTGGCCAATTAAAGAAAATTATAAGAAAAATACAATTTAAGAGATTTGGACACAAAATAAGTTAGCTTCGTTTCCTGTCATAAATTTCATTTACTGTGTTTAAAAAAAATTTACATGAGAAACCAAGTAGAGGTAATTCCTTCGTTTGGAAGGTATTTGTTGAACGTCCCCTTTGTGTACATCACTGTCTTTGGTTCTGTTGAGGATGCAACACGTAGCCGTGTATAGTTTCTTCCCTCCGGGAGCCTCTTGTCTGTTTAGGTCATCAAGGGGTGCACACGAGACAAAATCGACCCGAGTTTAGAAAGCAGTGCAAGACAAAAATAAGAGATATCGTAAAGCAGCATCTGACACATGACAGATGCATGTTAGAGACAATGAGCACTCTCTGTTCAGAGGAGAGTGATGTCACTTTTGTGTAAAGTGCTCACGGTGGGTTCGTGTTGTTGTTGAGTTGTTTCAGTCTTGTCCGTCTCCCATTTGGGGTTTTATTGGCAAAGATACGGGAGTGGTTTACCATTTTGTTCTCCAGCTTATTTTACAGATGAGGAAACTGAGGCAGGCGGGGTTAAATGACTTGCCCAGGGTCACACAGCCAGTGAGTTCACATTTGAACTCAGGTCTTCCTGACTCCAGACCTGGCACTTGCTGCACTGTGGCGCCACCTAGCGGTTGTAGCTCCATAGATTTAGTTCAGAGGCCGCCTAGTTCAATTGTCCTCCCTAGCCACCTTTTTCTTTTTCTTTTTCTTTTTTTCTTTTGAAGATGAGGAAATTGCCACCAGAGGAGAGAGAAGTGATTTGCCCACGGGTAGTGAGCCAAAGCAGGATTTGAACCCAGGTCCTCTGACTCTAGAGTAAGCACTCGTTCCACTGTGTCAACCTGAAAGTTACAGGACTTGAGCTAGGCTTTGAAGAGCAGGTAACATTTGGACGTGTTGAGAAGGAGCATGTTGTGAGGTTAGCGCTCACCATTAGACCGCAAGCTCCCTTTTTATCCTACCCTTTCTTTATACCCCTGACTCTTCATACAGCACCTGGCGTGCACATACAGAGGCTTAATGAAGGCTTGCCGATTTGAAGTTTGAAGCCGGATTGTGGAGCACATGGCAGACTTTGGAGTTTGGATTTAATTGTGCAAGCATCCAGATAGATTTCAGGGAGCTAATTCTGATTGTGTTTCTTATGTAATGTTTGAACAGTGTTCTTTACTTTTTGAGAGTTCAGAGGAATAGTGATTATCACTAACACAGAGATATCATTTTAAGGTTTGCGAAATTATATGTCTATCTGCGTATGCACAGACGCAGACAAACAGACACACAAACATACAGATACACACAGTATACCAAGAAGTCCTAGCACCACTTTAAGCCAATCTCCCTGAGACAGATGCTATTAAGTGTTTCAGGAGGGATTTTGAACTCAGCTCTTGCTGCCTCCATCCGTAGAGTTCATTGGTCTGTCTACTACACGTCTTGTTCAACTTCAGTTTCTACCAGCAGTCTTAGTCCCAGACTAGGATGGAACCATGCTACTCATTTCTCTGCTAATGCTAGTCCATCCATCTGAGGCTTGGTAGTAGAATTTTTTTGGACAGCCACATAGCTTTTATTTCCTGGCTTGTGAGAAGTGGGGGAAGATGCTGACTTGTGCCCATACTTGGGATGGGTGCTCTTTGTGGAGTCTGAGTGGGAAGGTCATTCCTGATTGGTTCTTCCTTCCAAAGCTTTTTAACTTGCCTTTTGTGAGGGCTCTGTTGTATATCCAGGGACCTCCACAACGTCCCTAAACCTTTTTGTTTTTTCATGAGAAAACAAGAGCTTGTTCACCTTCAGACAGTCTACATTTATTTTTTTCTTCATTGTCCCTTGCCTCCAAAATGTGTATGTGGCAAAAACTGAGCTCATTAAAAGCCATATAATTTGGTAGACTGAGTTATGTGTTTTGGTTCATCATCTGTTTAGCTGCCCACCTGGGAGAGATCAGCACATAGTTTCACCTCCATGGGACTCAGTTGCCTCATCTATAAAATGGGAAGGAACATTAGACTTAAGTGATTTATAGAGACCCTTCCAACTCTTAAATTCTATACACCCCATTTTGTAATGTTGAAGCTGACACATATATAGCTTGCCCAAAAGCAAAAAAAAAAAGGTATATCAGTATAGTATAACACAGCACATTTAATTCTTTAGGAAGCTTTTAATGCTGAAAAAGTTTAGCTACTCAGCTCCAGTTCACCATGGTTTTCATACTTCTTGTAAAGCACGTAACCACCTAGCAAAACATGCCATCAAGAAATTACATGGTAGAAAGAGAAAACAGGCTGGTCATGTAAGTTCAGAAGATTTGTAGCAGGGCAGACTATCCTGCCAGCTACACCGATTGTAAGGCCAAATGTAAGGGGGATGATCTGTTCTGCCCTGATATGCCAATGGTAGGGATGCAGACCCTCCAAGAGAATGCTGAGGCACTGAGTAAAGGGGCCCATGCCGGCTTAGTTGTATAAGTGTAGATATTTTAGGGTGTGTTAGGTTAATTGGGTTCTTTGGGGAGTTTACTCACAAGACCTAGTCCTTGGTGGCAGGAAGGCAAAATGATATAATGGATGCTAGCGCCAACCCCAGGCTGGATCAGATATTATACAGAAATAGAACAAGCAAGGCATAGTACCAGGGATGGCACAGAGCCACATGCAAGTTTTCCTATGAGACAATTGGAGCTTCTTTTGCTGTTTACGTTTACCCAACGTTTACATTTACATCCTCTGTGGAATCTCAGGTCACATTCCCACTCTGGCCACCACTTATAGTTGGGTGGTGAGGGTGAGGTAGGTAGATAGATGGTCTGAGTGCTGCCTTCTGATATTAGGAGAAACCAAGGAAGCCTCCCTCATGTTGGGAGTTTATAGGAGCGCATGAACAAAGATCTCTCCGGGGTGGGCAATCATGGATGGATTGCGTATTGGAGGGAACTTCCAAATTGATGAGATCAGCAAACTACTTAAGTATTTGAGAATGACAGGGGATGGGGAAGATAGGGATGGAATTGGGTTGTATGGTT
Organism: Phalanger gymnotis; assembly: GCA_028646595.1. Taxonomy (NCBI): domain Eukaryota; kingdom Metazoa; phylum Chordata; class Mammalia; order Diprotodontia; family Phalangeridae; genus Phalanger; species Phalanger gymnotis. The sequence continues at coordinate 525,991,231 of CM053622.1, read as the reverse complement.
TTTTGTTTGTTTGTTTAAACTAGAGCTGCAGCATTCGTAAGTATTCGATGACTTCCAACTTTCTAAATTCTTTGTCAGCTAGTGAGAACATTAAGTAACAGACATGAGATTTCATTGATAGAAGGAACTACTAGGTGGAGAAACTCCTTGTAACATAGATTGGCACTTTTTTTTCAATTTATAGTCTTAGAAAATTGCCTAGAACACTGAGATTAAGTCACTTGCCAAAAGTCATAGAACCAGTATATATCAGATTTCTTCCTCACTTGGAAATCCATTCTCTATACACCATGCCACATCGCCTCTCATTGTAGCCCAATGAATCAAGGACAATTAGATAGTGGAATTTAGGTCCTTTGTCTAATAGAGATCTGGATGCACAGAATGGACATAATAAGCCATATGAAAATATTAACTGCTTTTATTATTGTTAATAATATTAATAATAACTAGCCATGATTCTGTAATATATGTATAGCTCAATTTCTTAAATAGATCTCTTTTGGCCTTGTCTAAGGCAAGAATTTTGAGTGGTTCCAAAAAGTATTTGTCATAGTCAAATAAAGAGTAGCTAAGAGTAGAAGAAAATTATTTCATATCAGGTCTATGACATATTTTTGATTACTGTCTTTACCTTTTCTGCCCTGACTTGTATTTTCTTTATAATAATTCCAGTCAGTGGAATTTGCCCATTTCCTAACTCAGGCTGCCTTGAATGTGTGGTTCTATTTGAAATGATATCCAGTTAAATTGCTGTTGTAATAATGCTGGAGACCCTAATGCCAATATTAAAATGCCAAAGACAGAAGAGATGCCTGGCATTATTACTGGCATTTCCATTACCACCTGTCCCCAACCCTCACCCCTTCTATTGAAGAACTGACTCCAAAACCAATATTTCATGCTATCTAAAAGCTAGGAGGACCAGTCTTCTAACAGCTACCTGTCAGAATACCATGGCATTTCCACACTAGCAATACAGAAAAAATGCACTATGGAAGGGATAATTTGACAGCTAACTGTTAGAAAGAAGGTCCTTTTAGCTTTCAGAGAGTTTATGAAGCCAGCCACTTCTTAAACCATAGAGGAGTTAATTATCCTAGAAAGACAAAGTGTAAAGGACCATAGAGCTGTGGCTAAAGCCCTCATGATATTCCAGGTTTTTGTTGTTGTTTAGTAGTTTTTCAGTCGTGTCTGACTCTTTGTGACCCCATTTGGGGTTTTCTTGGCAAAGATGCCGGACTGGTTCATCATTTCCTTCTCCAGCTCATTTTACAGATAAGGAAGCTGAGGCACCCAGGATCACACAGCTGGTAAGGGTCTGAGGCTGGATTTAAACTCAGGTTTTCCTGACTCCTCACAGGGCACTATCCACTGTACCACCTACCTGCCTGTTCCAGGTCTAAAAATGGTTAAATTTTAGAAAGTTTATCTCTAGTTTCCCAGTGTTATGGTCATAAACAATATTTATTAGTCTAAGAAATGTCCAAAATCAAGGGTAGGGATTGGGATTTGTGAGGCCAAGCTATTGCTAAGACAATCCAGGGGACCAAATGTCATGTGTGACCAGGTGTACTTGGGCAGGTGTGGTACCTTAAGGAGCTCCTGGCAGGAGTTCCACAGGGGTGCTGCAGAGGATTTGGCAATCTCTTGTCCTCTGTGTATACATATGTACAGGGATTCTACCCCACGCTTATTTCACAAGGAATCTTTCAGCACTGAAAATGTTTAGCTCCCTCAGCCCTAATTCACTGTGGTTTTAAAGTTTCTCAATATGTTGTTAATTTTATGAGACAAAATAATTCCTTCCTTCCTTCCTTCCTTCCTTCCTTCCTTCCTTCCTTCCTTCCTTCCTTCCTTCCTTCCTTCCTTCTTTCCTTCTTCCCTCCTTTCCTCCCCTCCCTCCCTCCTTCCTTCCTTCCTTCCTTCTTTCCTTCTTCCCTCCTTTCCTCCCCTCCCTCCCTCCTTCCTTCCTTCTTTCCTTCCTTCCTTCTTTCCTTCCTTTTCTTCCGTCCTTCCTCTCTTCCTTCTGTTATTTCTTCCTTCCTTTCTCCTTTCCTCTCTTTTTTCTCTTTCTTCCTTTATTTTTCTCTCTTCCTTCCTTTGTTTCTTCCTTTCTTTGTTTTCTCCCTCCCCCTTGTTTCCTCCCTTCCTTCTTTCCTTCCTTCCACATGTCTTTCTTTCTTTCTTTCTTTCTTTCTCCTCCTTCCTTCTCTTTCTCTCTCTCTCTTCCTTTTCCTCCTCCTCTTTCTTTTTCATCTCTCTCTCTCTCTCTCTCTCTCTCTCTCTCTCTCTCTCTCTCTCTGTCTCCCTATCTCTCTCATATTCTCCCTTCTCCACCAAATATAACTCTTTTTTAGGATCATTTCTACATGTGCCTCTAACAAGTCTTAAGCCTCAGAATTGTGTGATTTACAGTTCCTGTTATAGGTGATGTGTTCCTGCTGATTCTAAAAAGAGTTCCTTTGTCTACATGGGAACATGTCATTCTAGTTTCACAAAATTGGACTTTCAAGCTTATTTCAGCTGGAGCCCAGTCTTGGGGTAACAGTCTTTAGATTAGGAAGCTTCTGAGTCATTTTGCTCTGCTCTGAGACTTTCTTAGCAACGATAAAGCAGGTATAATGACTTTAACGAATCATTATCGTCATCATCATCACAAAAAACTGTTTTAAACCTTTAATATTTATAAAAGAAATTCACAAAAATCATTTGATTGGACCCTCATGACAGCTCCCTATTGTCCCTGTTCTATGAATGGGCTTGTCTTCTGTGTCATGCAACCGGTGAGGATCTGAGGCTGGAGTCAAATGTCCATCTCGTCTCTACGTCCAAGCACTCCACTCACTCCACAACCTCATTGCCCCAATTATTTCTTTATGATGTTAACTTCATTAGCTTTTCAATGAAAGAAATCTACCCAGTAGTTACTAATATTATAAGTCATCTTTATGTTAAGATGTAGTGAAATGGAACACATTTTTCTTAACTGATTACGTGGCATGCTTTCAGTCGCCTTGGAATTTAAAACTGTAGCTGGAGCTCAAGTTTTTTTTTTCCATTTTACATACAACAATAATAACAGCTGGAATTTATATAGCGCATTATTATTTGCAAAGCACTTTGCACGTGTCATCTCATTTTATCCTCTCACCAGTGCTAGGAGATAAGCGGCAAACTGAAGTTAGAGATATAAAATAATATGTTGAGTGTATAGTTAGTTTAGACTGTATGGACAGCGGCAAAGAAGCTGTCTCTCTAAGTGGTATTTGGAATTCCAGAACACATGTTGGCAATCACTATGACTTGAGCCCTTTGAAAGATCTTGATTTCATTGGTGTGGCCAACTCCCTCCACCAGTGCCAATTGCGATCCTCTCAGGTGTCAATGGTTCATGGGTTGGTGTGGCCAAAGGGTATGGAATTAGATCAATTCTTGATGGTTCTGTGCTGTGATCAGGGAATTCAAGTAAGAGGCCTCCTGCTTCAATGCAGGTTACAACTTAACCTACGATTTAGTGAATGAGTTCTGGGAAGTTTGTCTGAGGCCCAGTGACTTGCTTAAGGTTACACTTTTACTAAGTGTCAGAGGCAGGATTTGAATGCAGGTCTTCCTGACTTGAAGTCCATTACTCTGTCTATCTCACCACACTGCCTCTGGGGGTGTGGAATAATAGATGTTCTTGTCTAATACACAATTCTGATTGATGGACTTAGGCCTTGCTTCAGCTAATGTTTTCTTCTCTCTCCACACTCTCTTGTTCTTCCCTGTTGGTCATCTGGATGTTGAACTGACCCATCCTTCTTGTTCCTTTGTAGCATTGCATTCACTAATCTGTCTTTTACCTGAAGGCCTCCAAATCCAATAACTAGGGCTTGACTCCTTCCTCTGTAGTCTGGGGGCTGCCGTCAAAATAGCCAGGAGAGAAAGGGAGGGGAAGGTAGCTGGTGTAGCGGATAGAGTATTGGACCTGGAGCAGGAAGACCTGAGCTCAAATCTGGCCTTGGACACTTGCTAGCTGGGTGACCCTGATTATTGACCTTGATATTCCTTGAAATAATAGAATGCTCTGCTAATAGGGACTTTGAAGAAAACTATTGGTGGATATTACCACTGGTGCCACATACTAGAGGGGAAATCAGAACAGGTTGATTCTAACCGTGTGGTCATCAGGTCCTTGAATCTCAATTTGTGAGACATGCTTGAAAGAATTATAGTCCTAGCCTCTGCCTTTGGACTTCTGGACATGAAAGCCTGAGGCTCAGCCAGCATCATGGCTGCCTGCCATCCCATAAGGAGCTGAAGTGTATGAGGCAGGACTCCAGTCATCGAAGGATTGGGATACCAGACAGGGAACCAGTACAGAGACCCAAGCATGGCAGGATTAGGCAGCAAATCACTGGACTTGTCACAGCACTGGAGCATGGGTGGGGACCTGACCATAAGGAAGAGGTCAGCAGCAGCTGCAATAGCCATTATTTATATCAAGCTTTATGCTTTTAAAATGCTTTACATACATTGTCTCAGTTGTTGAAATTGGGTTTCAAGTTCAGAAACACTGATAGCTTGTGAATTTGATTCTGACTCATGGCTACCATGATTCTTCTTTTTCCCTTTTCTCTGTTGTTCAGTCGTTACAATTGTGTCTGACTTTTCATGACCCCATTTGGGTTTTTTTTTATAAAGATACTGCAGTGTTTTGCCATTTCCTTCTCCAGCTCATTTGACAGATGAGGAATATGAGGCAAATACGGTGAAGTGACTTGCCCAGGGTCACACAGCTAGTAAGTATCTGAGGTCAGATTTGAGATCAGGTCTTCCTACTCCAGGCCCAGATCTCTGTCCACTACACCAGCTACCTGCCCCTCCCTTTCTCTCCTTGCTATTTTGACGGCAGCCCCCAGAATACAGAGGAAGGAGTCAAGCCCTAGTTATTGGATTTGGAGGCCTTCAGGTTGAAAGACAGATTAGTGAATGCAATGCTACATAACACTGTGCTCGCAACTCTCCCGAGCCCCACATCCTCGTACATTATTATTGTAGGTAGCATGACTACTAGCACATATTTATCTCCTATCTCTCTATTAAGCTTGTTAGCTTCTTGATAATAATAATGATGATGATAGCTTTTATAGAGCACATTTTATCCTCCCAACAACCCTGGGTGTTAGATGCTATTATTATCCGCATTTTCCAAATGAAGGAACTGAGGTGATCAAAGACCCCTTGCCAAGGGTCACGTAGCTAATAAGTAGCTGAGGCTGGATTCGAATTCATGCATTCTGACCCTAGGTCCAGTGTACTGTCCACTGTACCATTAGGTGCCTTGGGAGCAGAGGACCAATTTTAACCATTGCCATCTTCCATAGTACCCAGTATAGTGCTTAAAAGTAGTAGCACATAGTAGGCACTTAGTGAATGTTGAACTGAGTTGCCCGAGCCTCCCAAGGGACTTCCAGAGCCCAAGTTGCCCTGGGACACATTAGTTCCTAGATTCTGAAGTCTGAGCGCTTCCCCGAGGATACAAGGACAGAACGTTGATTCATACTACATGTCCTGGAAGTGGTTTCTGTTCCCCTGAAGTTACTAGAGAGCTTTTCAGATCTCCATTGAAGTGAAGAATAGATGGAGTTGAAGAAGTGCCAATCATTCCCTCTCCTCTTTGGGAACTTTGCTGGTTGGGTCCTTCTGCATCCCTCAAGACCAAATACCTGGTTAGGGTCTCCATGATCAGTCATAAAGTTTCAGGGCGGCATTCTTAAGCATCTGTACTCTTCTCATTGGGTTTTATTATGTGATACCAGGGTGTAGCTTTTTAGAAAAAAAGGGAAAGGGAAGAAAACGGGAATAGGGAGGAGAAGGGGTAGGCCCAGAAAGCAGAATGAGACACTTTTTAGACGCGGTATTTTGTTTGACTGTATTATGGGGGTTTTGTTTTCCTTTGTTCTTCCTCAGTAGATATGTCGGTGGGAAGGAGAGAAAACAAATTTTTCGAGTAAGAGAAGAAGGGGAGGGGTCGGGGGAGAGAGAGAGAGAGAGAGAGAGAGAGAGAGAGAGAGAGAGAGAGAGAGAGAGAGAGAGAAGAAAGAGAGAAGAAAGAAAAGAAGGCATGCCCCTGTGAAACCTACTGCTGCATTCTCATGGGTCCTACTGTTTCTCGGAACCGCTATATCTCAAGATCCAAATAACCAGAATAACCCCTTTAAAGGTATAGACAGGCTTTAGAGTAATGTCAGACAATGATATGAAGTTGTTGCTAAGTAATATTTGGAAATGAACTTCCTTATTGCCAATGTGTGCCTAAATTGACAGTTATAAAGTAGTTCAGAGTGTTTCTAGCGGATGCCTCATCTGAGCTAACTTAGGAACACAATGAAAATCACAACTTTGAATGATTATTAGCATAGTGTTACCTAGCAATGCCATAGTTATGGCTGGAAGAACCATTTTCATTACTTTAAGTGGCTTGTAACTTTTCTCTTAAACTACTTCTTTGTGTTGACATTTTGCTTAGATGTATTTTAAACAGATGAAAATCTGGTTAGCTACTTCATAGTTCAGAAATGGAACAAGTTATGAAATTTTAATTAGCTCCTTTTTTCCTGCATTCTGATCATTTTAACTTTGGTTGTATTCAACTTCATGTAGGTCATTTAAATCAGCCAACATGTACTTATGAAGTATCTGTTATGTCTAGGTTTTGTGTTAGGTGCTGTAGAAAAGGAGAAGGTTGTGTTTGTCCTTTGTTTTCAAAGAGGACCATGGCATCAGGGAAATGATGATACGACTGGCAGTTGACTTCGATTTGCGTGAGGGAGGGCTATACAAGGTCACCAGCCTCACTTTCTCCTCCAGAGCCATCTGAATCCAGTGACCAGATATTCATCAGGATGACTGGCGATGACCCAGGATGCAATTGGAGATCCTGGCCCTTTTAGGCCAAGGCCTTTTCATGTATTCACTTAGAGTAAGCTAACACCTATTCAGTGAATAGGCCTCTTTAAGAAGTGAGTCAAGTGATGGCTCCTTTAATTAGAAAAAAAGAAAAAAAAATAAAGCTGGGAGGGGAAGACTCTCAGGGTCACTGTTCCAAAGAGAAACAGTTACCATTGACATACACTCTAAGCCAGGAAGGCCCAAAATCTAGCCATTAAGTGGAGCTTGGGCAGGGACCTATTGTGGTAAGGTTTTGTGAATGAAGATGAAAGAAAGGGGGGGTGAGGGAGAGAGGAAGGAAAGAAAAGAAAGAAGGAAGGAAGGAAAGAAGGAAGGAAGGAAGAAAGGAAAGGAAGAAAGGAAGGAAGGAAGAAAGAAATCTAGCCACTAAACTCCTCAAATTAAGTGGGCAGCTTCTGGCCATCAAAATTTATCTTCCTTTATAGAGGAGAAGTAGAGGGAGAGGATGAGCTGATTACCCAACTGGAAGGAAAAAAGGAAAGAAAGAAAAGGAAAGAAAGAATGAAGGAAAAAAGAAGGAAAGAAAGGAAAGAAGGAAGGGAAAAGAGAGAAACAGTGAAAGGAAAGAAAGCAGAAGAAAGAAGGGAGGGAGGGAAGGAAGAGAGGAAAGGGGAAAAGAGAGAAGGCAAAAAAGAGAGGGAGAAGAAAGGAAAGGAGGGAGAAAGAAAAAAGAAAGATAGGACAGAAGGAAGAAAGGAAAGGAGAAAGGAAGGGAAGGAAAAAGGAAAGAAAGCAGAAGGGAAAGGAAGGGGGAAAAGAAGGAAGGGAGGGAATGAGGGAGGGAGAAGAGAAGGAGGGAAGAAGGAAGAATAAAAAAGAAAAAGAGAATCACTGCTTATAAAGCACTTGTGTCGAGGAGACAAGATATACGTGTGCAAAAATATACATTATAAACATAAAATGGATGAGTACAAATGTATATAAAATAGTAACATATAAGATAGATTGGGAAGGAAAGGCAGGTGGATAGAGAGGTGGCCTCTGAGTCAGGAAGACCTCTGCTCAAGTGAGTCCTCTGGTATACATCATTATGTGGGTCAAGGCCCCAGGCAACTCTCTAAGATGCTATTAACTCCTGATCTACATTGGTAGACTGAGTTTCTTCTCTGGGAGTTCCTTAGACCAGTGAAATCATAGGCACAGATCCTAGTCCTTTATATGGCACATGTTGGGCAGAAAATGCAAAAATGCCCTGTAAGGGTGCATGTAAAAGGGGGGAGGGGCAGATCTTTATGCCTTAGTGGAAGCTGAGCCACTGGAAGGTCACCCTCAGTCCAGCCAAGGTTACTCTACTCTGGTAGATATTCTACCCAGAACCAAACCAATCATTCCTTTATGGCACGCTAGAAGTTTCTTACCCAGAATCAGATGACTGTTCACTACAGAAGTTCAATAACAGTTCAAATGTGAATGCACCATTTATCATCTGCGCCATGTTAGACATTTAGAGGGCCACTAAACGCAGTATTGGAGAGTTATAGAAATGGCTCATGTTTGAAGCACCATTAGCCAAATGCCTCTTTAATGCACTGAAGCTTCCCGTAGTGACCTCTGTAAACTCACACAGCATATTCCTTTATTACACATCAGATTTTTGTCTCTTCTCCAAGTGATGTTCACATTACTCCCTCCACATTATGGTCTTCAATGTTTTATATTCCAGTCTCCCAGAACGATGGTCATTCAGAGCCTACACATCTGTGTTGTATTTTGACCCCCGGATGAGGATATTCATCCAGACCAAAAGAGTTCAAACCAAGCACCTGTCTTACTGCCTCTACAGACCCAGGTAACTTCATTTCCTTCAAATTATCTTCATAGAGATTTTCATTTTCAAGCCAATGGGCTTGAAAGCCAAAAAAATGACATTTTTGTCAAGGTGAGGAAATTGATTTTGATAGCAGGGACCTTTATAATGTAAACAAAATTCAAATTGAATTGGCAGAGAGGTTGCTAAAAAGTAACCATGTGTGGCAAACATTTGGCGGTAATGGTGGTTCAATGGTGGTACTATTCTGGGAACCTATTAAATAAGATAATCAATAAAAGTGAGAATTTGTTTTTTAACTTTAGTGCTTCTCAGGTACTTTGGCTGTTATATGAAAGTTTCATTGAAAGACTGTAATTCTTTTATACATTTCCTTTGTCAGATGCATTTTACATTATATATGTTTGTGACTATTTCTTTTTTTTTGGTGGGGTGCTAGGGGGTGGACTTGTGATTTCATTGATAGAGGAAACTCTCAAGGAGGAGAATGTCTCCACTATTGAAATCTAGGCCTGCTCAGCAATTTATGGTATTAGGGAATTGTCTGGGGGCACTGAAAGGTTAAGTGACTTATGAGTGCCTCAGGGTTGCAAAGCCAGTATATATCAGAGGCAAAACTTGAACCTGGTTCTACCTGACTGTGAGACCAGTTTCCTATCTGCTACACCATTGCCTTTCATGTATTTGGAACTATAATACCCGTGTGGTACACTTAATATGCCCTGATAATGTTGCCTATTGTAAAGGGCATATCTCCCTACACTATGTCTAGGCTGGCTCATTCACCCCAACCTGCACTCATATTAGCAGCCTGAGCTCCCAGAGAAAGACCAACACCATGTAACTACAGTTCAGACTCTCTCAGAATCCTAAGGGTAACCCTGCTTTGGGGCATTCACTTCCCCTACTCACCACTGTAGCTCCTGACCACCATCCCCTTCACAATGATGATACCATTAACCCTTTTTAAAAATAGTATTTTATTTCCCCCCCATCACATATAAAGACAGTTTTTAACATTAATTTTTTAAAAAATTGAGTTCCAAATTTTCTCTCTCTCCCTCTCACCTCCCCTCTCCCTGAGACAGTAAGCAATTTGTTATAGGTTATACATGTTCAATCATGCAAAACATATTACCATATTAATCATGTTATGAAAGAAGACATAGATCCAAAGGGGGAAAAAACATGAAAAAAATACAGAAAGTGAAAAATGGTGTGCTTCAGTCTGCATTCATACTCCATCAGTTCTTTCTCTGAAAGTGGATAGCAGTTTTCATCATGAGTCCTTTGGAAATGTCTTAGATCGTTGTATTCTAAGAATAGCTAATTTATTCACAGTTGATCATCGTATAATATTGCTATTGCTGTGTACAATGTTCTCCTTGTTCTGCTCATTTCACTTTGCATCAGTTCATATAACTCCAGATTTTTCTGAAATCTGCCTGCTCATCATTTCTTATAGTGCAGTAATACTCCATTACAATCATATTCTGCAACTTGTTCAGCCATTCCCCAATTGATGAGCATAGCTTCAATTTCCAATTCTTCGCCACTGCAGAAAGAGCCACTATAAATATTTTTGTACAAATAGGTCCTTTCCCTTTACCATTAACTTTTTTTGAGGGGGGAAGACAGGGCAGTTGGGGTTAAGTGACTTGCCCAAGGTCACACAGCTAGTGTGTCAAGTGTCTGAGGCTGGATTTGAACTCAGTTCCTCCTGACTCCAGGGCTGGTGCTCTACTTACTGTGCCATCTAGCCACCCCACCATTAACTCTTAAATAGAAAATGGTTACTTAATAGCAAGGCAAAAACACATATAATCAGTACATCACAATTGCTCAATGTAAAGCAAATGCAAGAATTGTCAACAAATTGCAGTCTACATGTAAATCCAAGTCATATTTCCCAATGCACATAGTATTCCAGGGAGAAATTGAGAACACACTTATAGAAACCTAGCAAGAAGACACATAGGACCATCCATGTGCTACTCAGGGCTGCTCACAACTCTGGCCTGTAGGCTTTTATGTTCTTGGTCTTTTCATGAAGAATGTACATCTCACAAAATTGCTTATCTTCTAACTGTACCCCTTCTCATCGTCACTGCTCCCCCATAAGGCAAATCTGCTTATTTTCTATTCTCTAACTGATGAGGCAATGCAAATATCTTTTAATTCACAATCCTTCTTAAGAGGACACTGAGATAGTATTCCTTCAGGTAGAGAATCGCAAAACTCCTCAAGTTGACTTTCTGGGTAATGCAGACAAGCCCATCAAGGTCTTCATTCAACAGGGTATTGTAACGTCAAGTCAGCTTCTTTAAAGAGCAAAACAAAGAACTTTTCTTTTCCCTTGTGTTTCTTCTTATTAAACAAGAAGTAGAGAGCAGTTAGCACTTCTGAGAAGTTACACCTTTCTTAGGCTCTACATGGTGCTGGAGAACAAAAAGCAGAATTTAGTTTTCCAAATTTAATGAGCTTCGAACTTCCTTCAGCTAATCAGCATCTTGTATCACAGAAGCTGAAACCTGTCTGTAAACTGACTTTCCTGTAGTAATGATTGCCTCCTGTTGTCTTCATAATTCAGTTCCCTCCATTTGGGTCTTCTCTTCTTCTCCTGGTTTCTTCAGTGCCCTCAGTGACTCAAATAAGAGCCTCCAGGAGGCACTCAGAATCGATCTTGTCCTTGTAAGGTCAAATTGACAAAATCTGTTAGTTATGAAGTCACCCTTATTTAATCATCTAATAGCCTCTAAATAGTTATTTAATTTAAGGTCAAATTGACAAAATCCAATTTTCTGTTAGTTACAAAGTCACCCTTATTTAATCCTTAAGTAGCCTCTAAATAGTTATTTAACTTATTTTTTTAAAATATATTTTAACCTCTCAAACTCTAACTGAATTAATCACATGCAAATGAACTGAGGAGTTATAGTGCCCACAAGCTCAAGCATTTCTTCCCCTTCCCCCACCCCGCCCAGCAGGTCCTCTAAGTTTTCTCTTTTGTCCTCCTAATTGTCTGTGTCTCTGACATTTTATTTGAAAATTATTTTTATTTTCGTGTGAATTTTTTTTCAATTTTTTTTTCTCACACAAAAGGCCTGTTTTTGCCTCTTTTCAAAGGCAAACTAGAGGGGAACATACCTTACACCCTTCACAAGTTGACTTTGTACATTTTCTTTACAAAATAGCTTATTTTCTGCCCCTTTTAAAAAACAACCAAACTTCTTACATACAAAAGGGGCAGTACATTACTCATGTATGTGCATATGTACAGGTACACCAAATTCCTACTTTGATTCCTCTTCAGAGAATATCAGTAACTCCAGAGACTCAAAGGCCTTGCCAGAAGATTCTAAAGTATGGTAAATCTTACTAATTTGGAAAAGTTTCAAATATGGACCAGAAATATATGGATGTTGTGTAGTGGAGTTTGGAAGGATTTATCACACAGAGGTCAGCCAAACAGTGGCTGAATTTCTTTTGCCAGACAACTCATAAAACCGTCTTCTGGGAGTTGGGGGCTGCTAGCTGTGATTTGAATCACTGAAAGGAATACTCTCCTGGAAGGTATCATAGATATTTGGAAATACTGACATAATATTTAGAAATACTGACATGTCCTCTTATCCATCTAGGGACACATACATGTGTCTGTAAACATAAATGCATACGTATGGTTTGTATATCATTTGATATAGAGAGCTTAATAATGATTTAGTTTGCGTATCATAAAGTTTGACCAGATTAACCACGCACATAGAGCCAAGAAATCATCAGTTTGGCAACTTTGAATGTTTAATGTGCCTTTTTTTTTATATTGCTTACTTTTTCATAGGAAAAAAAGTCTTTTCCAGAAAGAGTTGATATCCTGGGGCATTTTGATCTCTCATGCAGATGTTAATATTAAAAATTATAGATTTCTGTAGCCAGCACACTGCTTGCACACCAATGGATTTCTCAAAGGCTTTTACCCTTGATTCCTGACTGCCCTGTAGATCATATTTTTAAAAATGAACTCCACCAGGCCTGAGACTTTCCCTATAAATCTGTCCACCCATGCATTTAATAAATACCAAAGTGATGTTTCCTTTTCATCAGTTTCATTCTTCTAGGAAGTACCTAGGGGCCCCTAGCTCAATCAATACATTTGATCTTTTCAAATGTAATTATCCCTGTTAGTGAGCTTGGGTAAAAAATGACTTAAGCTAGTTGGGGAGAAATGCGGATTTATCTCTTTTCTGGGACGAATTGTACGAAATTAAATTTCATTCACTTAAATTACGTATATCAAGTGATAGCTGTTACTGTTCCAATACATTTTTTATTTATCTGTCAAAGTGATATTGTTAGATTTATATTGGCAGGAGGCAGGTAGAATGATAATGTGGATCTGGTTTGCCAAGAGGAAGTCAAGGAGGTTTTATTTAGCCTCTGCCAGTTTATATTGTTTTGTTCAGCAGTTCACATAAGGCATTGTGTTAAGACTGATAATTTGGTATCTGTAGCACAAACTGCCACCATCATGGGATCTTAGTTTAGATCTGGAAGGAACTTGAGACATCATCTATCATTTGACAGATAAAGACATGAAGGTAATGATTTAACCCAAGTAACAGGTGGTGAGTGGGATTTGAACCCTGATCTTCTGATTTCAGTTCTAGTAGTCTTGCCGCTTCTTTGTCTGGTTTTTCTTCTCTTTCTTCCATGGCAAAATAGATTACAGCTCTCTTCTTTCCCTAGTCACAAAATTAATGTTTTCTTGTATTTATTTTTCTCTCTGAAATGTTCTCCTCTGAGCTCCGGTGTTGGTAGTTTTGCATTGTGTTTTTCAATATTATTTCTGCCCACCCTCCCTTACTCTCTTGCTCCCACCTCCTCCCATGTATTAGAACCTTTGGTTGTTGGCTGTAACAGACTGCTTCAAAAGCTTGGTCCCCAGCGAAAGAAGCGTTGTACTCAATTCCTGGCAGAGATGTCGGACTCAAGTTACAGACTTAGACAAACAGTTTTGGACAGTTCCACTGGGGAAATTTATATGACTTGACTGTGCATATTTATAACTACGGTTTTGTTTGTCTGTTTTGTCGTTTTTTTCCCCAAAAAAGTTTTTGGGAATTGTGGGAGGTAGAGGGAGCTGGGGACAATCTTTCCTCTTCCCTACTAAAAAGAGAACAGAATAGAAGAAAGGCCAGAATAAATCAAGACAAACTAGACAGTTTTGAAAGTTACATGTTGAATTTATTTTATACTTAAAAAGAAAAGCAAGCTCTACACAAAGGGTTCTTAACCAGGGATCTCATGAAGTCCACGGATAGATTTCTGGGATTCTCTCAACTTGAATTGGGGGGTGGGGAATGGCATTTTCATTTTCATTAGCTTTTAACTGAAATTTAGCATTTTATTCAATTATTTTAAAACATAATTCAGAAAAAAGGTCTGTAGGCTTCACCAGATCGCTGAAGGGTTCCATAACACACTGCTATGTAATTGAGATTCACAGTTTCGTGTACAATCATCATTTTCTGGTCTACTTTTCATATGGAAATGCTAATTTTATTTGGTATATGTTAAATTTAGAATAAATATAAATTAAAATGGAAGCAGACAAAGGCTGGGTCCAGTAGGTCCTCTCACCACACCTTCGGATACTGGAGTGGAATCGATTGTGGAGGGACTGGGCTGCCGACTAACCTCTTTCGGTTTTTAGGTTAGCTCTGTGAGGAGTTGCCGCTGGAGCAATTTAGACAATTCCATTTTCTTCCATCCCCCTCATTTTAGAGGTAAAATATGTGCCGTTTGGGAAGAGCTCTAAAATATAGGGCAATACTCTGGTGATTTTTTTAAGAGGAACTTCCAGGGTCCAGGAAGATTCGTGTTGGAGGGTTGTGAGTGGCCAACTATGACATTTTCAATTAGAAAACTTTAAGAACTGCTTTGCAAACAGACCTTAAAGCAATATGAAAATGAAAGTGATTATCATTGTAAATAGGAAACCAATCCATTGAAATTGTTCCCTCTCAGGTTTCTAAAGATTTAACTGCTAAATCCGGTGGCCCCTTTTTTGTCCTCATTCTGCTTCCCTGCAGTTTTTGTTGGGCCAGCCATTCGTTCTAAAGAATTGCTCTTTCTTTGGGTTCCATAGACTGTTTTCTCTTCTTTTTCTTCCTAACTGCTCTTTTTCAGCCTCTTTCAAAACAGATATATTAGGGGTATTTTATTATTACTATTACTCTATATTGTTACTACTATATTATTATATTACTACGAAACTATATTACTATATTATTACATTACTTATTATTACTGTCATTCTTATTATATACTACTACTATTGCTGTTAGTAAGATTAAGAATTTTAATAAACATCCATACATAATCCATCTTACTTTGACACTGATAACCCAGACACAGCAATCAGTTCTGGAGAACGTTCTATGAGGTTAACATTGCTTGTTGTTGCATGGATAGGTCGCTAGTAATTTTGATCATTCTCCTGGTCATGTGTCTTACCTGGTGCCATGCCTGTAACATCATGCTTGAGCACTGATAAGTGCCTTTTGAGCCTTTAGGGAGTTTTCTAAATTCTTCACTCTTCCACAGGATTTAGCCCAAGGTACACTTAGAATATAATTCACTCTATAAAAACTCAGTCTGTGCATGACTTTTCAAAAACACATCTGTTTATACAAAGTGAGGGAAACTTATCTAGGCTTTCTCTGTCTCTCTCATCTCTCACTCTCAGATCAATTAATCTAGATTGATCTCTCTCTCTCTCTATATATATATATATACCTTTCTCTATCTCTATATAAGAGTTGAATATATATATATAATACCCATATGTATATGTGCAGAAATATATACATATGTATATCCGCATATACCTGTGTGTAAATTACATATAACATACATGTATACATATGCATATATGCATACATAAGTATAGTTTGACACCAGATACACTGTTTCTTAAGTCCTAAGTTGGAAGTTCCAATATAGGAGAAAAGGAAGTTGTAACTGAACTTTTTATTTATAAAATTTGATAAATAATGGTAATGAGATTCTTTTGGACAAAATGGCAACATGTGGGCTGGATGGTATCATTATTAGGTGATGTCAGGATCCCAAGACAAACGACCACCAAAATAGTCCACAACCTTTGACACAGGCATGCCTGAGAAAATAAAGGATTACGCAGAATGTTTGAGGACACAGCCCTCTCTGACCTTATGACACTGGAGTTGCCTATTGCTTACTTAGCCTCTGGTGATTTTTGCATTTAAAAGCTACATGTATATTAAGCACATCCCGGTAGAGACGTTCTCGCCGATTCCTCCAGCCCCCATTCAAGGGATGCACATAACCCAAGAGAACATGAACAAACACCCTGGGAAAGCCCAGAGCTTACTAGGTAAACGGAGTAACCAGTGCTGTACTCTGTGACACAGGGAGGTCTCACTAGACTTTTTACTCTCTCTAATACCGATAATTCATAGTACACTCTAACAGGCTCCAGCCTAGTGGTCTAGGCACTTCTGGTTTTAGCTGTTGGGGCTCTCATTAGGACCATTGGCAATAGCGGCTGTGTACGGTCACTCTTATAGCCACCTCCCCTGCCTTCTTGATTGTGGTCAGTTCATTCTTTGCTGGTAGAACAGCATTGCCCTCAACGTGGTATCAGCATGGAAGGAGGTCTCTAGCAGCATCTCAGGGCTGTTGCACTCACCGTTTTTATCTTTTACTTGGAGGAGGATTTGGAAAGCATGTTTCTTCAATTTATGGATGGCAAGGAGCTGAAAGAGATTGCTGTTATGTTACATGATAGAATCAGGGCTCAAGGCCAAACTCAAAACAATCAAACTTCACAGGAATACTTAAAAAGTCTGCTTTTAGACTTTAAAAAATCATTTAGCAATAGCATTTATAAGGGACTTTAAGTTATACGTTTTACAAACAACACATTTGAACTCTTGACAATATTGTCACATGGATAGCATAAGCACTACTCCCCCAGGGAAAACTAAGGCTTAGAAAATTCAAGAGACTTGCCCACGATGACTAACATCTGAGCTAGACTTAAACTCATTCCTTTGGACTCCATACTTCTTTTATTTTTAGCTATAATTTTAATGTAACATTTATGTATTGATTAGTGGCACCCATTTCTGGCAACTAGGTGGCTAAGTGGGCAGAGCGTCAGGCCCGGAGTCAGGAAGACTTATTTTCCTGAGTTCAAATGTGGCTTTAAACATTTACTAGCTGTGTGACTTTGGGAAAATCACTTAACTTCATTCTCCTCGTCTGTTAAATGAAGGTGCTGGACTGTATGACCTCCAATTAGATTTTTCTCTTAATATCCTTTCATTCCCCCAGTTCTCTGAGTCTTAGCTTCTGTTCACATTTGGCTGTATATGCGATAAAGAAGAAAAATTGTTTCTTCGTGATTTTTGTGAGAAGGAACAGAAACTATCAGCACTTTCTCCCTTTTACCTTTTTAAAGCAATCAGACTTATGTGGGTTTTAGTAGAAGAAGCAAAAGTATTCATTTTAGCCCATACAGTTTCCATTTGAGAGAACCGATTATGTCATTGAGAAAGAAAGTTATTTGTTCATTTATTGTTTAAGGGTGCTTTGAGAAGTGGCAGCCAATGTATATAATTCAGATGACTTCAGATCTTCACATGGTTCCTCAGTTGGCCAGTAACACCAGAATGAGCTCTTAATCATATGTAATTACCTCAGCCGTGCTCTCTAAGTCACCCGTAACACCATCATCTTCTTGATCTGTAATTAAGGAATTTTCTATACTATCATCTTGAGTAAATTTTTTTCAGTGTTTAGGTTTGCTTCTGTGTTTTGGCATGTGTAAGTACGAGAGAGAGAAAGAGAGAGAGAGAGAATGAGAGAGGGAGAGAGGGAGAAAGAGAGAGAGAGGGGGAGAGAGAGAGAATGAGAGAGGGAGAGAGGGAGAGAGAGAGAGAGAGAGGGGGAGAGAGAGAGAATGAGAGAGGGAGAGAGGGAGAGAGAGGGAGAGAGGGAGAAAGAGAGAGAGAGAGAAAAAGAGAGAGAGAGAGAGAGAGAGAGAGAGAGAGAGAGACTGACAAAGACAGAGATTTGTGTTAACTTGTCACTGGGAAAACCTAAAATAATTTTGGAAAATGACTCTTTGGGAAACTGTTGTGTGTATCCCATAGATTAGGTTGGCAGAAAGGAAGATCTTGGTTTGATTTCCAGATCTGCTACTGATTCCCCCACCCTTAAGTGAGTCATTTAACCTTTTCATTTGGCCATCCATAGGCTGGCAAAAATAATCCTGACCCATTTCATACAGGTGTTGAAAGGAATAGTTTACAGAAGCTTGGAGTATATAAAGATGAAAGATGCTGAGAATGTTGCAGGGAAGAGGTAATAGTAGCCTCTCTTTTTCCTTTTGGCTCTGCAATAGCCACCTTTGTGAATGCTATATATAGTTAAGCGTGAACAGTAGTTAAGAGCTCTTGATCACAAGTTATTTTTAGTCTCCTTTTAAAAACAAAAATTTGCAGTTATGTTTTGCTTTACCCCCCCCCTACCTGGGTTCCCATGAAAGATGAAGAAACTTTTATTCAGTCTTACTCCATTTTTGTTAACTATTGGAAGCTAAGATTTGGTCTTTCCAGATTTTTGAAAATTTCCTGGTTGAAACAGCCCTATTATATCAATTGTATTTGTAATTCTGGCTTGGATGTGTGATGAGAGGTGGAACAAGGCCGAGTTTTAGAGGGGGAGGAAAGGAAGTTTGAATGAGAAGCCAGGGGTCTGGAATTATATGGTTCAGAGACATATGCACCTAGGAGAAAGAGATAAACCAGTAGGGCAGGAGAAGAAGTCACATTCTTATACC
>CM053622.1:525956055-525972117 GCA_028646595.1 Phalanger gymnotis | reverse complement strand
ACATTTTAAAAGCAGAAGAGATACATCATGGTACTCTGGTGCCATGCATACCGTACATGCTTAGTCAGTATTTAGTCATAGTTATAGAATAGTAGAGTTGTAAGAAACTCTAAAAGTGATCTTGCCCAGTAGCTTCCTGAACATAAAAATCTTTGTGACACCCCTAACATGACTGTCAAACCTCTACTCAAGTCTTTTGATATTTCCTACATCAGGATGCAAACTATTCCACATGGAGACAGCTCTAATTTTTAGAAAGTTCTTTGTTCTACTGAGATGAAATCTGCCTCTCTGTTACTTCTACTTATCAGTCCTAGTTTGGCCCTCTGGAACTACGTAAAGTCAAATTCCTCTTCCAGGAATGCCTTTCGAATATTTGAAGAGCGTGAGTGTGTTTCCCTATCTTCTGTTCTCTAGCTTGTTCTTTATGTGACAGGGCTTTCAGTCCTTCCCTCCATGTCCATCACCTTAGGGCTGTTCATCAGTGTCTCTCTTGGTTGGTTGGTTGGTTGGTTACCATCTTTCATTCTCAAAGAGGACCAAAATGATATCACTATGTCGGGGTCAAGTTACGATGTTTCTGACTGCAGCCAATCAGACCAATCTGAGCTCAGAAGGCTCTACCACAGGTCGGGCACAAATAGTTCACATGAACATCTGGAGTGGAAACGTCTAAATTTGTGCATCTCGTGTTTCTTTCACAAGAGTAGAGTGCCTTCTTTGATGCAGGCATCCTATGCTGGGTGGTCCTTTGCCAGCATCTCCCATGTAAAAGTTCTTCAGAGAGACCTTGAGATTGTCCTTGTATCACACTTTTGAGTGTCGCTCTTAAAGAACAAGAAAGGACACTACAGATGGGTCTGATAAGTACAAAGTAAGTTGGTCTATTACCTCCCCTTGTTCTGGATGACATATTTATAACTATACTTATAACCCTACGGCTAGTTGCACGAACGAATAAATGTATTTCTATATGCAAAACCTAAACCAAAATCTATCTTTTCATTATCTATGCTGTGCTCTGAGAGAGTAGTGTGGCAGTGGGAAAAGAGGCCTGGGCAAGAAGTCAAAAACCATTCACATAGGGGTATGTTTCTAAATGTTTAACACCAGCTCTCGGAGGGGTGGAGGGGAAGGAAGGATGTACAATTTTTAAGTTTAATTAATTTAAGTTAATTAGTAACACTTGTTTATTAAAACTTTGAGTCTGTACAACCAACAAAATAATAAGCAAGCATTGATTCATAGTGTTTGCTGATTTTGGAAGTATACATGCTCCCAATGAAAATTTAACAACTGGCCGTCTTGAGCCAGTCTGAGTTGTTTGCACCATAATCTTGGAGTCAGGCAACCTGACTCTAATCAAGTTCTAATCAAGGTTCTTCCAAGAACTATTCATGTGGCCTAAACTTTCATATTCTCTCCAGCCCTGATTTTCCCATCTGAAAAAAATGAGGTATAGCTAAATGTAGAGACAGCACTGGCCCTGGAGTCAGGAGGACCTGTGTTCAAATCTCGGCCTTAGATACTTACTAGCTGTGTTACCCTGGGCAAGTCACTTAACCCCAATTCTCTCAAAAAATAAGAAAAGAGATGGGCCAGTTGGTCCTCAAAAATCTCTTCTGAATCCCAAATTGTTATGACTTTTCTGCCTTTTTAAAAATAATCTCTACAAAATATTCTCTTTGCTAGGTGGTACTGTGAATAGAATGCTTAGCCTGGAATAAGAAAAACCTGAGTTCAAATTTGACCCCAGAAACTTAATAGCTGTGTGAGTCCGGGAAAGTCACTTAATCTTTGTTTGCCTCACATTTCTCTGTCTGTAAAATGGGGCTAATAATAGCACCTACCTCCCAGGGCTGCTATATAGGGTATCATGGATCAGGGTTCAAGTTTCAGTTCTACTATTTATTATCAGAGTAAACTTGGACTAATCATTTAGCCTCTTGAGGTATCAGTTTTCTAATCTGTAAGTGAGAGAACGGGACTAAATTATCTCCGAAGTCCCTGATAGCTCTGTAGGAAGTCTCTGACCTTCCCACTGTTACAACAAATGGGCACTTCTCACTTCTGCTTCCATAACCTCTTGGTTACTGGACTACCTGTTTTCAGTCCTTTTCCCTGACATCCTGACCTAAACACTATGCTGAAAATCATCTTCTCTTCTGCTATTTGCACCTACAAGACAGCATCTCTTCCCCCTGTTTCAGGTGACAAACCCCCTAAACAAATGAAGTAACAAGGAAATAAATGATTTGCCCTCACTGAAGAAAAGCCCAACAACCTGAGTTGGACTATGTCCTGGACATTCCTCTGGTCCAGGGATGGGGAACCTGAAGCCTTGAGGCCACATATGGCCCTCTAGTTTCTCAAGTGCGGCCCTCTGACTAAATCCAAATTGGCCACATGAGGCCTCAAGGCCGCACGTTCCCCACCCCGGCTCTGGTCCATTGTAAAGAGAATAAAAACCTTGGAATGACTGGTGAATTTGATACTTCAGACTAAACCACAGCTTAGATGTCCAGAGGAATTAAGCAAATGTCCAAAATGGAGAGCTCATCTGCTTTGCTATCTTCTCCTGTGCTGTGGAAATTAACAAAGGGTACAGGAGCAGCGAAGGGAAACCGGTTAAAGACGGCACTTCTGCTCCCAAGCACCCATCACTGCGCACCTCTCCTTTTGGGCTAATAGCCTCTAGGGAACCAAACAGGACGGCAATGAGTGGTGGTAGAAGAGAAGAGGCAAGAGAGAAAGAGACACCTGGCTATCCAAACATAGGCTGCTTCCTTGGCCTCTGGAATAAATGAAACATGGGGAATTGGATTTTTTTAGAAACACAATAAAAAGGTCACACCAAAAAATCAATAACTATAAGGGAGTTTTACCTTTAACCTGAAAGAAGGAAAGAAACAAAGGACAGCATTTGAGGAAAGCCATTTGTAAACATGGCTATCAGGCATTCACAAGGTCTCCTCTTCCATCTCCTCTCTAGCTTATTACAGTGAAGTACCATCTCTTTTTAGCAAAAAGATAGATCTTGTCCTTATCAGTTTAAGGGCAAATGGATGGATGTGTTTAGAATGATGGGGCAAGGAGAGAGGGAAACATCTTCCTACTTTTCTCTTTGTACATTTGGGTGTAGGCAAAGCAACAAGTTGACAAAACGATGCACTGTAGAATGCATATAGCACATTCTTCAGGAGGAAACAGCATATTACAATAAATGACCTTAGATAACATTCTTTGTACTGTCAGTAACAATGTAATAATAATTATTGGGTTTTATAATAATATATATTAATATTCTATATGAAATAATAATTTTTATATAATTCATAACCTACCTCCCTCATGGACAAGGGACACAGATTACAGAAAAAATATTCATTAATTGTGTAAAGCTACTTTAAAGAAAGGGGTTGTGTAGACCTGAAGCAACATTATTAACAGTTATACTGACAGCATATAATTCCTAGCACTGAAGGGGGAAAAAAAAGGACAGTTTGTTAGGTCTCCTAGGTTCTGATTTCTTGGAACCTATGAAGAGCTATAGTTTGACTATCTATTTTCAAGGACTTTCCCAGGCAGTTTGGGAATCTTCTTTCACAGGATCCAGCTTGCTAACCATTAGTGATGTTCCCTAGTTTCTCCTAAGGCTCTTCTCCCTCCATTGTTCTATCATACACCCTGGTTCTGGTCCCTTCTCCTGTTTCCTGTGCTTTGCTTAACCATTCTAATTTCCTTTGTCAAAATCATCCTACCCTTCCAAATGCATCTTTAGTTAAAAGTTTAAGAAGGAAATGGGGAAAAAGGCAATTATAAAAAAAAATTCAAAGGCAAACTGAACACCTGGCATTCAGAAAGGCTTATCTTTCCTATAACGTAATACAGTACCTTGGCAGAAGGCAAACCAGTTCGGATGGATTTGTTTATTTTGAATTGTGCTTCTCTTACCAGTTGTTCAGCTGGAAAATGAAGACAAGATTGTTTAATAAAAATGAAGTTCTTTTAAATCATGTATGTCACACATTTTGAGAAGCTATCACTTTCCAAGCCATATACAGGGCTACTGCTTACAGGGAGGGAGTGTGGGAATAGTGGATTGAACACTGCACTCGGGAATTAGAGAAATCAGGGTTCCAATCCTATCCCAGATTTTTAGTGGCTCTGGGGCCCAGTCTTGACTTTCTGTTCTATAAAATGGGAATAACAACAGCACCTATCTAATAGAGTTATTTCGAAGATCCAATGAGATAGTGTATGAAAAGCACTTATATTGTTTATTGGTTAATTATTATAATATTTGCATAAGGATCAAAATCTGACTCTCATTCTTTCCATTTCCTAAGACATGCTTCCCAGGTCCATCCTTGGGCAGGAAAGGGGTGAGAGAGGGGGCAGTGACCACTGACAGGGCAGGAGCGTACATATACTAATAAAAGAGGTGAACCCCTTGTCTAACTCTGCACGACTACTCTATTATGGGACGGCCTTTTCTACTCCTGGTCTACTGGTAACAATTATCTTTCTAGAATGTCCCCTGCTGGGACAAGCTGTCCCCACAAATCCACACGCAAAGCATGAACTTATGATGCAGGGTTTCCCTCCGAAAGGTTTTTTAATCTATATTCTCTTTCTGTAGAAGACCTTGTTTAGATTCTTATCTACAGAGACATTTTTAATAAAGACATGAAGGTAATGAATATGCCCAGCATCATACTTCGTTTATAAATAAAGAATTTCTAGGAAAATCACTTTTAAGAAAATTGACATAGGTTCAAGTCTTTCCTTTGATTATTACCATATATATGTGTGGTTATCACATATATAAACATACACGTGTGTATATAGTATGTATGTATGTGTGTGTGTTACTTGAGACAATGGGAAAGTCACTTAAAGCTCTCAATGCATCGTGTAGTTAAGAGAATACGGATGGTCTTAGTCCTTCCATGGATACATACATATATGTGTTTATACACATATACATACATACATATAGATACATACTTATATTGTCTCATATATATATAGTCTCATGTATATGTATATACGTGTATACATGTGTAATCTACATATGTGGAGAGTGTCACATAACATGTATAAACCTACACATATATTCGCATGTATATACATGTATACATGGATGTGTCTGCATATACACGTGTATATGTATGTACATGTATGTATATATAAACTTTAAGTGATTTATGTGTATATATGTATTTGTGTATGTGTATGTATAGATAGATATGTCACTTAAAGTTTCAATGCCCCATGCAACTTTAACAGAGCAGGACTGTCTTACTAGCACCTAGTAAATGCTTTGCACGTAGTAAATACTTAATAAATGCTTCATTCATTCATTCATTCCTCATCCATCCATCCATCCATCCATCCATCCATCCATCCATCCATCCATCCATCCATTCATTTATTCAAAGAATGAAAGTTACAGATGAGTTACCAATCTGCACTGATGAAATCTCAGCTGTGAAACCCTGCCCCAGGAAATCATAGTTAAACTAAATCAAAGATAAAAAGAAAGGGCAGGGGGCAAGGAGGGAATAGTATGAAAAAGGCATAACACAAAGATGATCACATACCAATTTTTACTGCCACCTCTGCCTTTTTTACTTCATTTTTTGATGCTCCTTTGAAAGAAGAGGTGACATAAAGATACTTTCTGGAAAGGCAAAATAAATGCACAATTATTTTAGGCTTTTAAAAGCATGTGACTTTTAGTTCAGACCCTCATTATCTCTTGCCTAGTATATGGCAACAGCCTACTGATTATCTCCCCACCTCAACTCTCTCACTGCTTCAGTCCATCCCACACACTGCTGTCAAGGTAATTTTCCCAAAGCATAGATCTGACCATGTGACTCCTCCACTCAACCAATTCTTGCTTCTGAAACAAAATTATAAACTCTACTACTTAGATTTTAAAGCCCTTCACAATGGGGCCTCTACTTACCTTCCAAGGCTGGAGGGACATTACTCCCCCTCTCTCACTCTGTGATCCAGACAAACTGGCCTTAACTCTGGTCCTCACACAAGATACTCCATAACCCATGGTTGTGCTTTTGCCATGGTTGCCCCATACGCTTGGTATATACCCCCTCTTTACCTTCACGGTTCCTCTCTTCCTTTAAGATGTAACTCAAGGGGCAGCTAGCTGGCCCAGGGAATAGAGCATTGGCCCTGGAGTCAGAAGGATCTGAGTTCAAATCCAGCCTCAGACACTTGACACGCTTACTAGCTGTGTGACCTTGGGCAAGTCACTTAAACCCAATTGCCTGGCCTCCCCCCTCCAAAAAAAAAAAAATCAAAAACAAAGATGCAACTCAAGAACACCACGATCTCTCCAACCGTCCTCCCTCCTCTCAAATCACTATTTATTTAGGTACTTTGACTACATATCCTGAAAATCTTACTGTACTTTTAGGCTATTAAAGCTTTGTATTTAAGCTATTAAATTTGTATTTAAGCTTTTTGTTTGCTGTTATGATTCTTTGTGACCCCATTTTGGGGTTTTCTTGTCAAAGACACTGGAGCAGTTTGCCATTTCCTTCTCCAGCTCATTTAATTGATAAGGAAACTGAGGGAAACAGGGTTAAGTGCCTCATCTAAGGTCACATAGCTAGTAAGTATCTGAGGACAGATTTGAAATCACCAAGCTGGGCTTCCTGATTCCAAGCCCAGTGTGCTATCCACTGTGCCACCTAACTACCCCATAGTTGAGCTAGCAAAGCTTAAAAATGCCCCAAGATTTTTGGGATACCCTGTAGTTATTCAGTTTGTCTACAACAATGACAAATGTCATGGAATACATTTTTATGTGTATTTGTCATCTTCCCAGTTGAATGTAGGCTCCTTGAAAGGAGAGTTTATTTCTTTGTCCTCACATCCCCAGAAGGTAGAACAATGACTGGCTCATATTAGGTGCTTAATAAATCCTTACTGATTGACTGATAGCATTTAAGGATACTTCTCAATGTGACTGTGCATTCCTAGCCAGTCCTTTGCCTCCAGCCATGCATTTAAAACATTTCTGACAGACAGGAATCTATTCTAGCAATGAAACACACCTAAATGTGATTATACACTATGGGCATGGACGTTTGTAATCACTAAGTCAGATTCTTCTAGGTGTCTAAAAATTCCATCCTTGTAAATCAGGCACTATGATACTTTGTTTTATTGGTGTTTTTAGTTTTTAAAAACATGACTGTCTCTTCCCAATAACCCTGTCCCCACCACCAAATAGAGTCCTCCCTTGTAGCAAAGAAGCAAAGTCAAGCAAAGCAATGTCACACACTGACCTTGTCCAATGACCCAGGTCTCCTTTGGCACCTGTCTACCAAATGAAGGTATATTCTGTCATCAGTTTTCTGGAGGGAAGATTGGTCAGTGCATGATCTGAATTCTAACATCTTTCAGTGAGGTTTTCCTGTACATTTTTGTGACTGTTTTGCATATTGTTTCCTTAGTTTTGTTTAATCTACATCCTATTTGTATTATGGTTTTTTTTCAAGTCTGTGTAATTTACTCATTCAGGGTAACCTTCAGAACACCCTGCATCTGGTACATAGATTCCTTAGACAATAGAGCTAATAATGTAATAGCTAGTATTTACACATCGCTTTAAGGCTTGTTAAGGACCTTACATATAATCTCATTTGATCCTCATACAACAACGCTGGAAATGGGGGGAGGATAGGTGTTATAGTTATCCCCATTTATAGATGAGGAAACTGAGGCTCAGACTACATAAGTAATTTACCCAGGGTGGGTTTTGAACTCAGATATCGCTGATTATATGTCCAATATTCTATCACTGCATCACCTGGCAGCTCATTGAAGTTAATATACATTTCCAAGTATGTCTACTTGATAATTAAAGAGAAGATAGTTCCTCTTCTAAGAGCTGATGTGGTTAGCTGGGGGATGGCTGCACAAACTGTCATACAAGAATGTAATAGGATATAACTGTGCTATAAGAAATGATGAATATGATGACTACAGAGGAGCATGGAAAGATTTGTATGAATTTATACAAAGTGAAGTAAGCAGAGCCAAGAAAATACAACATAAACAGAAAGAACAATGAAATACTAAAAAAAAAGAATAAAAAATGAATATAACAAAATTATGAGCATTGAAATGAAGAAACAGGACACCTACAATTCACTCCTCCATAAAGGTGGGAGGTCCACAGGTGTTACACATTGCATATATTTTCAGTCATTTGCAATGTAGTGATCAGCTGTGCTGATATTTTTTCCTTCTTTAAAAATACTATTTATTATACAGAATGGTTCCTTTGGAAGGAGAGGGGAAGGGCTATTTGGGCTAACCTTAATAATGTTAGAAACAGAAGACTTCAATGTAATAACAATGCTGCTTGCAGCTGCTGTGGAGGTGTAAGGCCAACAACATCAGCACACAGGAGGGCTGCTAGCACAGGTTCTTTGATCTGCTTTTCTAAGGAAAACAACTTTAACGGGTTTACAATCTCACTTTAATTAAAAATACATATATCATTTACTTAGTTCAGGGGAAAAAGTCAGCATCCTGAAGTTCAGAGAAAACACAAACAGAAATTACAGAGAAAATATAAACATGGCAAATAACACAAATCAACAGATAGGCCTCTAGCTGTCTGACCAAAGCTATACATACATAGTTACCAGAGAGAGAGAGGCAGCAATATCAGGGTTTTCAAAGCCTGGAGGCTCCTTAATGGCTACCCAGAGTCTCGTCTGGCCAAATCACACAAACACTCTTCCCATGAGTAAGCCCCCAAGCAAAACCTCTTCTCCTGCAGTTCTAAAAGTTCTGGATTCTGAGTTCAATGGCTATCCTGTGGGTATATATACCCTTTTTCAGGGTCTAAGGGCTTCACACCTCTCATGACCTAATTAGCAAAAGGATGTGGGCTTTCCTACAAACAAAGGCAAGACTCAATCAAAGGCACTTGGTTGCCTTAGTGCTGAGAAGCACTCCAAAAGAAAAAAACAGTAAAAAAGTACCACTTTGCTTGCCCTTACAATCAATGAAAACAATTATTTTTTAAAAACAATTTTAGAACAGTTGATAAGGAAGGAGAGGTGAAAAGGGAAAAAGGGAGGGAAGAAAGAGAGAGATAGAGGAGGAAGGATAAGAAAGAAGGAGGGAGGGAGAGAGGAGGAGGGAGAGAGAGAGAGAGAACAAGAACACACATGTGAAGGTGTTGAGCCAGTCTGAAATATCTGGAAATCCCTGCCCACACAAACATATTTACAAGCAAATACAAAGCAGGATAATTGTCTTCACAAAAGAGAATGTTCTGGGCAACTGTTCCATTATCAGTACTTCTTGTCAATACTTAGAATCTCCTTTGAAGGTATCATCCTCATTTTGTAAACTGCTTCTTCCAGTCCCCAAACAATTATTTCCAACACAACTGCTCAGACACCTGCAGTAATATATATCACTTTATAACACTTAAAACACATCCTTAACTTTATTGCTCATGAGAAAGGCAATTTTCCAGCTTGAGTGTTTCTGATGGGATCAAGCAGGCCCTGGAATGATCGCTAATAAAATATTGCTCTAAACTAAACATAGAGAACAGTTACTGACTTGTAACTCTACCAAGGCACATAAAATATTCAGGAACTCGCTCGCTTTACCCATATGAAGCTGATGTGTGTCTGTTATGTGTGACACTTTTGTTTTGGTCCACAGCTATGATTTCATTATAGGGAACTCCCTGTAAGGAAACCCCTTCTACCAATGTGCAATACTTAGGATGCAATAATTATGTAAAGAGGCAGAAGGCACAAAACCAGTATAAAGTCACTGATTGTTGTTCATTCATTTCAGTCATGTCTGTCTCTTCATGACCTCATTCAGGGTTTTCTTGGCAAATTCACTGGAATGGGTTGCCATTTCCTTCTTTAGCTCATTTTACAGATGAGGAAACTAAGGCAAACAGGATTAAGTGATTTATCCAGGTAGTAAGTGGATCTGAATTCACCAAGATGAGTCTTCCTGACTCCAGGCCTGGCACTCTACCCGCCTAGTTGCCCATCTACTGTGCCACCTGCCTACAATAAATTCTGTTAGTAGTAGTAAGAGAGAGTATTTACATAACACTTTTAAGGTTTACAAAGTGCTTTACAATATTACCTCATTTGATTGTCACAACAGCCCTTAGAGGCAGGTACTATGGGGGGGGCCACTTAATGCATTTTTAAAGTATTTTCATTCATTCATTTATGAAAAAGAGGTAGGTGTCAAAGGCTCTGGTAAGAGCAATAGCTCTTAAAATGAGCTGTTTATCTATTTGCCTAATCAGGGCCTGGCTTTTCAGGTGGTGTAAAAGAGAAATGAATTCCTATATCACTTGCTTCTTCTTCCCCAGTGATGCCTGGAGGTAGATCTGTGAAAATAACCCTAGACCCCTAATCCAGGGAATACCTTGAGAGGTCATGTAGGTTCTGGTGTTCATTTAGATCCTCTCTGCACTTAAAAGGGGGGGGGAGGTCCTTGTTCCAAAACAAGTTTGAAACTCTAGGTTTAGGTCCAGAAGCATCTTAACTTTCTGAATATCTACTACATCTGTGGATCGTTTTAACCCTGGCTTTGAGGGCAAGAATCATTAAATCCAACAGATGTTTAAGTGCCTACAACATGTGAAGCTCTATGCCATTTCACGATACAAAGAAAATGAAAAGCTAAGCCTGCCCTCAAGGAGCTTACATTCTGTCAATTCCTCTCAGATTCAGCAACCTGAAAGGACTTGCTCAAGGAGAGATAAGTTAAGTGTCTGGCATCTAACCTAAGAAAATAACTGCTGAAATAACTTTATGTCCTGGGGGTAAGAAAATGGAGAGACTCCCTATTGCTACTCCAAAGTGAACACAAAAGGGGTTGGAAATTGAACTATGGTTATGCCAGAAGAAGGAGGCTGTCAATGGGGCACTGTGGAGCTTCTGAGGTTTTCTACTGTATGACCTTAGACAAATCACTTAACTTTCTTGAAACTCAGTTTCCTCATATGGAAAATGAGGAAGGGGGACTAGGTGGCTTCTGAGGGCCCTTTTAGCTCCACACCTATGCTCTTGATCCATGAATCAGTCTTTTTCTCTTACAATCCCAATAGGGCAGGGTGCAAAGGCATACTCCTAGTTAGAATCAGACCACAATTCACCATTAAATAACATTATAATTATAGTTAGATGTAACGATCATTGATTTTTTTTACTTTAATGTTTTAAAATAGTTTGTATGTCGTATCTCATCTTATTCTCCCAGCACCCCTGTGAGATAGGCAGCGTGGGTATGAGTAAACCAGTTTTACAAATAAGGAGACTCGAGATCAATAGAGTTTCAAGATCAGAGTGGTGCATTAGGAAACAACTCAGGCGAAAGTGTGAAATAATAACAACAATAGGGATAGCAGCCAAAATCTACATAATGCTTTAAGATTTGTGAAGCATTTTCCACATATTACAATCTTCACAACCACCTTGAGAGGTAGGTGTTATCACTGTTCCCATTTTACAGATAAGAAAAGTAAGACTAGTTATTTACATAGGGTCACACAGCCAGGAAGTGTCTGGGGTAGGATTTAAGTTTTTTTTTTTAAGTTGAAAAAGGTTTCTTACCAAAAAAATCCTTTTCAGTTCTTTTCCTTCTTTCATGTTTGTTGTCCTTACAGTTTCATTCTTAAGTACCCTTGGGATGACACTATATAGCTGGGTCTCTTGATAAGCTTCCTTAAAATTTATTCTTTCTTCTGGTGCTTCTAACTATTTTATTAAGCAACACTACTCATACTCTTCCAACATCTTTCTGCCTAAGATTTTAACAAACAATTTAGCATTCTAAAGTGGTGTTGCCCTTGACTGCCCTCTCCACTTAAAAATTAAGTTAGTGCTGAGTGAGGTAGTTTTTAGACTCTTTTGATTTTCTTGCTATGGTAATTGATTTGGTAGGTTACATTTTTGTATGGAATTGTTATAATCACTGTCAATGTCCATTCCTCCATCCACATCCTATTTTTAGACATCAATTACTGGTATATACAATCCACATAAGAATTGTTTTAATTGCATGTGCCAAAGTGTTTTCTCATTTTCATTCCTTCTTCTAGTCTTTCATTAATTTGGACCTTTGTTCTAACAAGTCAGCGGAATGATAACATATACTGCTAATTCAAGAATGCCTTGCATGTCAGTAACAAGTCATTTCTTTTCAGTTAAATTAGAAAAGATTTAATTTTTTGTAGTGTTTCTTGGTTCACTCCAGTGCTCTTCAATTCTTCTTTCTCCCCTTGGTGATCCCATATGTTTTATGTGGTTTAAAAAATTATTTATTTTTTTACATTTATTTTTTTTAAATTTTAAGTTCCAAATCTCTCCCTCCCTTTCACCCCTTCCCCACACATTGAGAAGGCAAGCAATATAATACCTTTAATTCTTTTTTTGAAGAAAATATCCATGATGTAGATTTGATAAGTCTTGATCTTTTTAATGCTCTACTCTCAAATCACATTTTCCACAACACAATTTAATTTTCTTTACCTGTGCCTACCTTTGTGTTGGAATCCTAATTATCAAAGTATATTTTTATTTATTTTGGAAGTTCTTATCTAATTCTTTATGAAATGTACTTACTTCCATATCCTCTGCTATGGATGTTAGAAAAGAAGTTGCAATTATTTTCATGATAGTAGTTTTACAAGTAAGTATCCTGAGCAATATAAGCTGCAATATAAGATGACCAAATGTCCCATGAAATGATTTTTCTTGTTGCCTTTGAAAGCATGATAAAACTAACTCCACCAACTTCTTTATTTGTCTCTCCATAAAAGATCTGTGAACCATCCTTTCAATTAGCTGCAACTCCTTTTGTTGCCTGGTTTCATTTATGGCAAGAAGCCACAGTAGTATATCTGTTTTTTAGTCAGAACACATTTAGAGGAGCTAATATTTAAGAGAGGGTATTAAAAACTGCCATTTTCCCTTATTATCTTCTGCTCTCCTTTCTGTCACCATCACTGCCAATGTGAAAGGGGATAAAAGATGGTAAGCCATTTGATGTTTTTTCTT
Organism: Phalanger gymnotis; assembly: GCA_028646595.1. Classification (NCBI taxonomy): domain Eukaryota; kingdom Metazoa; phylum Chordata; class Mammalia; order Diprotodontia; family Phalangeridae; genus Phalanger; species Phalanger gymnotis. The sequence goes on along the minus strand of CM053622.1, from coordinate 525,959,014 downwards.
TGTTTCATGCAGTCATGGCCAAGGGATTTATTTCTTAGTGGCTGATCTGATCACTGTAAAATACTGGTACATAGTAAGTATTATATAAATGTTAACTACTATTATTATTAACTATTATTCTTACTGAGATGAGCTTCATGGTGAGTCCATACTTAGCTAGGTCGGTTCTTGGAAAGATATAATCATGAATTCAAAGATATAACCATGTAGAAATTGTAGACCCATAGACAGAAAGAGATGATAGATAATACATAGGCGATAGACACAATAGATAAATAATAGATTATAGAGATGACAGATGATAGGCACAGATAGAGAGACGGCAGAGAGACAGATAAATGACTGAACATTGATTAAGTACTTCCTAAGTGCTAGGCGCTGCGCTGAATGCTAGAACCAAAAGCGAGCAAGACAGCTTCTGACCTCTGGGAGCTTCCATTCTAATGGCAAGAGGAAGATAACACTAGGAGGAGCTGGACATGGGGAGGCACATCCTGAGGCATCCCATGGAGATGGACAGAAAGTGCAGCTTGGTATAGTCCCAGGCAAGGTAAGGCAAAAGCTCTTCTATCAGCACCATGGAACCCAAAGATAGACTCCAATACTGGTGAAGCAGGTATAGGAGTGGGGATGGATGAGGATGATAGTACTGAGCACAGGCAGTATGGTGGGAATACAGATGATAGAGAAGTTTTTCTTGTATTCTTTTGCACTGAATGAAAATAAAAGGCACCAAAATGAATGTCTGGACTTGGCCTCATAGTGAAGCCGTATTTTTTAATGATCCCTCTACTATGGTTAGAGAAGTGAGTCAGTTAACACTACATTCAGAACTCACCAGCTGGAATAATTCCTGAATACCAAACAGTATAAGTTTTATGTACTATATAAATATGTATCTATGTTTCAGATAATGACACTAGTTTAAACTGGTCAGCTAAAATTACATTGCTAAGCTATTTCATTTGAAATTAATTGAAAATCACTATGAAATTGCATACTTTGTTGTTTAAATTATGTTTATTTCTTAAACACCTATTTTTAAATTTTGAGTTCCAAATTCTTGCCTTCCCTCTAGCCCCTCCACCCATTAAGAAGGCAATCAATATGATATCAATTATATGTATATGTGAAGTCAAAATTGCATAACTTTGAACAACTTTGTAATCCTTTCAGATTTAAGATCTAGGAAATTATCCAAAGATTCATTATAGTCTGACTTGGATTCCATACATGAAAATACGTGATACAAACCATTATGATTCCTTTTATTAGTGATTAATACGACACACATAAACACATATATCACCCTGCCACTAATACTGTGCTAGCCAGATAACCTGATTTCAAATGATACAGGTCTGAAAATTCAAGTTTTAGGACAAATGATATTCACTATAACTTGAGGACTTTCATAGGCTCAATGTGATAAATCTACTACTTATCTGTGAAATTAAATCATGGTCAAACGTGTAACTCAAGGAGCACGTTCCCTTCTAATCAACCTTGTTCCTATAGTTCTATTCTTATTGACACTATTTCTATATAATATTAAATTATATTTACTAGAAAGGCAGCATGGTTTAGTGGAGAGAAATGTGGCCTTGTTTTCAAGTCCTGCCTTTGATGCCTGGTAGCCATGTGACCCTGAATAAATCATTTAACTTCTCAGTGGCCTCCTAGATCCTATAAGAATTAAAGATGAGTTACAGATCCTTATCAGTGAAGAGAATTTCTGCCCTGAAAATTACCTATACTGATGAAATCACAAATATACACACAAATACACACACACACGATGCACAGATATACACAATTATGCACATGCATATACATGTATATATATTTACTTAATATTTATATATACCATTCTGACATATATATGTAAATATGTACATAAATATATAGATAACTACATATACCTATAAAATATATAGAAACTGTGATAGAAAAACCAACAAATACATATGGATATATGTGTATATGTGTATGTATGTATATGCATATAGTGTATAACATGTATGGCTAGAGAGACAGACAGACAGACAGACATACAGCTCTGCTCTTGAGATTCCATCATCATGGATAACTCCCCCACACTGTGGTTTGTAGATTTTGAAAAACCTTAACTTAGCTGATGGTAGTCTATGTGTGATCCAATGACCAACAAGGAGACATGCCACTGGAGGAATTGAACTTTATCAATCTTAACATTCTCATCATAAATGCCACTAATTGGAAGGATGGCTTGCATATTCTCCTTAGGGAAGTAAATAAAAGAACTGGTGGAACTGGTTTTACCATGCATCAAAAGGCACTAAGAAATATCATAAATAAATGTGATATATGCATTTGTGGCATCAATATGAGAAAAAAAAGTCAGCCATGAACGCATACCTTGGACGCATTCCTGTTTTGTCTTTCCTCAAACTTGCCTGTTGCTCTGTATTCTCTCAGGTTCCCATCTATCTCTAGGTTGTACTGCTGACCCATCTCCACAGGACCTTGTTTACCATGCCATTGAAACCTCTTCACCCTGGAAGCTCACTCTACCCCCTCACCCCCTATCCCAATTACCTTACCTCTCAACTCTTACCCCTGCCACCTCACTATTTTTCACGCTGGAAGACTGGAAGTACCTTCCACTACTTTGATCTCTTCCCCAGATTATCTGGCTCCTCCAGGAACTTCCATTTTAAGAAGGCCCAGACAGGTCTCCATTCTCTTCCAGGTTGTACTGCACTGCTGACTAAACAGAATTTTCTCTACCATGCCCTTGACACGAGACTTTCAACTTCTCTGCTCTACTGCATCCCACCCAGCCTTTTCAGCTCCCTTTTATGGCTTGTCATCCTCCATTAGAATGTAAGCATCTTGGGTGGGTGGAGCCAAGATGGCGGCTGGGAAGCAGTGACTGGCGTGAGCTCCCCACCAAGTCCCTCCAAAAACCTATTAAAAA
>CM053622.1:525902842-525955555 GCA_028646595.1 Phalanger gymnotis | reverse complement strand
CTTTCTGTTGGCTGCTTATATTTCTTTTATGAGAGCTCCCCAAACTCACAAGATTCTAGAAGGGTTAATTCTAGTCCTTTTTTCATGGTGTTTTAATTCTTGCAGAGTTTTAACCCAACCAACAAACATTTATTAAATACCTACTATGGGCCAGGCACCACTCAGCACTGGAAATAAAATTTAAAATAAAATAGAACTTACCCCTCAAGAAACCTACATTGTATAGGAGGAAATATAAATACTTTAGGAGACTGTTACATAGACATGAGCTTGGAAAATATACAAATACATACATATACGATCATATATAAGCAAATACCTAGCAGAATTGTAAATGCTTTTTTGTGAGGAAATAATGACCTTAGTTTTTATTTCCCAAAGTTTTCTCCCCATATGAAATGGAAAAACAATTCCTAATTATTTAAAAAGAGGACTGTTGTCCCATGGACCTCAAGATGGTATGTTTTACTATGAATTGTATTAAGTTACTGGTTGTCTGTGGACATGTTAACAGATTTACATTAAGGAATTCAGTTGCAAAGTGAATTTTTCTTGAGTTTTGTCATGGGCCTAGATTAGGGATGTGAAATGTACTGTTTTGCTTGCCACTGGAGAATTTAGGTTGAAAATTATTCTTCTCATTAGCTAAATTATACAGAATTTTACTTATGTATTTCTTTTTCTAGGCTTGGTGCTGGTGTGGTTGGAATTGTTAACATACCCTTGGAAGTCATGGAACCATCTCATAATAAACAGGGATTCCTCAATATCAAAGAATATAACCACCTACTTAAAATCATGGGGCTTTATTTGGTACAGTACTGGAAGGACACCGGATTCAGTAAGTATTTAATTATTGTATCAAGACATTCAAATTAAACTGATTTGTGTCCATGTGTCTACACATACACACACACACACAATTTTTTTTCTTTTTTTAAAGATTAAGTCCTCCCTCTCACCTAATTGGAAGTGCAGTGACTACTCACAGGCCAATCACCCAGTATTGATTGGCACAGGAACTTTGACCTCCATTTCAGCCTGTGTCAGTTTGCCTTTCCTTAGGCAACCTGATGTCCTTTGTTTAAGGGAGGCTTATTGTATTGGTGCTAGGCTTAGGGTAGACAGCTAGGCAGCTTCATCTGCAGCTCAGAACTCCAGGGTTCAAGTGATACACCAGTCTCAGCCTCTCCAGTAGCAAAGACCTCAGATTTGTACCACCACCGTGGACTTCTTTAGTCAGGTGACCGTTAATTCATTAATCAGTGTGGCCTGTGCCTATAACTCAAAGACTTGAAAGAAACTTCCCTTTACCCATAAGAAATACAAAAAGCAGCACATTTGAAGTCAGGTGGTAATACTGAAAACAGGAAGTGATAGCTTCCAACTGATTGAATAATAGAAAAGTATCATAAGGAAACAGAAGTGCCATTAAAGCATTTCAGTTTGGGGCCATATAGAATAAAATAATAGCCTCTGAAGGCAATACTTTATTGCAGTATAGAGCAATAATCAATGAATTTGCTAAAAGAAAAATTAAAATCTGTCTAATATATTAAATTTAAAAAGACAGGAAGTAGATAACTTTTAAGAGGATTTCTCTCAAAATTGTACAAAAGTAAATACAATAGTTGATGCACATAAATAAGCATCACTTACCTAGAAGGCTCAAATATACAGAAAGACTTATTTCTCAATGCTTGTACACATGCAAAACACAAAAATTATATTGTCAGGGGACTTCATTGACCCTAGGAAATAGAAAAGAATATTTGCATAACGACATTCCTGTCCTTTAGAATTTGAAGTTAAAAATGTGATTTTTTTTGTTGTCACTTGAAGTTGTCATTTTAAAACCTCTTTCTTTATCTTTACCTATCTCTGCTTGTTCCTTGAGTATTTTCAAGAAGTGAAACAGGGAGGAAAAGAGAACAGAGATATAGAAAGAGAAATCAACAGCCAAATTGGGATAGGGTTTGGGGCAGGGAGTACAAGGAAGAGAGAAGAAAGGGGATAAACTAATTTTACTTGCCAAACTTGGAAATTCAAGACAGGAAAGTGACAGGAAAATCTTTTTTTCTATATTTTTATTGTTATGAATATTGAAGCTATACAATCCAATAAATATTTGTTAAGTGACTACCATGTGCCAGCTACTGTGCTAAAACACTGGGGGAGACAATTAATAAAAAGACAGTCCCTGCCCTCAAGGAGCTTACTACCTTAAGCCGGAGACAACATGCAAAAGAAAGCAGGAAAGTGGGGCGTGGGGGGAAGGGATGAGACACAAACAGGATAAGACATCAGAGTAGGGCCATCCTTTTCTGTGGAGTTGAAACCAGACAGGGCAATGAGTGCAAGGTGAAGGGAGGTGAAAGTCCAGTTTCTGCCTACTGTAAAGGGCAGAGTATATTCTGTCCTCTGGCCCTCCAAACAGAGAGAGAGGAGGTTAATGTAGGTGATGTCAATTAAGGCTTGAGTTCACAGCATGGTGGTGAATTTAGAAGAGATGAGCTTATCCTGGGAGGGGCATCTTATTCCCTGGAGTTGAAACCAGGCAGGACAGCAGATTCAAAGTGGAGAAATAAATTTAAAACTTAGGAATAAATAAGGCACTAGAATAAACTCAACACCTACCTTTTGGCCTTTTGGCATTAAGAAGAAAGAGAAGACAAGAAAAAATAGGTAAGAATTTTCTACATGATCTTTTCCCTTGTCATTTTTATAAAAAGGAAGTGCTAGGAAATAAGCATCAAAAGCTCCCTGGAAACTTAATTTAAAAAAATTCCAACTCATTAAAATTTTCATTATCCTGTCCATAGTTAATAGTGTCATACACAGACTCAATCTTAACTTATAGCTGCTTTCTCCAAGTATATCCCTTTTTGTAACCATGTCTCTCTGTTCTTCATATATGTCAGTCCCTTCCTCATTAACTGCTCTCCTCTGTGGGTAAGAGGCATGGGGCAGAGTCACAGAGCTAGCCTTGGAGTCAGGAATTCCTGACCGACACCTATTGCTAGTGTGACCTTTGTCATGTTACTTAGCCCTAGGCTCTTCTCCAAGACTGGAAGTTGAGCCAAAGGTACTGATTTCCAGAGGTAAAGATGATTTCTTTCTAGAACTATCCCTGTCATCCTAGACATTTAGCCACTCCTCCATTAGCAAGTTACTGTCCTAATATATGTCCTCTTTTGTGCTCACTTACCTCCCTAAAAATATTCTTTGCGATCTTTCAAAGAACAAAAAAGCCAGTTCATATCTTTAAAGTTCTTAGCACTAGACAGACTTAGAATTTTTCTTTCCACTCATCACATTCTTTTTATCCCCAGGCCCTAGCACAGTGCCTGGCACATAGTAGGTGCTTAATAAAAGTTTTTTGGTTGATTGATTAAATAAATCCACAAGTAAAGGACACACCTAGAAATGGGAATGAAGGGGTTAGTTAGTCTGAGATTGGCAGAAGGCCTATTAAAGAGGGTTGAGAGAAAGGAATAATATTAATAATCTTAGCTAACATTTATATAATGCTTTAAGATTTGCAAGTGCTTTACATAGATTATCTCTGAAAGGAGGGAAGAGAGAGCTTCCACCTTGCTTGATACATGCATCTTACAGTGTCATCATAGCCTTATTAAGACTTGAATATCCAACTGGGCTAGGTGGTAGAGACCTGAATGAGTGGTCTCTGTAAATAGCTGTAAGGTGATCATCCCTCAGGGCAAGGCCACAGAAACAACTAAGCATGTGTGACATGTGACTGATACTGCCTGTATTATAGGCCACGTAATTTTAATACTGGAGATAATGAAAAGCATTTGGATAGAATTTTTACCTTATAAATAAAAGATGCAATCTTTGTATTTGCTGTAAATCTCATCTGTTTCTATGGAAAATTGTGTCCTGGGTTGAATCAAATCAGCAGAAAGGGAAACGTAGAGGCAATGCCTTTGTGTCATTTATAAAATCTATCTACATTTACTTCTGCCGTCTCAGAAACATCTTTCCTCATCTGACCATCATTCTCTTTTCCAAATCTGACCTCCCCTCACTGTCTTTTCCTGGGGCTTCTGTAGCTCCCGGTGCCATTTCAGTGAAATGAAACTATTAGACCTTAGTTTGAGGCAGTGGTGGAATTCAAATGAATTAACAACTGATTCTCCATGGAATCCAGCTGAGGTGCCACCCCTGGCCCCACCCCACCAACAACCGGTTTGCAGGCCCCACTCAGACCAGCTGAATCCCACTACTGATTTGAGGGGTGGGGATAGACGGGAGAAGGGAAGAAGCACTAAATGAGATTTGTTTGAGCCAGAGCATTTATATACTTCATAGTTATCGAGTTGTTCCAAGATAGAGCTAAATTAAGCTGGTGCAGTGAGGCAAAGTTTAGGGTACAGTCAGTGTCATGTTTCTCAGAGTAATCTGATATTCCAATTCAATAGTGCTTGCAAATTAAAATAAATTCTGCCAATATTCAGGAATATTCATTGTTCATATGTGTGTGTGTACTTATATATAAAACACACACATACACACACATGTATATATATATGTGTATTTATAAAACATCTTTTTAAAAGGGACATAATCCAATAACCAAATGTAGAAAATTGCTTTGGCATTTGATTTCTGACATTGTTTGGATTTAAGTAGATGTGATCACAGTAAGGCAAATAACCTAAAAGAAGGAGGAAGTATAAAACCTCTTTTGCTTCTTTACAACTAGAGTCTTAAGTTAAATAAGCAGAACCTAGACAAAGCATAGAAGGCAGAATTGAGCATTTCTTTTTAAAGATTTGGATGAGGAAATAATCATTTTAACTTGTCTGGTTTCCTCAATTAAAAAAAGTTGTGCCTCTTTAAAATGTGCATAGTAGTTTATGACCCAATTAATTTCTAAAAATCAAAAGAGTTATTTTGCTAAAAAAAAAAATTCAGAGGCTAAAGGCTTGACCTGAGAGGGCTCAGAGGTATAAGAAGAGAGAAATTATTTTATTTATTTAATTAGGCAAAAGAACATGCTAAAGAAAACAAGTGGGTTTTTAAAATCTAAATGGGGGGAAGGGAAGGATCAAAGAATGGATAGGATCTCTGTATGGACTCATTAGAATAATGATAAATGGCCCCAGAGAGAGACTGTTTAAGTCTTGCTTCCATTTTGGCAAAGAGAATGACCAAGACAAAAGTGGCTAATAGGGAATTCATAGAAACATAGGATCACTTCTAGAGCTGGAAGGGACCACAGAGTTCCATCTGATCCATTTTACAGTTAAGGAAGCTGAGCCCCAGAGCAATGATCTAGGTCACACAGGTAACAGAGCAGAGAAAGGATTTGACCCCAGGTCCTGTGACTCTGGAGCCAGGGCTTTTTTAACTAATGTGACTGGCAGATAGTGCCTGAATGCTTTGGATGAATTCAAGTGAGCAGGTCCAGATGAGCCCCACTCCATGGTACTCAGAGAACTGGCAGGTGTGTTTGCCAAGCCCTTGACAGTGATACCTGAAAGATCATGTTATCAAGATGGGGAACAACGGGGAACCGTAAGGTTGGAGCAGGGCGGATGTCCCATTATTTTCACTAAAAGAAAACACTAGGGTCTTCCAGTCAGAGGCCAGTGAGCTTGACTCCAATACCTAGCAAAATTTTAGAATGTGTTATTAAAGGATACTTACTGAGCATCTAGAAAATGAAGAGGTTAACACAAAGAACAGAAAGAATTAACACACAAGAGCGCTTCAAGCCCAAACAGCTCATAATAAGATAAGCTTTATTTCTTGTTATGTTGAGGTTGTTAAGATGATAGGTCAGAGGAATGCCGACAGATATTGTTTACCTAGATTTTAGCGAAGTGTTTGGCAAAGTCTCTCAGATTATTCTTGTGAAAAATATGAAGAGATAAAGGCTAAGAGATGATACAGTTAGATGTGTTTGAAACAGGTTGAATGATAGGACCCAGAAGTTGTCATTAATAGTTGTTATCATTTTGAACAGGTCTCCAGGGGGAGGACCCAGGGATCTGTGGTTGGCCCAGTGCTTTTAATTTTTATCAATTACTTGGACAAAGACTTAGGTAACATCTCAGAGAAATCTACAAGAAAGAACTAGAGTTCAAAAAAAATCTCGAAAACCTAGAACATTGAGCAGAATCTAACAAGATGAAATGTAATAGGAATAAATGCAAAATCTTACAATTAGGTTCATAAAAATTCATAGTGATAGATGGAAGAGATATATTAGTCAGCAGTTTGCTTGAAAAAGCCCTTTTTTAGTGGACTACATGTTCAATTTCATATCAGAATGTGATGATGAGTAAGATGACTATTATTTTATTATGCATCAGGAAGAGGGCAATCAGTATTAGGGAAAGGATAGTACCACAGTACCTTGCTCTGGTCAGAGAATTGTTATGTATATTGTATATTGATGAGCTGGAGAGAATACAGAGAAGGGTAGTGAGAATGGTGAAGAGTCTCAAGTTTGTGCTGTGTTAGGATCACTTCAATGAATTGGGGATGTTTACCCTGGATAAAAAAGGACAGTTAGGTGGTGCAGTGGATAGAGGGGCTTGGAGTCAGGAAGACTCATCTGCATGAGTCCAACTTCAGCCTCAGATGCTTACTAGCTGTGCGACCCTGGACAAGTCACTTAACTAACCCTGTTTGCCTCAGTTTCCTCCTCTGTAAAACGAGCCGAAGAAGGAAATGGCAAACCACTCCATTATTTCTGCAAAGAAAACCCCAAAAGGGGTCACAGAGAGTCAGACAAGACTAGAAAAATGACTAAACAACAACTGTGGATAAGAGAAAACTACAGGTATGGATATAATAATTATCCTTAAAAATATAAAGAGCTGACCTGCGAAAGACTTACTCTATTTAATCCCCCAAAGGCTAACCTAGGAGCAATGTGAGTAAGCTACAAAGAAGCGTTCAATGTCATAAAAAAATCTCCCTAACAATTAATTGGAGCTGACCACAACTGTAACTTTGATTTCCCTTCCTTGAGATCTTTAGGCAAATGCTAGATGTTTTATGTGGAATTCTTTAGATGCGGGTCAGACTCATTAGCTCCTGTGTTTAAAGTCTACACTTTGTCGAGTAGCTAGTTCAAACCAGCTCTCAGTTAATAATAAGGATGTCCAAGATGTCACTGGACCAAATCACAGAGAAGAACACATATCTTCAGTGTGTTCTTATCATATAAAGGGTGAGATACAAACTTTTCAGCCTGGCATTTTCAAGCCCTCCACAATCTGGCTATTGGCTGCCTTTTCAGACTAATTTCATATTGCTCTATATACTTTGTATTGCAGCCAAATCAATTTTCTAGCTATTCCCTGAATGTGACATGCCGCCTTCCATTTCCATGCCCTCCTCTTAGAATGCCCAGCTTCATTCAGGGCTCAGCTAAGATGCTACCTCCTACCCAAAACCTTTCCCAGTGCGCCAGATTTTTAGTGCTTTCTTGGTATTTGCTTATCTGTGTATATGTTGTATATAGGCACCATGGAGTCATGGGGAGATGACTGGCATTGGAATACATCAGTTTAAGACCTACATCTGACACAGATTACTGCGTGTCCCTGAGAAACCCTCTCAGTACCCTAGCTAGGTGTTATAGAGTTTATCAAACTGAGTCTGTTGTGGATGTTTCCCTGCTGGGAGTTCTCTATAAACTCTGGGTTCTGGACCAAGCAAGTATGTTCTGTCTTCCTAGTAGAATGCAGACTCTTTAAGGAAAGAGACTGTTTTTCTTTCTGTTTGTCATCATATCTAACACCTGTCACAGGACCTTGAACACGTTAGGCACTTAATAGTTTGTTGAATATTGAAAAGCATCAATACTTGTTTTTCGTACGGTCTACTCTCATCAAATGATTAAAGTTAGTGCTCTAGAACATGCTTTCATTTCATTTTCTGACTTCACTTGTACTGAATTCATAGAATGTCTGTATTAGCTGGGGATAGGGGGTGCATTCAAGGTCATCTAGCTCAGCCCACTTATTTAACAGATGAGGAAACTGAGGCCCCAAGCGGTCAAGTGACTTGCATAGTGTCTCGTAGGTATTTAGTGGCAGAGCTGTGACTTGCACAGGCTCAGTAGAATAATATTTTTACATTTTCTGAGTTATTCTTTATGAAGACCCATCTTCTGAGTTCAAATCTGGGCTCAGACACTTCCTACCTGTAAGACTCGATACTCAAGTCACTTAACCTGTTTGCCTTAGTTCCTCATCTGTAAAATGAGACAGAGAGGGAAATGGCAAACTATTCCAGTATCTCTGCCAGGAAAACCCCAAATGGGCTCATGAAGCGTTGGACACGATAAAACAACTCAACAAAAACACTTCTTTCTGAAAGGTCTCAAAGCACTTTACCTAGATTTAGGTGCAAATACCCTTGCCTTTTCTGAAATTCAGTAGATTTTAATTGTCTTGATCTGATTTCTTTTCCTTAATCAAGACACTGTGGAGGAATTTAAATGGGCCAGAAAACTATTAGAGGAATTAAAGGTTGTATAAGAGCCTCAAATATAAAATACTGCAATAATACAAGAAAGGTAGCATGGAGCGGTAGATTGTGAACTGGCCGTGAGCTCAAGAGGACCTGGGTTCAGGTCCTACCTCTGACTCTTTACTGGCTGTTACCCATGTCAGTTCAGTTCTTAATGTCAGGCAAACTACAAAACAGTTGCTCATCTTCCCTGGTAGAGTTTCCTCATTGGGGAGCTCTCTGCTGCAGATGGAATCACAGATCAGGGCCCAAAACCAAACAGAGCCCAATAAAACATGTAAAATTTCAGTTAAAGAGAAAACCACAGCCTTGGGAAGACGATAAAAGGTCATCCAGATGGACAAATCAGCCAAACGTCAGTCTTTCCTGGCATGTTGAAGGATAGCTCTGAATATATTCTTGGAAGAAAAACAAAGTATCCTGACCAAATCCAACTCTGCCTTGGAAGAAGGGTAGACAGTTTGTTGTTGTTACTGGTGGCGGTGGTGTTACTGTTATGGGTAGAGCTTGGAGCCACCTGGTTGGGGTGTGGCCCAGATGGAAAGAACCTAAAAAAACAACCAAGAATTTGCTTCATTGCCTGTAGAGGGGAAAATGTCAAAGCAGTCTGAAATTTTAATGATAGTAGCTCACATTTCTATAGTGTTTTAAGATTTGCAAAGCTCTTTACAGATATTTTGAAATTTCATTCCTGGCAGATAAGTACTGTTATTATCCCACAGGTACAGTGCTTGGCACATAGTAAACACTATATAAATGTTAGCTATTATTATTGTCATTATCATCCCCACTTCATAGATGAAGTAGCTGATTTACCCAAGATCGCACAGCTAGTAAGTGTGTTGGGCTGGATTTGAAGTTAGGTCTTGCTGACTCCAGGTCTAGTGTTCTGTCTATTTAACTACCTACCTTTCTTTATGAAAAAAAAAATAACAGTCTAACATGGGATTTTAAACAAAATTTGAGATTCTTTCACTGTTATCCCTGTGAAGATGATTCCTAATCTATATATTCAGCCAAAGTCTCTCTCTCAGGCTGCCATCTTGGATCATTAATTGCCTTGTGGACATTTCAAAATGTCCAGTGTATATCTCAGAGACATCTTAAACTCACCGTGTCTAATACTGAACTCATTGTCTATCCCCCTGATCCCTAAACCCTCTCACTTCAGACTTACCTATTTTTGTCAAAGGAACCACCATCCCTCCAGTCTCCCAGGTGCATAATCTCAGCATTATTCTGAATTCCTGCCTCTTCCTCACCACACACATCCATCTACTTGGTCATGTTCTACCTACATATATCTGTCAAATCCTATCCCTTCTTTCCATTACCTCATGCCAGGTCCTCATCAATTCCAGTATGGATTATTGCAGTAGCCCGCTAATTGTTCTCTCTGCCTCAAGTATCTCCCCATCCTTACATCTTATAAATTCTATCTATATCTATCCTATAAACTGCTGCCAAAGTAATTTCCCTTAAGTGAATATCTGACTATGTGACTCCCCTACTCAGTCAACTCCAGAGGCGTCCTCTTGCCTCCAGGACAAAATATAAACTCCTTTGTTTAGCTTTTCAAGCTCTTCGCAATCTGGCCCCAAACTATCATTCCACCTTCATTGGAATTGCTCCCCCTCCTGCTTTCTCCAATCTAGAACCACTGGGCATTAACTATTCACCGCCCAAGACATTCTTCTGTTTCTTCTCTCTGTAGTTTTCCTCTGGTGGTCACGTGTGCCTAGTGTCCACTCCCTCTTTACCTTCAACCCCTGAGTCCATCTCTTCCTCCAGGATCTTCTTCATGAAACCTTTCCTGAACTCCCAAATATTAGTGCCTTTCCTCCAAACTACCTTCCATCTAAGTCCTGTGTATTTATTAACTTGATATCTATTCTTTGTGCAAATGTGTGTGAACTTCTTACAAATAGGGATTGTTTCATTCTTTGTACTTGTTTCTGCAGGCTCTAAGTGCCTAGGAAGTAGGAGGCACTTAATCCATACTTGTTGATTGTCTTAGGAACTTCCACTGATGCCCTACTATGATGGTCATTTGTGTGTGGAGGCGTCCCTAAGCGATTCATAATTGTTGTATCAGGAGAATACAAACTCTAGTAGGTTCTGCCAAAGTGGGATGATTCCAAATACCAGACCAGCACTAGACTGCATGTCTGACATTGAAGGATGGGCCAAAAGGCAAGCAGGCTCATTACTAGATTGGTTGTAGCATGATGAATTTTTCTGCCACAACCCATTGTAGATGACTTGTCATTTGCATCCATGGGAAAGGAGTACCCGCAATATTAGGGATCTATTGAATCAAATGCATAATAGATAAGAAGGCAGCCTTGGAGTCAGGAGAATCCTGGGCTCAGGTCCCACTCACCACTGACACACTCTGCTTGTGTGATTCGGGATTAGACTTAATCTTTCTTTTCTATCCTGCGCAACAAAGATGGAGAGTCAGTAACGTCCTAAATTCCAAAGGTCAACAGAGAAGAACCACAGAGAGGAAAAATGCTTTATCTGTCAGGTGAGACTATAACCTTTTGGTTTAGAAACCTGGTTCCCAAAAGAGCCAGGTAGTAAAAGGGCTGCGCAGCATTAGAAGAGGGAGCTTCTTCTCCAGGTAGTGAAATGACAAGTCCAGTCTTTTAACCCTTCTCCCTCCCTTGTTGACTTAGACTTAAGGGAAAGGATCCTAGGATGATGTTGTTCAGAGGAGTCAAATGCAGGGCCTGTGGCAGCATTTATCCTGGCCCCCAGTCTGGCACAAACCAGATTAAAATTTAATTGAGAAACATTTAACAAGAGAAATGAAACTTCATTAGGACATAATTTGTGGTTTTTTGAGTCAATATGTTGCCAGCAAGGATCCTTGTGTAAGGTTTAGTGGCATTTCACAGCACCTTGTTGTTCAGTCATGTCTCACTTTTCATGACCCCATTTGGGGGTTTCTCGGCAGTGACGCTGGAGTGGTTTGCTGTTTCCTTCTCCAGCTCATTTCATAGATGAGGAAACTGAGACAGGGTTGAGTGACTTGCCCGGGGTCACACAGTCAGGAAGCGTCTGAGGCTGAATTTGAACTCAGAAGGGTGAGCCTTCCTGACTCCAAGACCAGCGCTGTATCCACTGAGCCACCTAGCTGCCCTCCTTGACATCACTGCTGTAGTCCAAGCATCTCATGAGATGCAGAAAGGCTTAATAGCTAGATGGATAGTAAGGTCACGCAGACAGTAAGTAGCTAAGGTTGTATTTAAACACAAGTCCTCTTTTGAAACAGCTGGAAAGAGCAGTGGATGGAAGATCTGCATTCAAATGCAGCCTCAGACACTTACCAGCTCTGTGACCTGAGGCAAGTTATTTAATCTCTGTTGTCTCAGTTTCCTCAACTGGGGCATAATAATGGCACCTACCTCTCAGTGATGTTTTGAGGACCAAATGAAAATAATGTTTGTTTAAAAAACAGGAAAAAAACAAAAAAGGCTTAGCTCGGTGCCTGGCACATAGTAGGTGCTTTACAGATGCTTGTTCCTGGCGCACAGTAGGTGCTATACAAATGCTCATTCCTTTCCCTTTTCTTAGTATATGCCTTTGTCTTCAGAGAGTAGCTCAGGACAATCGATAATTAATTAACAAGTATTTATTAATTGACTGCTAAGTGCCAGGCACTCTGTATGGAAGGTGCTGGCAATACAAAGATAAAAAATTAAAGAGTCCCTGCCATCAAGGAGTTTACATTCTGTCAAGGATTGAGGCCAAGGATTAGCTGCAGTGCATGAAAAGATTATTTCCTGAGAAGGGTTAGTAACATCCTAAATGCCAAGGCTCGACAGAGAATAGCCACAGGCAGGAGAAATTCTGTATCCTTAGGGTGACACTATAATCCTTTGGTTTGGAAATTCTGGTTGCCAAAAAGACTAGGCGTTATCTTGTACCACCAAGGACTAAAATGTGCCTCTCTAGAGGCTATGCAGGAAATCTCTCCGTTATGGTGGGAAAGGAATCAAAGAAGGCTATATAATTAGAAATCAGGTGCATTAAATGAAATTGTAATTCAAACATAGACAGAGAGTCAATAAATACTTATTAAGGGTTTGCTATTGCTAGTGCTAAACATGGGATATAAAGAGAGGCAAAAACATGGTCCTTCCCCTAAAGGAGCTCTATTCTAATGAGGGAGAAAATATGCAAAGAGTTATGTCCTTATAAGATATGAACAGTATTAAAGGGATGTAATCTCAGAGGGAAGGCATTGGAGGAAAAAGAGAGAAAAAGCCTCTTGCATATAGAAGGTGAAATTTTAGCTGGGCATTGAAAGAAGCAGGAGAAGCCAAGAGATGGAAATGAAGAGGAAAGAATTCTAGGCATGGGGGACAGAAAATTAAAAGTCAGAGTTGTTATATGGAATGTTAATGTTTAAGCCACAGCGAGACGGCCAGTGTCCTTGGATCATAGAATAGGTGAAGGGGAATCAAGGAATGGTAGTAGGTGTCTGGGTTCAGAAAAACTTTAAAAGCCAGTTGGGATTTTCTCTTTCATCCTGGAAGTAATAGGGAGTCATTGGAGTTTATTGAGTTTGGGGATGAGATGGTCAGACTTTGTTAATGGAAGTCTCTCCATTATGCTAAGAAAGGGCTCAAAGAGGAGAATAATTGAAGACAATAATTGGAAATTAGGTGCATTAGAGAAAAGTAGAGTTTTAGCATATTTTTAATATCTGCCATTCAGAAGGCTTTTTGAGGGATTAAAAAAGTGTATATAATAGTCCCTACAGTCAAGGAACTCCAGACTACAGGTATGTCCTAAAGTTGTAGGTGGCAATCCCCTTGTTAGAGGTTTAGTTTCCATATTTGAAGTGGGAAATAAAAAAAAAAACTGGAGAGTATTCAAATAAAACACAGTAAAAATGATTAAGAACACAGAAATAGGATTGATGAAGAAAGAGCAGAAGAGTTGAAAGTATTCCATCTAATGAATATAATAATGAAAAGAAATAAAGCTTACTTCAGTGATATTACTTGAATGATTTTTTTAATGATGACACCAACCCCATGAACTCAGTGTCCCTGAGTACAGAACTATAGGAAATGACCTACATTGCTGTAAATGAGTACATAACTGTCCTAAATCACTTAAAGTTACTTTATCTAAATGCAAACTGAGGCAAGACCCATCAATTGAAGAGTGGCTGAACAATTGTGGCATATGAATGCAATGCACTAATATAATACTATAAGAAATGATAAAGGGAAGGTTTCAGAGAAACTTGGGAAGACTTGAATAAACAGAGAATAAAGTGAATAGAACCAAGGGGACAATTTAGACAATAACATGATAACATAAAGACAAATACTTTTGAGAGATGAAAAACTCTGATCAATGCAGTAATTATCCATGATTTCAAAGCACCAATGAAGAAATGTGTTTTCTACCTCTTTGACAGACAGAGCATGGGCTCAAGACAGAGAAGGAAACCTACATTTTTGGACAGGGCTGATGTGAGAATTTGGTTTGCTTGACCATTTGGTTTGCTTGACCACAAGGCAAGGGTTTACAAGGGCTTAGTTTTTTCAGTGAGGAAGTAGAAGAGAGAAAATAAATAGTTCTAAATAAAATGAAAGCTAAAAATAAAGCAATAGAAAACAAAAACCTTACTCTACCTAGAAGGACTACATCGTAGGACTAAAAGAACTTTTGGATGTGATTACAGAATCTTTTTGATTTGGCTTACTGATTTTTTGAGGAATCATGAACAATAGTAAAGATGACTGAGCCCTGGACAATAGGGCACAGAGCCTGGCAAATAATAGGCACTTGTCGAATGACTGTTGACTGAGACGGGCATATGCCACCCTCATTTTCCCCAAAAAAGAAGACAAACGTGGATAGACCAGTGAGCTTAATGTTCATTTCGTGCATAATTCTAGAAGAGAGCATTAAAAGATGGATTGTGAGTACTTGGAATGTGGAGCATTGATCACCATGTGACATCATAGATTCATTGAGAATATGTCATACTGGGGGCAGCTAGGTAGCACAGTGAGTAGAACACTGGCCCTGAAGTCAGGAGGACCTGAGTTCAAATCCAGCCTCAGACACTTGACATACTAGCTGTGTGACCTTGGGCAAGTCACTTAACCCCAACTGCCCTGCCTACCCCCCTCCAAAACAAACAAACAAACAAAAAGAATATTCATGCTGTACAGTTGAACAAGATGGAGAAAAGTGAAGGGGCGGACAGTGTAATTAGATGGAAGAGCTACTGGCCCCAAATTATATTGATGGATGGCAGCCTGGAGGTAGCTTTTTACATGGCTCCTTGCTTTGCTCTGCACTTTTTTAACCTTACTATCAATGACATGAATGAAAAGAGATTGTGTCATGTTTTAAAATATTGTTGTTTTTATAATTGTGTCTGACTATGACCCTTTTGGGTATTTTCTTGGCAAAGATATTAGAGTGCTTTGCCATTTCCTTCTCCAGCTTGTTTTATAGATCAGGAAGCTGAGGGTTAAGTGACTTGCCCAAGGTCAGACAGCTAAGTGTCTGGGGCTGAATTTGACCTCAGGTCTTCCTTACTCCAGGCTCTATCCCCACTGCACCACCTAGTTGTCCTTTAAAAAGATAAGAATGCGCAAAGTCCTCCACAGCTTCCAATAATGGGCCAAATCTAGGGATAGGCACCAGAACTGAATTGTGATTTCACCAGTAGAGGGAGCTCTCAGTGAGAAACTCCTACCAATTCAGGTTGACACCTCAGTAGCTCTTAGTTTCTGATGGTTACTTAGAGCATTGAGAGCTTCAGGCATTGAGTGTCACACAGTCAATATGTGTCAGAAATGTCACTTGAACCTAGGTTTTCCTGACCCCCAAGGCACTATAGCCCATAGCTTCTAAAGGGCCAAATCTAAAGAGACGAAGCTTAACAAGGAGAAATGTTAAAACCCTATACTTCAGTTGTTTAAAAAAATCTCATGATTAACATTTAGATGGCATATGAAGGCTTACAAAGTATTTTCCTTGCAACAGTCCTAAAAGGGAGGTAGTAAAAATATTATTTGCCCAATTTTACCCCTGGAGAAACTGAATCTCAGACAGGTTAAATGACTTATCCAAGGTTACACAGCTAGAAAGTATTAGAGCTGGGATTTGAACCCTAATCTTCTCATTTCAAGTCTAGCACTTCTTCCACGTATGGACTTGTGCCTACCCAGTAGACCATACCGAAAGGGCCTGGAGTTTTTAGAGACCTGTAAGGTCAGTTTGTTACCATCGTGATGCAGCAGGCAAAAAGCTGGCATCATTTTATACATTAATAGAAGTGTAGTATTCAAAATAGGGATTCTTAATCTGGAATCCATGAGTTCTTAAGAAGTTTTTTATATTTCAATATATATTGAATAATATATTTTATATTTTATTTATTGATTATTTTTATCAATTTCTTTATCAATTATATCAATATTTTTACCAATCATATCAATATCAATTATATTTTATATCATATTTATTGATACATATATTTGATATATATTTGTATCAATTATATTTTGTCAATTATATCAATATTTTTATCAATTATATTTATCGATATATTTATCAATAAATATTTTATATTGTATTTCGATATATTACAATTGGTTTCCTTTGCAATCCTGTGTATTTTTACTTTATACGTTAAAAAGCATTATTCTGAGAAGGTTCCACAGGCTTTACAGGATTTCCAAAGGAGTTCATGGAACAAAAAAAGGTTAAGAGTCCCTAGTTTAGAATAAGAGAATGCTTGGTCTTACTGTACTCTGTCTACCCTGGTCATATGTCTTTGGTATATTGTATTCAGTTCTGCAGACCACGTATTGGGGAGAACATTGACAAGCTGGAGTCTTTAAAGGGAAGGATGACCAGGACGGGGGAAGTACTTCAGACCATGTAATACCAGCATTAATTGATAGAATTGGGCATATTCATCTTTGAGAAAACCAAGGAGGGAGATGACAATTGCCTTCAGATGTTTGAAAGGTTTTCATATAGGAAAGGGATCAGACTTATTCTGCTTGGTCACAGAGAATAACACTAGAACCAAAGGATGAAAGTTATAGGGAGAGGTGCATTTGGGTTCAATATAACAAAAGATCTTTCTAAAAATTAACATCCAAAAGTTCAGTGGACTGCTGGAGATCCACATTTGGGGTTTAGATGATCACTTCTTGAGAATGTTGCAGTCTGTCTCAATCCCCCAAAACTGCTAGTCTCTTTCCTTCCAAGATTGCCTTCTATCTATTTTGTTCAGATTCGGCCTCAGACACTTACTAGCCGTGTGGCCCTGGGCAAGTTACTTAACCTTGTTTGCCTCTGGAACTGGAGAAGTAAATAGCAAACCACTCCAGTATCTGCAAAGAAAACCTCCAATGGGGTCATGGAGAGTCAGTCACTGAGGAAAATGACCAAAGAACAACTTCATGTTAATGTTGTATGTGCCAATCTGTATGGGAGCAGTCAGGCCCTTCCCACTGGCCTTACACCTACAGAGCACTAAACAACAGTCTGTCACCCCTGCCACATCAGACAGCCAGGGGATGTGAAAGGAAAGAGAAAAGATGGAACAAGAGAATGATAGGAAAGGTTGGAGTAGCTTTGTACTTGTTGGAGATAGGTTTTGCCTTGTTTTCCTTTAAACCAAGTATATAAAGACAGACTAGGTTAGGATTCCTTAGCCTTGTATATGTCATTAATCCCTTCTGACTCCTAAACTCCCAATGAAGCCTCCGGATTCCTTCTCAAAATAATTTTTTAAATGCATAAAATTTATAGGAGCATAAAAAACCGATTACATTGAAACAAACAAGCATTTTTTTCCCATCTGACTTCACAAATCCCTGAAATCTATTTACTATAAACGAGTCTGTGGACCTCACATTAAGAATCCCTGATGTTGATATTTCATGAGGCCAAATATCAGCTATCAAGCTTCGCCTTGAATTGATCAGTGGTGGTTCTCAAGGCCATCTTTGCTAAGAACAAAAGGTAACTTTTGATGAGAAAAAGGATCATGAAAGGAGATAAGGAAGAGTGGGTATGAAATTTCTGTTCTTGGATATGTATTTTTTAAATTTTGAATTTAATACGTTGTTGTTCCCTATGGGGCTTTATAACCCCATAGGCCACGGCACACCAGGCCCTTCTATTTTCCCCTGTCTCCCAGAGTCTGTCCAAGCTCATGCTTCCATGACACTATCTACCTTCTACCAACCCCTTCTACTTTTACTTTCAATCTTTCCCAATGTCAGAGTCTGTTCCAATGAGTCCTATCTTCTCACTATGTGGCCAGAGTATTTCAGCTTCAGTATTTGTCCTTCCAGTTAATAGTCTGAATTTAACACATGTGTGTATGTGTGTGCGCACACATACATAAACATATGTGCATGTGTGCCCATATGTACATGTGTGTATATTTACACATACATGTATGTATGTGTATATGTGTGTGTATACACACACACACATACACATATACGCACATACACAGAAAAAGAAGAGTGTATATATAAACGGCAACTAGCTAGGTAGCAGAAGGGATAAAGGACCAGGCCTAGAGTCAGGAAGACTTGAGTTCAAATCCAACCTCAGACACTTACTAGCTCTATGACCCTAGATGGGTCATCTAATTTCCGTCTCAGTTTCCTCAACTATAAAATGGGGGTAATGGCACCTACCTCAAAAAATTATTATAAGGATCAAATGAGACAGTATTTGTAAAATGCTTAGCATTGTGCCTGACATATAGCAGGTACTATATAAGCATTAGATATTATAATTTTTATTAAAATAAAAAATTCCTGTTACATACTGCTTGCTTCTTTTAAAAAGTATATAATAAATTTAACACATATTTTTTTAAAGCTATATTGCTTGTTTGTATCTCCTCTGTTCTCTTCCATTCACTTTTAAAGATGCCTTAGTGGCTTTCTTTTCTTTTTTTCTTCTTTTTCTGGGCAACATAGTTCAACATAGTTGATCGTTCCCCTCTCTCCTCCAAATTCTATCCCCTTGTCCCACATAGTAATCCTTCGAGTCATGGATTTTTATTTAAAACAAATTAGTTACTCCTCTAAATAGATCCCCTCCCATCAAGGAAGGGGTTTAGATACTTCCCCCACCTTGTACTTCTTTAAAGCTGATCTGATAACTACACTTAGCTTCATTGGTTTTGACAGAGACAGAAATCCCAGTTTATTCTTTGCTCTTTCTCAAGTAAGAGTTTGTGTATTTGTTCTCTCCTTTGCTTAATTGTTTCATTGAATTTCACCATATAATAGTTTTGAAAAGACGTAATAAAATACATTTCTGTACCCAGTAATGACTATGTTCTTACTCCAGAGAGAGTTCCGGCCATTTTAACAGTGCTTCCTTTGTGGTAACGTTTCAAAAGTTTGGATAAATGAGGCTCTGTAATTTTTCTGGAGAAGGAAATAGCAAACCATTCTAATACCTTTGCCAAGAAAACCCCAGATTGGGCCACGAAGAGGCAGGCACAACCAAAAATGACTAAACAACAACAACAAAATTTATCATAAGACCTATCTTCTGTAGAAGAAGTGTGCCAACTATGGGGGCAGCTAGGTGGTACAGTGAGTAGAATACCAGCCCTGGAGTCAGGAGGATGTGAGTTCAAATCCGGCCTCAGATACTTGACACACTTACTAGCTGTGTGCCCTTGGGCAAGTCACTTAACCCCCAGTTGCCCTGCCTTCCCCGTTGCCTGCAAAAAAAAGGAAGTGTGCCAACTAGCAGTATGACCTTGGGTTAGTCCTTAGCCTCTCTGGAAAGTGAGGAGATTGGACTTGAAGAATTCTCTAGAATTCTGTGACACCAAGTTATTATAGTCATTCGGAACATGATTTTTGTTGTTACTTATAAGAGACCCCTGAAAACCTAATCAGATTTGTTTAGGGAATTGTGAATCTTCTTGAATTACTCTAGCATTTTTTTTCCTCATACGAACTTCTATAAGAGAATATATGACTTTAATTCTCCATGTGTCAATCCCAGATCTTCACATAATTTAACTGGTTACACTGGGCTTTACTAACCAAGGTCTAGGAACAGACTTATTCTTGAAAATTAGATGTGTGCTCTGGGCCAATAACAATTTATAATAAGACAATATTAACGAAAATGGATTTTTTAAAATGTCAGGATAAGTTGAGGGGTAGAGTTGGCTAGTATAGTATCATAAATTGATAAGTTTTAGGTTGTCTACAAGACTATTGTAGTGGATATGTGGGAATCTTTGAAATTTACAGGAAGAATCTATCTTTTCTTTTTTTTCTTCAAGTTCTCAAATTTCATCATTTGCTGTTAATTCACCTCTGGGCACAAGTGCAAATTTAAAACCTTCATTAAGACACATTAACCCAAACAGCAGTGATTAAAACAGAATATTAAAAATATCCATCATAATGTACCACTCCATTAGCGAAGACACATTTCAAACAATGACTTTTATATAATTTCATGCCAGGGCAGGACAGACAAGGTTTTTCATAAATGAGGCACCACATCCTCCATTTCCCCACATTTAGAATTTGAGAAGTATAAGCATGTGAGCATATTCTCAGTTCAGTTGTCGCTGTCATAATAGTAGATAGTTCAGAAAGAGAATCTTTGGCGTTCGTTATTTAGAGGTTTTTAGATTCAGGTGGTGACCTTGTATTTCAGTTGGAAGAAAATTAGTATTGATATCAGTCAATCAACAAACATTTAATTAAAGAAAAAAATATATACGGAGAGAACCAAGATATCCCTCTGCCAGTTATCACTTTTGTCATATCTGATTCGATCTCCTGTTTAAAAGTATGAAGTAGTGGGCTTAATAATTTGGGTCTAGCAGCCCTGTGGCATAAAGAGGGGCATTAATGTTTGCATGTGTTTGTTGTGCTATTCTCACTGCATGAAAGGCAATGTGGCCTGTTGGATACAGAGACCTGACCTTGGAGCCAAGAACACTTGGGCTCAAACCCTGCCGCTGGCACATACTGAATGTGCCTGTATGTTTTTATGCTCAGAGTCTGCGCTCTAGAACAAAGAGGTGTCAAACATGCAGCTAAACCAGATTAAAATGGAAATGGAAAATGTTTAACAAAATGAATAAAAATATAATCAAACATATTGTTAATGTGTGGGTTTCTAAGTTAATGTGCATCCTGAAGGGATCAGTTTCTATTTGAGATTGACATCACTGCTCCAGAATTCTATTCCTTAAAGGGAACCTCTCAGGTTTCTCTGTATATGTTGCGTGTTGATGTAAAGTAAGGATCGAATGAAAACCTTGACACTAGGATGGAAAGGGAATGGAACTATAAAGGAGAGAGGGGAAAATCAAGAGCATCTGGAATTATTCAGGATAAAGAAACCTTGTCTAAGAACATGAATGTAAAAATTTATGAAGAATTTTAAGGGTGGCGTTTAAATTAAATGAGGAGAGTCCCTTATGGAAACCTTTAGTAACAACAGCTCTAAATGTTTTATTTCTTCAAAATGCGTTACGTTGCTCATTTCCTTATCCTTGTATAACTTTTTTTTAAGGTAATAGAAATCTGATGCTGTTCTGGAATGAATTTGGGTACCAGAGTAACAAGTGGTTGGAGAAGCCTTTAAATTCTGCTCGGTACAGAAGAAGACAAGCCAGTGAGATGCCGTTCCTCATTCAGTGTGGCAAGTGTGGTCCCCATATGGTTGGTGAAGGGCAATGCAATTTGTAGTCAGCTCTGAGTTATCCCTGGCAGTGGAGAGGACCAGTAGTGGGGGAGACAGATGATTTACCACCATCCCGAGATCTGCTCTTGTTCCCTCTTGAAACTTCTTAGGGCGTGTCCGTCTGCTGTCATACAGCAGAGGGGCGGCTGAGTAAAGCTCTGGAGAGCAGCAGTAGCGAGACTGGACAGAGGGAGGAAATAGCCTTGTATGACATGGATGATTAAGAGTTCATACATTCATGGTTCCAATAACTGAGAATGCCAAATCCAAATCGATGCCGAATCTCCATTTCTTTGCAGCCTAACCCTGTCAGCTTTTCATTCAATCATTCTGTCCTTTTTCCAAATGGCTCTTTAAGACTATATGCAAATGTAATTGGGAAATATGTATTGAAATAAATACATATCTTAAAAAGACTGTATACGCAAAAAATTGGAAATAAACATTTTTAAAATTTTGATTTTGTTCATTTCCTTAACTGAAACATGGTGCAGTGATATGTTTTAAAATCATCCACCTCTTCTATTCTATGTCCCCTGAAAATGATTGGGAGAGATCAGACCTTATACCCAGTGGGAAGGCACCATTCTTGAGTTTATGCTAGATGTAGGATCTAGCGCATCCCTGATGCTTAAAAGTTACACAGGACGTTATAGTAGCTGCTTAAATCAGTCCGTCTTTGGACAAATTAGATTCAATCCTGCATTGTCATTTTATGGCGGAGAGGGATAGTTTCCACACAAATTTGGGTACACAATAGCAGTACTGTCCACATTAAGACAGTCTACATGTACACAGTTGGTATTGGGGAAGAAATAGTTTAAATTCAGCCTAACATTTGTATGCTGAATTTTGTCAGTTTTCACAACAGCTGAGAGTTGAACTATTTTTTCCAGTTTCTTTTTGTGTGCATATAGCCTTAAAAAGTAGGATGGTACTTGTAACAATTTTTAGCATGTTTGTTGGCTAAGACAGGAGTTCTAAGTGCAATGATTTGTTTTTGTTGTATCATATAAAAGAAATGGTACAGTCTTTCATATTGGAATATTTATATTCATATTAAAAGCAAAAGAAAAGCTCACATACATTTTGGCCTTCCCATCTTATTTTTTAACTCTTATTTCTCCATACATACAAGCACATGCCTACTCAGCTCATGGTATTGGCAGTTATTAATTTTACTAACTCATAGCCTGAGGAGATTTTTCCCCATGCAGACAATTGAAGAGATTTTCCAAAACTGACAAAGTGAATACAAATGACTAATCATAAAGACAACTAACATTTTGATCAATATAGTACTTCCCATAATATTTATAAGGGGAAATTTCAAGTTTTGTGATAGTATATAGTTTTCTCATGGTTTTCCAGTGATATTAGAAACTTTCATTTTATCTGAGATATTAGTTAAAATATCTCTAAAAGAATTTAAATAATTTCTTGACTTATATGAGTTTTAAAGCCTATCATCATTTTATTTTAACCCTTAAAAATTAAAAGATTTATTTATAACTATCTTGAGCCAACCATCTATGAATTAGTAGATAAATTGTTGACGAAGGACAAAGAGGTTAAATGTCTTGCTCAGAGTCACACAGCAAGGAAGTGGTCAGATGTGAAATTTGAACCCAGGTCCTCCTGAAAGCAAGACCATGCTTGTATTACACTGTCTTCATTCCTAAATACAAGATGCTTCTTTGAACAGATAATGTGTTGTAGTTGATAGAGGGCTAATGATGGACTCAGGAAGACCTAAATTTAAATCCTGCCTCTGACACATAACTAGTTATGTGACAGTGGGAAGCTGTTTGCCCTTTTGATTTTGCCTAAACTGTTCTTTAAGACTGTAAGTTACAGAACAGTTGTAAATCTGCTTTGGTGGAGAGAGTTTTTATGTCAGGAATTCCTTACACTGATGAAATGGTCCAGAAGGGAGAAAATATATAATTTAACCAAATAGTATAATGCAATTATATATAATTCTCTATTTTATAGTTTCCAGGTGATTAATAACCATTCAAGATGAAGTTGACTTTTGATAAGCAGGTTTTCAAATATTTCTCTTTTCTTTCCAAAATGTGGTATAAATTACTTTTTAGAAATTCCTCCACAGTCTAGCAACAACATTGCAGTAGGACTATACATAATTAAATGATGTTCGACCACAGCTTTATCTGGCTATTAATAGATGATCCTCTGAGTTTCTCTACACTGACAGTGCTATCCCTTATAGAATATGTGTCTCTGATTGCCTTTTTACTCAGATCTTTGCCTTAAATGGAGAGCTTTACCTTCTGCTGATGATTATAAGAAGAGAGAAAATCTTGGCAATTGGACTTGTGCTAATAATCCAAACCTCTTGGAAAACAGGTAGATTTTGATGGCATTTGTTCGCATGCATAGAATTATCTACTATTAAAATTCCCCTGTCATGCTGAAAAAAATAACTCCAGTGGGCTTCTTTTTAGTAGGGCCAACTTGGGATCTCCCATTTCCATCAACTGTTTTCTCTCATCTTTCAGGAAGCACATTAGGGGTAGAGAATCATTCTCAAAATTTCATTAATTCTGTCTCCTTTACAAATCAAAACAGTGTCACTTGTGATGAGAGACATGAGTTAAATTTAGCAGTGTTGACAGTTAAGTGATGGACCTTAAAGTTTAAAATAAAGTTCCTCTTGTATTTATAATTTTCTTATGAACTGACAAAATATTGACTATCTGTTTTCCATTTTATCAAAAAGAGAAATACTTAAAATGGTGGCAAGAGATATATGAACTCTTGACCATCAGGCTAGCTAATCAAGGGATGGTTAATACGGAGAGAGGGTTTATGTCTTATTTCCTAGCACTCATGAATAGAAGTAAGGAAAAATAGACTTTGTAAAGGGGGTATTGGCCAAGAGGGCCCAATCATCAGAGCGTGTTCTGTATAAACATAAAAGGAAATTATGAGTGTTCTCTAAAATTTGGATCCTCTTTGGCCATCCACCTCCTATTACAACTTGATGACCCCTCTCAGCCCTTTTCAGCTGTGTTTGTTAATATGGTGAATAGTAAAGTATCCACTTTAAATGCAAACCATCCTAGGACATAGTTTCTTTTTTTCTTTTTCTTTAAAAATTTCTTTTATTTTCAATTCATGGAACAGAACAAGCATTTCCATAATACAGTAGTGTCTTATAAAGGATCATTGTAAAATTCAGTCTCGACTGGGTACTGCTGCCTTCAGCTGTCCGGACATAAGAGAACACCATCAAATGAGTTTAGAGGTATTTATTATTACATAATACCCCAAAAAGATTTTTGCAACTTTTTAAGACCTGAAATATAACCAGACCTTGTGTTAGGTACAGTAGAATATCAATTTATTACCTTTTTAGAGAACTTAAATCCATTGTACAACTTATTAGTGAGTCAGAAGCATCCTTTCAAAGATCTTTTCCTCTTCTCTCCAGGTCAGATTCATGAATGGCACTAGTAATCAGAGTCACTGGGAGTGGTCAGCAAAGTTAATGCTTTGGGGAGGAGGGAGTAACTGTGATGAAGTAACAGATCCTGGATGTCAATTTAAGCGAATTTAAATTATACAATTAAATGAAAGTAATATTTCCAAAGGCTACAAATGAAGCCATTTTATGAATTTGGGGAAGGTTTGATTTTTGTTAAGCTGTTTTGTGTTCATATGCCTTAGGTACTTCAGGACATTGAGTCTAACCCATAACCCTTTCTATAAAATTGCCAACAAGTGGTCGCCTAGTTTCTGCTTGAAGACCTCCAATTTGGGGGATCATACTCTCTCCTAACGCAGCCTATTTTTCATTTTTGGGGTACTCTATCAGGATATTTCTCCTGTAGCAGTTCTGTATTTCTGAGTTTAAAAAAAAAAAGTTGACAAGAGCTCAGTCCTTTTACTGAAGTAAAAACAAAGCTTATGTAAATGGAGCCCCTAGTTGTCTTCAAATCAGCACTGTGGGTGGTTATATAGTTTTCCAATAATGCTTAAGATTTGTTTATTACACGCTTTTCTTGGATAATAACCAACACATTTTCTGTGAGTGAACTTAGAGATGTGGTTTTTTTTTTCTCATAGCAGGACTTGAATGCGAAAGTAACTAGTCCCTTTCATTCACAAAGTATTTTGGGGTTCTTGGAAAACATGAAGGGTGGGTCCTGTTGGCCTTATTTTGTTTTCCTTGCCCTATAAGCGGAAGAAAACCCTTTCTCCAGCCTTTTTGTTATATTCTCTAGGTACCTCCAGCTGCCATAAGAGA
Organism: Phalanger gymnotis; assembly: GCA_028646595.1. Taxonomy (NCBI): domain Eukaryota; kingdom Metazoa; phylum Chordata; class Mammalia; order Diprotodontia; family Phalangeridae; genus Phalanger; species Phalanger gymnotis. The sequence goes on along the minus strand of CM053622.1, from coordinate 525,930,009 downwards.
TTACTTGATTGCTATCAGAAGTCACACCTATGGAATGCTTTAACCCAGGTCTCTTCTGACCCAGTGTTCTTTCTACCACAGAATTTAAGCATGGAGAAGTAGGAGCTTTAGGGAAGGATTGTCACACCAGCATCTATCCTGGTTTGACCCATCTCCATCTCTAGCCAATTCCGAATATAGGGGTTACTCAGTGGGATCTGACCATGTTGACTATGATCAAACTAAAAGCTATAAAATTCGTGAAACCAGTAAATCTTATCTATCCAGAACAGAGTCAAGAGTCCACAAGTAAAGAAAATGGGGCAGCTGGGTGATATAGTGAGTAGAGCACCAGCCCTGGAGTCAAGAGGATCTGAGTTCAAATCCAGCCTCAGACACTTGACACACTTACTAATTGTGTGAGCTTGGGCAAGTCACTTAACCCCAATTGCCTTGTCTCCCCCACTCCAGAAAAAAAGAAGTAAAGAAAATAACTTCTATACAATTTAGATGCCACAAAAACCATTCAATGAAGCTCATGTACTTTATGCAGATTATCTCATTCCCACCATCATCTCAAAGCCGTTACCATTATTTTAGATAGGACTTGCAGTTCTAACACTTTTTATATGGCTTACGAGCTCAAAAATTAGAAGTAACCAGTTAGAAGGTGATAGAAGTGCTGCAGCAAGACATGGTGACATTTTCAGGATGTGAAAACCTGTGAAAGGAGGAACGAGACAGAAAAACTATAGACACAAAGATTTGAAAAGCCAAGTAGTCTGGGGTCATTTAAAGTTGATAATCTCTAGAGCCATTATTAATTCATTCAAAAATATTTCTTAATAATAAAAAATTAACATGCTTCTATTGTGTGCTAGGTACAATGAAGGACCTGTAGGAAAATAAGACCTTGTCCCTGTTATCATTCATTACAGACTAATAGGAAAGTAAAGACAGCTACACAAATAACTGTGGTACAAGTTAGGTTGTGACTATGTAGTAAGATGCAGAGTACTATACTAGTTCACAAGGAGACATTACTTCTGGCCAAGAAGATCTGGGTGGGCTTTCCAGAGGTGATAAAATTAGGACTTGGAAAAATAATAGAATTTGGATTGGCTGATTTGGGAATAATATAGGCAGGGTAGCAGAGCAAGGGTAGAAGGATGAGGTAATGAGGGGATTACAAGAAGGGTTAGTTTCATTCTTTATGTCCTAAGCACAGAATACAATGGCTGACATAGAGTGGCTATTTAATAATGAGTATTGATTGATTGAACCAGTCATCTGGGTTGATTGATTGATTGAGTTGTGAGTTGTGCTGGTTGGCTGTCCTTAAGTACAGAGACCATCCTATCTGACTCAAAAATGACTCATGATATGACAAAGAATATTCCTTTTGAAAAGCCTAATTAAAAGTTGACAATTTCTTGAAGTCAGAACTGCCTAGAAAATCTGGGACACAAGCTTTAATACTTGGAAACACAAGGGAGCACAGTAGGAAAAAAAAAGATGAAAGACTTAAATTCATTCTGAATTGTGAAGGGCCTTGAATGCCAGGCAGGAGTATTTGAATTTTGTTCCACACACAGTAGAGAGCCAGTCAAAATTTTTGAGCAGGGGGTAACATAGTCAAAAATGGGGTTTGAGAAGCTTCATCTGGCAGCAGCGTGTAAGGTTTCAGGAGACTGTCGCTTCCTATATCCGATTTCTGGTGTTTAAGATGCTGATGATCACCTCTAGCCACCGTGATAATTAGTGGTCAAATAGCCTGTTCTTTTTCATTGACCTTATTTCTTGTGCTCATTGATGCTGCAGTTGTCACAATCCAGAACAACTCCCTTCTTTCCCCCTGGGCACCATGAAACAAGTATCATCATCAGAAAACGAGAAAGAGAAACAACTCAGAGATTCAATCCAAAGATATCAGAATAAATTGGCAGAACAGCAGTCTCGGGTGAGTAACTAATTATTCATCAGTTTCACAAAATATAATGATGCTGCGCCATAGAGGGCAGTTTGTGGAATCTTAAAATTGCAAGGGATTGAAGACGTCCTAAAATCTGATTTCCTCCACAACATGAATCCCCAGTACAACATTCATGACCAGTGGTCATCAGGCCCCTGTTTGAACACTTCCGGCAACAGGGACCTCGCTGCCTCATGAGATTGTCCATTTTGTTTGCGACCATCCTGACTATTAGGAAATTCTTTGTTACATTGAGCTAAAATTAACATGTCTTCCTGTAATTTTCACATATTGGTCCCACTTACGCCCTTTGAAACCACCCAGAAAAAGTTGTGTTTTTTTTTTAACTCTTCTCTTTCACATGACATAACTTCAGAATATTTTCAGACCTCTGTTGTTCACCCTCCTTGCCTCCCTATTATCTCTTCTTCTGTCTAAAACCCTGAAATTCCTTCAACTAGTCTCCATAGAACATTAGTTGGAATCACTGTATCAGTCTATTCACTGGACATGCACCATTTGTTATTGTCCCTCCTAAAACGTGCCACTCAGAGTCAAACACATGACACAGGTGTCCTCTGGCCAGGATAGAGGAGAGCGGCATGTTGTTTCATTGGGAAGGGTGCTGGATTGGGAGTCAGGGCTTGGGTTCAAATTTTGGTTCTACGAGTTTATACCATGTATACCATGTAGCATGTTGGGTAAGTCCCTTCTCTGGGCCTCATGGGTCTTGGGCAAGTCACTTAACCCTATTTGCTTCAGTCCCCCCTCTGTAAAATGAGCTAGAGAAAGACAAGGCAAAGCACTCCAGCGTCTTTGTCAATAAAATCCCAGATGGGGTCACAGAGAGTCAGGCACAACTGAAATGATTGAACAGCAATATGCATACATATTTGTGTGTGTATCTGTATGTATATCTGTACTTCAGTAAAGGGTTTACTAATACAGAAACTTTCAAGCTGTCATGTTTTAGAAGAACTAAATGTTATAAAAATAATAAAAATAAATGTTAGGAACATTAAGAACAAAAGTAATTAATTTTAGGAAAATAATTTTGTATATAAAAATAGTTTCATCTCGACATCTCCAATTAAAGGGGAAAGTGCCACATTACAATATTTTTTAAATTTGTTTTTTATTTGTACCTGTGATTTCATTAGTGTAAGGATCCAAGTAGGGAAATACCCAAGAAGATGGTAGATCAGCAACTTAGAGTTGCCTGGGGCCTACAGATAGTGGCCCCATCTTTCTTACTCTAAAGGACATCCTCTGATCCAAGGACCTCTAGTAATACTAGTTTGATTTTCTAACTAGTGAAGACATTGGAACTCAGGACATTTATATGCGGATTTTATTCTTTTCTTTTTTTTATAGAGCTCAGGGTAACTGTTAATCTCTTTAAGAGCTTCAGTTAGGAGGGGTTTTTTTTCCTATTCATTATTGGACAGATTGTGGCAGGGTTATTAGAATACAGTTTTGGTCCGCCAAAGCCCTGGTTTCTTTTTCTTTTTTGAGTAATTGAATTTACCATTCTAATCCAACAAGTAGGTGTTGAGTACTATGTGCTAGGTCCAGGGGATCCAAACGACAAAAACCAAAAGGAACATGTCAACAGATAGACATATACACAGTCTTAAGACAGTTTTTTATATTTCAATTGGTATGATGATGCAACTTGTATATAGTGTAATTAATGTTAACCTTAAACTGATCAATTGAAGGGGCCGTGAATAGATTACTAGACTGGGTGGCAGGAAAACCTGATTTCAAATATGGCCTCAGACCCTTAGTAACTCTCTGCCCTCAAGCAACTCACCTAACCTCCTGCACACTGAGTTTCTTCATCTGTAAAATGAGGAAAATAATAACATCTACCTCCCAGAATTGTTGTGAGGCGAATTAACATTGATAAAGTGTTTTGCAAACCTTAAAGCACTATGTAACGCTGTCTATCATTTTCTGGTTTCTTTTGGCTGTCCCTTAGAGGAGAGGAAGGACCAGAGGTGAGAAAGGGAAGGAAAAGTAAGAGATCCACATTAGCCATGGACAAACGTAATCTACTTCTGAAAAATTGAGAGTTGACTGAATTTTTGGCCTAGGGAAATCAAGCTATGTTTCCCTTTTTAAAATCCATGCTTCCTTATGGGACATGAGCATCTCTTCCTGATTAAAAGATAAGATCCACAATCATCCAAGACCATTATATCCTTCCACAGTCCCTTCTGCTCCCCCAAAGCTACCCCCTAATCTAGACGCGTAGAGCCTTTACCCCTAACAAGGCAAACAAGGTTGGGGCTAGCCAGGTTATTGACCCATAGCACAAGCGTGTGTCATCTGTAAGACAATTGACAGGAGACCCTTCTGGCTGCCACAGTCTATGATTCTGTGATATGTCTCTCAGGCCGCCAGAGGGCAAAAGCAGGATGGATGGTCTTCATTACCGTTGGCGCTTTGTAGCTTACCTCCCTCCATGCCATATTCCTTCCCCATCTCACTTCCCTCCCTACCTCCCCAGCTTATTAATGGATAGGCAAACAAAATTGTGACCACTCTAAGGGCACATTTAGAGCGGGCAGGGTAGGCAGTAGTAATTATTGACTGTTCATTGTATTTTTTTAAATATTGTGCTGGATGAGGCAATAGGGCAGGGAGAATATCAAAGAAATAGACTTCTCTGCCTCACCCTACCTCCTATACCTCCTAGGAGTTTACAGTCTCAGGAGGAGACAGTGTGTGTGTGTGTGTGTGTGTGTGTGTGTGTGTGTAAGAATTTTAACAAAGTTAACAAATATAGCTCAGGAACTGGTTTCCTAGATATAGATATAAATATAGATATAGATAGATAGACAGATATAGCTACAGAGATATAGATCTAGCTATCTAGATAGATAGGCAGGCAGATATATGGCCAGAAACACATTGAATCCACCAAAGGCTAAACTGTAACTATATCATTCATTTGAATTTCTCCTAGACTGGAAGGAAACAGGTTCCTGGGCTCTACTTATGTTCACTTTCTAATACATCCTTAAATCCCCTCCATCCATCCATCCATCCATCCATCTATCTATCTATCTATCTCTACCTAGATAGGCCCATATCTTTATCCACCTAGCTACTACATAGTCAAGTTATATAGCATAGACATGGTAATAACGCAGTCCACTTGCTAAAACACCATGTGTATATATATATATATATATATGTGTGTGTCTATATATCCATATTATTATATATGTGTGTAACATACAGTATATCAAGGGTTAGACATAAAACTGACTCTGGACGGGACTGAGACTGGATAGATAGATAGATATAGATAGATAGATGCATATGATATATAGATATATATGTATGTGTATAGAGAGATCTACAGATAGTTGATATATGTAGATATACATACGACATATAGATATATATTTATCAAGATATAGATAGATAGCTATAGTTCTATAGATGAAGAGATAGATAGATAAATAGATAGATAGATAGATAGATGGTTAAAGAGGATTTAAGAATGTGTTACAAAGTTAATATAACAAGTATAGCTCAGGAATCTGTGTGCTCCCTGGCTAGTTAATGGTAGAGTTGCAGCCTAACCTTTTAGGGATTAAATGTATTTCTGGCCATGTATTCTGTCAAGCTGCAATAACAAGCCAGCACCCTCTTTATAAGTTGTTCCTCTGTAACAAACTAGCGCCTTGGTTTTTTCCCTATCAGATGAATAATCTTATCTGTTTTCTGCTCATCTCTGTTACCTCCCTCCCTAACAAGTTACATTGCATAGTCGCTGTTCTCTGAAGGGCATGCACCCTCTGCTGGTCACACTGTAAAATCCTGCGTTGTTGTTATCTGCTGGTTTTAATGTCATCTGTAGAGTTAGTGAGCTTTTTTTTATAGGATGAGAGGGTTTTACTTATATTTGTGCATCTCAATTTGTCCCCTCCAGAATCATTTTTGTATCTAACCCTTCATGTATTCTGTGTATAATAATATGTGTATGTATATATGTGTGCATATGCATATACATACTTATAGGTATACTGTTTTGGGCAGTAGATTGTGATATTAGCATGTGGATACTATATAACTTGACTATATAGCAGCTAGATGGATAGAGAGAGGGGTTTGGCATCAGGAAGACCAAGGCTCAAATCTGGCCTCAGACACTTACTGTGTGACCCTGGGAAAGTCACTTAACCTCTGTTTGCCTCAATTTCTTTATCTGTAAAAATGGAGATAATAAAGCACCTACCTCCCAGGGCTGATATGAGGATCAAATAAGATAATAGTTGTGAAGCACTTGGCACAATGCCTGCATATAGTAAGTGTCACATAAATGTGTATTATTATTACTATTCAGGAACATATAACACTCTTATCCACATACATACTTTCAGTTTTGAATTTCCCTAATTTGTTTTTAAAGTATCATTACCACATTCCCACAGTTAAGCCTAACATTGTAAGATGAAGCATTCACTCCTTTTTGGTATAATTATCATGGAATTTATTTGTTTCATTCATATATGTGTATAATGTTAATTCTATGCAATTTAACAAATACTTTAAATTTTATTTATTTTTGCTTTTATATCATCTCTTTTTCTGAAAAGACCCTTCCCCTCATCTACCCTGTGAGCTATCCCTTGTAGCAAAGAATAAAAGGGTACAGAAAAGCAAGTTCAGCAAAAATAACCAACATATCAGCTGAGTCTGAGAGTAATTGCAAGCTGTAGCATGCGCAGAGGCCATGCTCCGATAAATTCTTTTGGCAGACAGGCTAAACCAAGTTGAGAATAAGTGACAGGCCTCAAACTCATTGCTAAGTTAGGGGGACGTCTACCCCAACCATGTGAAGACGTACCGTGGTGCAGTGGATGGATAAGAACAATTTGTTCCAATGGCCATGAAGGTGGCTGAAACAGATGCTACCCAAGCGCTCAGATCTTGGTCATCACTGCATCCCGGGCCGTTGCCAGTTCTCTTGACTTTTGTTTTGCCACTGGACTTTGATGACTCTAGAAGAGAGAGTCAGGCTGACAACTTTGTGAAACTCTGCCTCACTTAAATCCAATTCATTCATCACCTCACGATGTCATCGATCCTGGAAAGACAAACAATGTAACAGAGTCTTGAAAGGGAGGAGCGATATAGGAAAATCGCCATCTCTGGGGATGATAGAATCAAGTAACACCTAATATGTGCAAGGCATTGTGGTCAGTATGGCATACACAGGTAAATTAGACATGGTTTTCATGCTCAGCACCATTTGCAAATGAGTACTTTGTGTGTGTGTGTGTGTGTGTGTCTTATTAGTGAAGGTCAAATCTATCAAATTCTGGACAAATTATTAGGATATAATATATTCTCTTATTTGAACCAAATGAAGTATGGAACTTGGACAGGAGTGCAGTGATTACGTGTGAATCCTTTTCCATAGTCCGGACAATGAGCAAAAAGGCCCTATAAACACTCTAGAATTTGAAATGGAGCAGAAATGTTAACTTAACATTGTCTGCATCATTGATGTAGATGTACAAAATGAAACAGTATAATCTGGCAATTCCCAAGTAGATTGTTTGTCTGTAAAGGGTAGAGTAAAAAAGAGGGCTTGCTGAAATTTTAGTAGCATTTCCCAAATTGGAATGGCATGTCTGATGAGATTAAGTGATGAGAAAAACACACACATTTCTTCATTTAGGATTTAATCTTTTTAATGTGTGGCCATTGTGTGCAATTCTGAGACTTTAGATCTATAAGACGGCAAAGAAGATCTATTTCTATATTGAATGTACTTCACAGCTTTCTTGCATACACGGCCATGATCTAGAATTTATGACAGCTAAAGGGCCGTGTCTAACAAGAGGCTATTATACACAGTGTAGTTGAAATATCTTGCTTTATTACTCCTGCTGCAGAGGTCCCTGTTTCTCTATAATGATGCATTGCTTCTTCAGAAGGAATTATACATTATAGATTCACACTTGTGGGTCTTATGCTCAAAGCGTATTAGAGAAAGAATAGTGGAGAAGGAAGTACTTAAATGAGCAGATTATAGACCCCTTGAAGAAGCAGTGTGATAACAGCGAAAAGGTCCCTGGCTGTGGAGTGAGAGGACATGCATTCGTGTCTACTCTGATAATTACATTTGTTTGAATTTGGGCAAGTCACTTAAAAAACTTCCTGAGCCTCTGAGGTCCCTTCCAGCTTTATATCTGTGTCCTATGACTTCTGTGATCTCTGGCAGCTCAAAATCGATGATCTAGGAAGGATGCTTTGCTTTTTACTTCTACATTCTGAACACCTCACAAGACCAAGTGCAGGACTGGGCACATGCTAGATAGTTTGATAAATACAACTTGACTCGGCACCCCAAGTTATTTTGTCATCCATTTCTTCTGGGAAGATCTGAGCTGTTTGTCCAATATTGTCTTCCTTATAAGGAGGCAGCTAACCTTCCTGCCATGCTCCACTCTTGTCTTCCGGTTTTCTTACCCAACAAAGGAAGGGGGGAGAAGGCTAGATCAAATGAGAAAATGTTCGTCAGGCATTTTGGAAACGTTAAGGGTCATGTAAACATATAAGTGCGAGTTGTTACTATTTTATTACCTATAAACTTATGTCTAGCTCTGTGAAATTATGTTGTTATCATCTCTACAAACACTTGTCATATTATTTCTTATTTCATTTCAGATATATACATATACATACCTATTTCATACACACACGCATACACACATATATAAGCTCTTCAAAACCTGCCCTCCTTACTACACCTCTCCTCCACACCTTCAGGTACTCTGTGATGCAGTGACGCTGGTCCCTTGCTGTTCCTCAACAAGACACTCCCATCTCCCAACCCTGGATATTTTCACTGGCATGCCTGGAATGCTTTCCTTCATCTCCACTTCCTGGCTTCCGTTGCTTCCTTCAAGTCTCAGCTAAAATCCCTCTTTCTATAGGAAGTCTTTCCCTATGCCCTTAAATTTCTGACGCCTTCCTCTACTGATTATCTCCAGTTTTTCCTCTGTTTAGCTTGTTTGTACATGATTAATTTCATGTTGTCTCCCCCGTTAGATTGTAAGCTCCTTGAAGGCAGGGATTTTTTTTTTTGCCTTTCTTTATATTAGCACTTAGTGCAATGCCTAGCACATAGTAGGTATTTAATAAGTTCTTATTGCCTATGTATATGTATACTGAGACATATATATATATATATACACACACACACACACATAATTATACAGAATTATATAGAGTTACATACACACATATATAGTATGTTTAACATGTTTTATGAGATTGTTTATGGAAATCAGAGTGAGTTCTTTACGAGTGAGAAAAGAGCAGTAACCTTTTGTGACTGAAAAAATGTGACAATCAAATGAAAGAATATATATAAAAAATATATGTAAGGAGCTCCATCTATAGAACTACATATATAGTTATACCCATATATATAGTTATACCCATATGTAAGTATACACATAGATAGTTATACATAGTCACATGCATAGTAATTCACATATAGTTATGCATGCATATGATTATACACATATGTAAGCATAATTATACAAATTTCTATAGTTATTCACAGGTAAAATAATACATATATAGTCACACACATTTATATAGTAATATACATATGTATAATTATGCAGATATAATTTCACACATTTATGGTTATACATATACTTAAATCTTTTCTTTTAATTGTCATGTATTTTTCAGTAATAAAAAGTTGCTGCTCTATTCTCATTCCTAAACAACTCTCCGTGATTTCCATAAACAATGACATAATACGTGTTATAAGTACTAAAATAATTCTACTAGGTTAGTATCACTATCCCCATTTTATGGATGAGAAACTGAAACAGAGGATTTAAATGAATTTCTCTCAGTCTCAAAAACCATTCAACAAAACTTACTCTAGGGCTTAGGTTGCCTGATTCCTAATCCAAAACTCTTTATAATGCCTTCCTCAGACCCTACTTTCAATCTGGATTCCCAGTTTCAGCTAAGGTCTCCCAAAACAACCTGGACGACCTCATTGGCAGGTACCAGCTATGGACATAAGAGCTAAAGGGGGAGACATACAGACTACTTCTACACTGTGGTGAGAAGTGGGACACTCTTCATGACCATCAAGCATTACACAAATTATACAAATACTATTATCCTTTTAATAGGAGAGGCAGTATTGTATACAGCAGCTAATATATTAAACCTCAAGTCAAGAAGATACTAGTCCAGATCTCTCCCCTGACACTGTATGATCTTGGGCAATTCATTTCTCTGAGACTCAGTTTCCTTGTCTATAAAAAAAGCTAAATTAAGAAATCATTAAGGTTAAACTTTTTGTTCTGTATGAATTGGACAGACAATTGAAGCAAGTAACAAAACCTCCTGAGCATTGAAAAGTGGCTCCAGAGTAACTGAAACTACTTGGAGTTCAGAATGGGAAGAACAGAGAAAGTCCAGGCTTAAGCCTGGATGCCCACAGACTAGATGATAATGATAATAATAATATTGTTGATAATAATATTATTGCTAATAATAACAATAGGCAGAGATGTGCTGGTGAACCAGCTCTGACTGGCTCACCAAACATGTTAGATATTTGGTGTGTTTATACCTCAGATGCTAGTAACACTGTTAGCAACACAGATTTAAAATGAGTGTGGATGCAGTTTCCCCCCAACACCCTACATTTACCAATCCATCCCTCATAATAGGTCACATTTATATAGCATTTTAAGATTCGCAAAGCACTTTACTTATGTTATCCTCCCTACAATCCTGTAAGGTAGGCACTATTATCATCCCTGGGTTACAGATGAGGAAACTGAGCCAGAAACAGGTGATTTGCCCAGAGTTATGCACCGAGTAAATGTCTGAGACAAGAGATCAGCCTGTCTCACCTATGCTGGGGATCTTCTAGAACTCAAAAAATTACAGGGTAACTGAGCTAGAACGAAGCAGAGGCTGTCTAGTTCAGCCATCTCATTTAACAGAAGATAAAACCAAGGTTCTCGAAGGTTAAGGGACTTATTTCAGGCTTTATGGGCAGCAAGTAGCAGATTTGGAATTTAATCCATCTTTTGATACCCAGCCTGTGGTCCTTCCACTATACCATGAAGATCCAGCCTAGGATTTAGAGAATTTTCCCAAGATGTAAGTAAAATAATTGTAAAAAGAATGAGGGGGCAGGATCCCCAAAGAGGTGGTCAGAAGCATCAATTAAAATAAGTAGCAAATTTGTTTTGGTGTTAACAAATCTTCTAGTCCAGAGGTGAGGAACCTGCAGCCTCGAGCCCACATATGGCCCTCTAGGTCCTCAAGTGCAGTCCTTTGGTGCCCTCTGGGGCCACATTGAGGACCTCAAGTGGGCCACATGTGGCCTCAAGGCCACGGAGGCCCCATCCCTGTCATACTGGGATGTTTTTTGTTGTTGTTCAGTTATTTTAAGTCGAGTCTGACTCTTCATGACCCCATTTGGGGTTTCCTTGGCAAAGATACTAGAGCGGTTTGCCATTTTCTTCTCCAGCCCATTTTATAGATGAGGAAACTAAGGCAAGCAGGGTTGGGTGACTTGCCCAGGGTCACACAGCTAGTAAGTGTCTGAAGCCGGATTTGAACTTAGGAAGATGAGTCTTCTTGACTTCAGGCCCAGTACTCTATCCACTTTACCCACCAGTTGCCCAGTGGAATAGTTCTTGGGCAAAACTGTAATTCTGACATTGATAAATAAGATAAAGACTATAAGAAGGAGAGAGTTGCTTTTCAAATAACGGGGATGGAAGTGAAGACAGTGTTTGGAGGAAAGTGGCAACCAGATTAGTACAATAATCATAATGACCAAATCCATATTTCACAGAAAGCATAGGATCATAGAATTAGAGTTGCAGGAGAGGTTAAATGACTTGCCCGAAGTCACACCAGCTAGTGTCAGAAATGAGATTTGAAACCAAGACTTTTTGGGGAAGGCTTGCAGCTATGGAGTTTTAGTGGGTTTTCAAAGTAGAAATTGCACACAAGGAACTTATATAAAATAATAGCTAAAAGTAAACTGCCATAAACTATTAACTGCTCAAAATAAAATTTAAAATGGATTGACCAGAAAGTCCCTGCAAAGCTATGCAAAAAAAAACCCCAAAACCAATCTGCATAGGGACTTCAACTCATTTTCTTTATGCATATGTTAGCAAAAATTTGCATCTCTATAACATACATTTTGGTAAACATGTTTCTGTAAGAGGAAAATAGCCAAGTCAGATTTCTTGAGAGCTACATTCTAGGCAGAAAAAAGCCACCTCCCTGTTCTGATGTGCTGTTCCTTTTGTTGGGTTGATCAGACCTGGGAACTTTTGTTTGCCTTCATGATGGAGATAAAATGTGGTTGTAGCCTTCTAGACTAATTGCTTGAGGCTATAACAATGTATGCCAGCAGTAAATCTAGTCGGTGGTTCTTTATTTTCCCATTTGTGCATAGCTGAGGAAGGACAAATCATTTTTTGTGAATGGGTAAGTTTTTAGCATTAGACAACCTCATTTACCTTTGATATGTGTAAAATGGTTTGTCCATAAAGTGATTAAGTATGTGTATCCAAAAGAGTCACTGTGCAACAGCGTGGAATGAGTTTATATAGATTGTTAGGGCTAGACAGTGCCTTAGCAAACATGATCCTTTTTGTTGTTGTTCAGTCATTTCAGTGTTGTCTGACTACATGACCCCATTTAGGATTTTCTCGGCAAAGATTCTGGAGTGGTTTGCCATTTCCTTTTTCAGACATACTGGAGTGGTTTGCCATTTTCTTCTCCTGCTCATTTTATAGGTGAGGAAACTGTGACAAAACAGGGTGAAGTGACCTGCCCAGGGTCACATAGCTAGTATGTGTCTGAGGCTGGATTTGAACTCAGAGATGAGTCTTCCTGACTCCAGGCCCAGCGCTCTATCCACTGTGCCACCTAGCTGACCCAGAAATGATCTAGGACAGTGGAAAGAGCCCTAGATGTAGTCACAAGCCTCAGGTTAAAATCCCACCGCTACCACTTTCTACCTGTGTGACCCTGGGCGATTTATATCTGGGCTTCATCTTCTTCCTCATCTGAGAAGTGGGAGGGTTCGACTAAATGAACTCTAAAGCATCTTCTAGCTCTAAATCACTGCTATAGTCACTCTCCCTTATTCCACAGATGAAAAAACTGAGGCTCAGATAACTTGTGATTTGCCTATGGTCATCCTAGCTAGTGCTAGAGTGTAGACTCCAAACTGGGTTTCCTAATTGCTGTGCTCCGGTATCTCTTCTACTCCATCTGTCTTGTGAAATAATGAGATGATATTTATAAAGTGCTTTTCAAACCATCAAGTGCTATATAAATGTCAGCTATTATTATTTTTGAGATAACAAGTTAGCCCTCTGTCAAAAAGAGTGGCAGAGAGAGAATAGAGGCCATTTCTGCCTAAGATGGTAGATTGGGCTACATGACTTTAAAGGCCTCTTCCAACTGCAAGAGTTTATAGTGTGGTGACTCTGGCATTTATATAAAGGTTTCTTTCCTGAGCCATCTTCTCTAACCTTGCTTTCTTACTGTTTTGCTTTGGTCTTGCCTTTCTTTCTTCTGTCCTTCTTGCTTTTATCATCATTTTCTCCCCTCCTGCTCAAGGCCAGAGATAGGCAAAGAAGCTTAACACTCCATAAGTACATTTTTACCATTACCATGGTGAAAACACAGCATTGTGGACATATACCTTCACTTGAAAAGCAGCCAGGAAAAAAAAGAGAGAATTAAAAGAGGCTGAGTTACAATTTAAATCAGCTATCATGGGATGTGTTTATACAACAGAACTCTTAGGGTTCCTCCAAAGACAGTTTTTGTCCCTCCCATATCTGTCAATCATGTCAGTGTATGGTGCCAAACAGTGCCATATTTTCAGAGAGGTATTTGGCTTATTGAGTGATTTTGCTAATATCAGAAAGATCTCTTATTCTTTCTTAAGAGTTTCTGGTAAATTTATATGTATGTGATTTTTTTAAAAGGATTCATCAAAATATTTTTTCTATGAAAGTAACATTTCTAAAATTTAAGGCGGAGAGGAACAAGTTATCTATTTACTCACTCTTTCAAACTTGGCAAATATTTCCTGATCTCCGCTATTCTTCAAGGAAGAACCACCACCTACCCAAACCTTTACTACTTGACTCTGCAGTCCCTTCAATTTATTATCCCTTATCTCTCTTCCCTTGTACTGCCAAGTCCTAAAGTCATCTATACTTGGCATTCCCATTTCTTTGCATCCCAGTCACTACTCGACCCTTTGAAGGAAGCTTCAGATTCTTAGATATAGAAATGAAAAGGGAATGCCTTCCAAGCATGGGGAGATAGGTGGAATATTATGTATGAGGGACAGCAAATGGGCTGGTTTGGTCAGACTTTGGAGTGAATGAAGGGAGACAGTGTATAATAAATCTAGGACCAGATTGTGATGGCCTTTAAATGTCAAATAAAGGAGTGACATTGTCAGACTTGTACTTGAGGAATGTCACTTTGGCAGCTATATGGAGTATGGACTGAAGAGAGGATAGGCTTGAGTCAGGGGAACCAATTAGGAAGCTATTACAGTAAGTCAGGTGAGAAGTCATGAGAGCCAGAGCTTGTGTGGTGGCCTCTTGAGTGAAGAGGAGAGAGTGATTATGAGTAGATAGTGGGGAAGTACAATCAATATGATGAGGCATGGGAGGGAGGGTGGGACAAAGCAAAGTATGTGGTGAGAGTGAGTGAAGAGGTCATTATGACTAGGAAGTTGTAAACCATGGTGACTGGAAAAATGGTTACTACTCCCAACAGAAAAGCAAGTTAGGAAGAAGTGTAGGTTTGGATGAAAAAATATTGAATTCTCTTTTGGAAATGTTGGGTTTGAGATTCATATCCATGACCTTAGTGGTCATCCAGTCCAGCTCCCTCATTTTACAGGGGAAGAACCAGAGCCCAATGAGAATAAATGACTAGTCCATGGTCACACACATAGTAAGTGGCAGAACTGAGTTCTTCTGACTCTAAATCTGATGATGCCTTTTTCGTGGTGCCATGCTCCCTCCTGACATTTTACCTGGAGTGATGCAACCAGTGACCATTGCTTTCATCTATAAACACAAATGGTTGATTTAAGGTTAAAGCAGTGGTCGGTCGATGGCTCTGCGTTGTCTTAATGGTTTCTCATATTTTCTTTCTTTTTCTTTTTTTTTGGAGGCGGGAAGACAGGGCAGTTGGAGTTAAATGATTTGCTCAAGATCACACAGCTAGTAAGTGTGTCAGGCATCTGAGGCTGGATTTGAACTCAGGTCCTCCTGATTCCAGGGTCGGTGCTCTACTCACTGTGCTACCTGGCTGCCCTGATTTCCCATATTTTAATAGTAGAGAATGTAGAAGTGCCAAAGAAAAAAAGGTTTTTATTTTCACACTTGTCCAACTGTTGATTTTCTTATAGAACTTTCACTTTGTGCCAGCAAGTAAGACCACAGAATTCCTCCCCAGCTCCCAAGCTTCAGCTCCAAAGGTGAGCAAGTTCAAATATGTTACTTGTATTCGCATCGTGCTTCATATGCAAAGAGATCTTAAGCATTATTTAACATTAAATTTGATCCTGTTTTATGAGGTTCAGCAACATGAAAAGGTTTCATTGACTCACTGGAGGTCACCACAGGACTCAGAAATAGAGCCGCTGTTCCTATTTCCTAATTATTGCTTTTCTGAAATATACTTGAAAACTCCCGTGTTAATATTTTCCCCCCAGATAAATTAGCAAGCTTATATGAAATTTTCTCTTCATCCAAAATACTCTTCCCATTCTAAGTGGGGCAGTTTCTGATGATCACTGCAGATGGAGAAATGCGGGAGCACAAAATGCTGCCCATCTTTCTCTCCATATCCCTCTCTCCTTTTTGCAGGGCTCTTCTACTTCCTCTGACAACCTCATTGTTAATCTGCCTTTGACATCTCTCTTTAATGCATCTAATTCCTCTTTGAAGAAAAGAGTGCAGATTCAATCCACAAGAGAAAGCAGAATTAGAATGGCCTTAACCATTCATTTAACAAACCTTCATTTAGTGCCTACTTTTATGGAGAGTGTCAGGGACACACCCATCTCAGGATCCCAGAGTCTGAAGGGATCTCAGAAATTATCTCTTCTAACCCTTTCATGAGCAAGAGTCCCCATTCCAGAGCCCCTGAGAGGTAATAGCCAAGCTCAAGGTATCAGCCAGTTTTCAAGGATCAGGAACACATTTTTCTCCTCTCATCTCTCTTTTGACCAGTCCTATTTGTAAGACAATTCTTCTTTCCATGAATCCTAAATTTGTCTCTTTACCCTTTCCACCATTTGCTCTTAGTTCTAACATTTGGGTTCAAGTAGAACAAACCTAGTCCCTCTTCAGTATGAAAGCCTTACAAATATCTGAAGCCAGCTGTGGTATCTAACCCCCTCCCCAAATGTTCTCTTTTCCAGGCTTAAAAAACACTCCCATTTCCTTCAGTCCATTCTTGATGGGCTACCAGAGTACAAAGCAAAGAGCTTCATTCCTGAATCTCGAATTAATGATTTCCGATGGGTTCAATCAGTTAATTGATTTCCAATTTCTAATTCAGCCTAGCTTTTCAAATTTGAGAACCAGATATTCTAATTGTCTTTTAAGGAGTATGCAAAATCCAAGACAGTCGTACCTCAAAGAGACACTTCAGAACAAGATGCTGGCTCATCCTCAGTGGTATGGGGCAGCCATGTGAGCCAGAAAAGGAGGAGGTCAATGTCAGACTCAATCTCAAGTCATGTTTTGGAGGGTAAAATTCCAGAGACAACTGTGAGGAGGAAAGTGAGGCAGGCAAGAAGATATTTGGAAAATACCAAGATCAATGAGAACTCCCAGGTGGGGTATTTTACTTCTTCATTCTTAAAATTTGTAAAGAGATACTACTATTCCTGAAGTAGCATTTGGGCAAGGGTTATACTTCATTTTAACTTTTTTTTTTCTCCATGTTGTTTAGCTGTGGAATACAAATTACAATCTGTAATGTCTAGCCAGGGATCTGATTTCTCCCATTTTCCTGAATTCTTACCACCCCTCCTCCCCCTCCCCAGACAAAAACCCCAAAACAAACAAACAAAAAAACTTTCTGATTGTTATTTTCAGCAGAGCTCACACTAGTTGAAAGATGTCCTGAACTTGGACAGACTAGGAAATGTATTTTTAGATGTAATTTATTTAAAGAAGAAAAGTCCAGATGCTTACAGATGGCAAACTTGGGGCACTATATACTCTGGACTTTTGCATTGAATGCTTTAAAGGAAAAGTTTTTGGCCAGATATTATACAGTTTCCAGTTATTCAAACTTAAGTTATAGGCAGAGGAGGATTATACTATTGATAATAAGGAAGGACTAAAAAGTGATAAAACCAGTTTTTTTTTTGCCACCAGAATTTGTACATTCAAATAAATGTAGTTCCTCTTAAAATAATCATTTTGAGAGAATATACACCTATTGCAACAGTACTGCCTCTCTTTTTCTTTTTTAGTAATCTTCAGGCATTTCCTGCAAAGCTAGTTTACTAGCCACCCAAGTAAATCACTCAATCACTCTTTTCCTTTATCTATTCAATATGTTATTAAGCAGCCTAACTGATCACCCACCAGACTTGACCACAAATGACTTTTGCCTTTTATGCAAAAGTCAAATCCAGTTGGAGGAAAACTTGCTTCCCAATAGGCTGTTCAGAAGAACTTGCCACACAGATTCTGCAAGCAATCCATTAATTTGACAAAAACTTAGTGAATGCTTGCTATGTATGCATAGAGCAAAAATACATGATTCTATCCCTCAAAGAGCCTATGGTCTGTTAGGAGTCATCTTAGAGGCAGAAGACTTGAGTTTTAGTGCTAGCTCTGACACTTGATAGCAGTGTGACTTTGCACGAAACATGTACTTTCTTTGAGCCTTTGTTACCTGATCAATAAACTAGGTGTAATGATCCCTTCCTCATCTCAGGGTTTAGAAGTGTGGCACTCCACCCCCCAGATCTGGAAGAATCTGTGTAAGATTATTTGGCCCACCCTTTGTACCAGAGAAGATTTCTGAATTTTTTTCTTTTTCTTTTATGGGATATTCACAGTACCTTATTGTAAAATTTGGGTTAAATGTTTGGTCATAGGCTCTGTGTTGTCTTCTGGCCTTGAAGCATCCTCTGTATCTTCTGCAAAACTCCCCCAAAATTCCCATTTAATTTCGTATTCCAACATGAGATAATCAAAACCATGATGGGGAAAGTTGGGAAGGGGGAAGGGATAACTGTACTCATGCTATTTGCCTCAAGCATCTTCTCTGCTTTTTTTTTCTTTTTAGAAAAATACGTCATTGACCTTAATGTGCTAGACAAAGGTGAATAGTTATTATGAGGCATGTACACAAATAGCTCTCACAAAATAGAAATGAAAAATACAAAACCTGCGAGATGTGATGCTCAAGAGGGATTACAGTTCCCAAAAAGGAGTTATGAAAACATTTTGAGCACTAGTGTCATTGTTGGGAAAACGGTTCACTCAATCATTTAAAAAGCATTATTAAGCACTTACTTTGTGCCAGGCATTATACCTGGTAAATATAATTACACTATCCTAAGGTAATTATTTTGAAGGACAACTTTCTTTTGAAGGTCCTTCCTAGGAAGCTGTTTCTTCCTACCAACCTGTTTCCCCAGTGGATCTCAAAATCACAGTATTTAAGAGTTGTAAGGGACCTCAAACATATACATGGACTAAAATTATCTCTGCAGCCTTTTCCAAGAATTGGTTACCTTCCCCTGCTTGAAAACTTCTAGTAAGGGTGAATCAATGACCTCCCAAGAAAGTCCATTGCATTTTTTAAAAAATTGTTTTTCTGTTAAAGAAAATCTAATTGCTTTCCTTTTGACTCCTTCCCTTTAAAAAAAGAAATAGAAACTAAATCCTTATAACAAGTATACGTAATCAAACAATATAAATACCTTCATTGGCCATGTCTAAAAATATGTGTATGTCTCAATCTACACACTGAGTCCTTTACATTTCGGTCAGGATGTGAGTAACATGTTTCATCATGAGGGATTGTGATTGGTCATTGCATTGGTCAAAGTTCTTTAGTCTTTGAAAAAATGTTTTTCTTTACCATCTTGTTGTTATTGCTTTCTCCTGGTCTCCTGGTCCTACTTATTTTCTTCTGTATCAGTTCATGCAACTCTTCCCAGGATTCTCTGATCCATCCCTTTCATTATTTCTTATACCTCAAAAGAATGTGCTTTCATTAGGTCATGGATTATAAGCTCATTGTATTTTTAGATAGCTCTAATTGTTAGGATGTTTTCTCATACATTTTTTCGTACATTATCATTTTCCAATTTGTGCCTTCTACCCAATTGCTCTTGCTTCTGCCTTCTATGACCAAGCAGAATAAATCTGATCCCTCTTCTAGGTGGCAGTCCTTCAAATGTTTAAATTCAGTATTCTTCCAAAGAATATTTATTGAACACTAATAATGGGCAAGACCCTGTGTGTTTTTCTGAAAATCAGCTGATCAGAGTCATGGATTGTTGAGACAGTGGAGTGGTTTTTTTCCTTAATTATGTCATAAGCTAGAATGAATGAAACTACTAAAAAGGATACATCTACAAGGACAGTAATTAAGAATCTGACCAAGAGTTAGAACAGCTAATCCTATACTTCAAATATATAGGCTTAGATAGTATATGCCACAGAAGCAAATGTTAACTTAATAGAGTGTGAAACCTGTTTTCTTTTTTAATCCTTGTATTTCTAGCACTTTCCACTGTGCCTGGCATATAGTAGGTACTTAATAAATACTTGTTGAAATAATATTGTAAAGGCAAACAATTTTAAAAGATTTAGAAATTCTGATCAATACAGCTACTAACTATAATTTCAGAGAACTCATGTTGAAACATGCTGCTCACCTCCTGACAGAAAGGTGATAGACTCAGAGGGTAGATGGAAACATATTTTTTAAACGTGGCCATTGTGAGAATTTGTTTTGCTTGACCACTTATAATTTTTAATAAAAGTTTTTTTTAAAAAAATTAAAATTTTTAAGGGAAAGAAATCAGATTTTCATTAATTGAAAACATGATTTTTTAAAAATTCAGTGCAGATTGAGCCATGTACATAAATATTTATATTATTTGGACATAACCAGTGTGGAAATTTGTTTTGTTTGATCATATATGCTTGTGATGGATTTTGTTTTTCTTGCTTTCTCAGTTGGGGAGCGGGAAGGCTAGGGAAAGAGGTAGCAGGAAAATAAATGGGAAGTAGAGGGAAAATAAAATAAAATTTAATTTTAAAAATCAATAAATACTCATTGAAGCATTATCAGCAGATTTCCTCTAAAGACAGATTTTTTACTTTAGAAAATATGGAAGTGAGATGTGACTTGTGATTGTTGGACAATTTAATGTCATTTGACAAATTAACTTAAGTTTACCCAGATCTTAATTGAAGTACTGCCAATTCTTAATGACTTTTGTGCAGAGTATCTGATTTATGGAGTATCTGGTGATTTTTTTTACTTCCCTAGTCAGTGACTGTAACTCCAGGCACTTTCTTCACCACCACTTTATGTTAGAGAAATTAAAATTAATTGTGGCATTTATCTAAGCACAGTGAAATTAGGATTAGTAGGATGTCACGTAGCCCTCAGACACCTTGGTTTGCATACTTGCTCTAACATTTACCAGCTATGTGACTGTAGGCAAATCATCCCACTTCTTTGAATCTCAATATTCTCATTTGTCAAATGAAGATAATAATATTTTCACAACCTACATCATAAGACTATTGTAAAGAATGTGATTTGTAAACTTCAAAGTGCTCCATTAATGTGAGTGATTATTGTAATAGAAAGGCATATATGCTAAAAGAAAGTTGTACAAGGAATTCTTAAAGTCTAATATAAATCCCTTATTATGCACTTTAGGAAATTAACTTAATTAATCAACTAATCTTCCTAAAACAACACCTCATCATATCGCTCTGCTCAGAAAACTCCAGCAGTTCCTCAGTATATAGGAGGACCAAGTTCATACTCCTTAGTTGTGGTAGGTAGGTAGAGGGGTGGGCCTGGAGTCCAGAAGACCTGAGCTCACACCCAGGCTTAGGCACTAGCTGTACGATCCTGAACTTCTCTCAGGCTCAGTTTCCTCATCTGTAAAACAGGGATAAGAATAGCTCTGCCCTCACAAGGTTGTTAGGAGAATCAAATGAGATATATTACATTTGAAGGGCTTTATAAATCTTAAGTACTTTGTAAATGTTAGCTTTCTTTTTCCTCCTCCTCTTCTACTTCCTCTTTTTCCTCCTCCTCCATTTTCTCCTCTTCTTCTTCCTCCTTCTCCTCATCTTCTTCTTCATCCCCTTCTGCCTCTCTCTACTCCATGACATCCAGACTCCTGGTTGTAGTTGCTACCTATTTACCTCCCCCCAGATCCCTACCTCCATAGTTTGCTTAATTATTCTCCCTGTCTGAAATGTCTCCTCCTGTTCTGTTTCTTTTCACCTTGTCACCCTTCAAGGCCTTGCTCAAATCCTGCTTTCGCCATGAAGCTTTCCACTGTCTACTATCGTCGTCATCATCACCACCACCGATAATATTTGTATTGCACTTTAAGGCTTGCAAAGTGCTTTACACACTGTTTTTTAATCTCATTTTACCCTAACAACTGTCCATGAGGTAGGTGCCACAAGTATTATTACTCTAATTATTATTATTATTATTATTTTACAGATGGAGGAGCCTGAGTCTGAGAAAAGGTATATGCCTTGTCCATATTCAGAAGGCTAGTAAAGTTTTAGAGATGGAATTCAAACACAGGTCTCTCCTGGCTTCATGTCCCATACTTTTCCCATTAGATGCTAAAATTGGAAGGTTGTTTGGCCATCATCGCCCTCCTCTGAATTCATAATGCTTTTCCACACCATTTGTTTTATACTTTATGCTGCCATGAGACAGCCTATATAGTAACATCTTATATTGTTACTTTTTTATATATTTCTATCTTGTCTCCCCCAACAATATTTTGAGCTCCTTAAGCGCCAAGATTGGATTATCCTTCTTTACATCTAGTATAGTTGAATAATATTGAATATCATGTACATGAGAGGCACACAGTGCATAGTTGCTGAATGAATAAATGAATCATATGACAGCTGTGTAATGGGCGTCTGTGCCATAGGGGGAAAAGCATGAAAGCGAAAAATCCTTTCATATTCGTCTTAATGCATTTTGTAGGTATCTTCTTGGGAAGCAAAAAGGAAGCCCCATCAAGGTTTTGTGGAAGACTCTAAAATTATAATTGAAGATGAAGATAGCAGCAGTGGCCCAGATTTAATTATGGTAAGTGTAATGTTTCTTTTCACCACTTAAATGGCACCCTGAAAACTATTCCATGTGAGTTTCAGGATAACATAAAGTCTTTAAGTTAGAAGGTCCTCCTTTGGAGGTCAGTAACTGTCACAAAATTTTTACATTAATAGAGATCTTATCAGCCATGTATCTAAACTCATACAGAGAAAGAGGGCTTCACTGCAACACAGGGGCATCTCAGTGGTGCAGTGAATGGAGCTCCCAGACTGGAGTCAGGAAGACTCATCTTCCTGAGTTCAAATCTGGCCTCAGACACTTACTAGCTCTGTGACCCTGGACAGGTCACTGCCTCAGTTTCCTTATCTGTAAAATGAGCTAGAGAAGGAAGCGGCAAACCACTGTAGTATCTTTGCCAAAAAAACCCCAAATGGGGTCATGAAGAGTTGGACATGACTGAACCACAACAGCAACACACGCAAGTGGTCATCCAGACTCTGCTTGAAGATTTTCAGTGAAAGGGAACCCCCTAGCTCTCAAGGCAACCTATGGTATTCTCCCTTTCTTGTATATCTTTGCAAACTGAGGTCACGAACTCAGTGGAAGAGACAGAACTAGAAAGCCAGGATCCGGTTTTCCTTATTCAATCCTGTGCTTATTCCATTAATAAATCTTAGGATGATAGTGATAAAAGGGGCATGTGACTTAAAAGTCATAAGTAATGGTTTCCCAGTGCACTTGGGTGATCTTTATCTGTTCCATTGATGCTTACCCATTCCAAGTTGCTGAATTAAACCCTGCTTCAAAATGAATACCATGAAAATCACATTTCATTGAAAATATGCAAATCTTGGCAAGTTGTGACGAATGTTTCTTTAAATAATATCACGATTCAGTGTACCACCTTAAAGATAACGAATGCTGACTTCATAAGAAAATAATAGAGAAAAGGGATTGTTAGCCTTCTACAAATTGCAGAATCCATAGGCTGTATATTGTCTCATAGTTTCAGACTAATCCATATATCCTCAGAAAGAAATTGTTGCCATAATATGACTCATGGTTTGGAGTCAGAATGTAGGGATTAGAGAGACCTGAAGAAAAACTCTGGCATAAAGGCAGAAATGTGAGCAAGTGATTTGTAATTGGGAGAAAGAGAAACATCTTGACATTAAAAAAAATCAATCTGAACCATGTGGAAAGAAGCCTTGATACTCCCATATTTGAAAGGAACTCCTTTATTCAAGTGTCAGAAGGGACAAAGATGGGTATAATGTCTGAACCTGAGACTATATTGGTTTAGGGAATTCTTAGGTGAGAAAATCCCTCAGCCTATTGGCTATAGGACTAGAGAATTGCTGAGCCCTGAGAATTTGAGTACATTGCTTAATGTCACCCAGATAATATGTGTCAGAGGTGAGGACTTGAACCCAGGTCTTCCTAGCTCCAAGACCCACTTTCTCTCCACTATATCACTCTATCCAAAGCGGGACACAAGGCATAAAGTTGCAAACCACCCCTTTAGACTATTCCTTTTTTGGTATCTTTTGGAGCACAGAATGAATAAGGGTTATATTTAACTGTCTGCAGCCATTTAGAAGCTTCCAGATTTTTCTCTGACTTTTAACGGAGATGTTGCTTTGACACCTCTTCTAGCTATGTGTATTCAGAAGTGGTATTCGTTCACCCAGCTTATTGTATTAAAATTGCCTCTATTTTTAAGCACTTGCCCTTTTGTTTCATTATAATACAACTTATGTCCCTGCAATCCTCCCTTCAGTCTAGACTGAATGGTCTCTAATTAATTTGGAAAGATACACAATATCCAAAGTCAAACTTTGACTCTTGGCTTTCACTATAAGAAATTCCAGTTAGAAGTCATTGCTTCTTTTTTAATTTTTAATTAAAAAAGAAACACAACAGTATTTACCCTTTGCATTTCCTCTTAACCACTATACCCCTTGCTGAAGAGGGTCTTGTAACATCTTATGAAAATTAAACTTTTAAAAAATTCTGAGTTAACACTATATAAAGAGATATATGACCATTTTAAATTAGGTCATCTACTTAGTCATATTTTTTTTCTTAAAAAAAAAAGATGGAGCTACACATAAAAAAGAATGAAATGGTCCTTACAAGAAGCTACAATTCAAAGGGAAGAGACAAGAATATTACATAAACAGGCTGTTCCATAAGAATGCCATCTTTGTACAAGTTTGGCCAACAAGAAATGATTATTTCTTCTCTTCTTGATTGAACTATCTACCTGTGCCTCCTGGCTCTGATTTTGTATTGAAGGGATTTTTTCTCCCCATTATCTTCTGATGTTTCCTTCTTTCCTACTCTTATTATCATTCATGCTCCAGGGACTGAGGTCAATATTGCAGCTTTATAAACTTCCATTTTTCTCTGGTAATCATGGATGCTAGATTTCTTTGCCCTCACTAGCCAACTGCTCTTTATCCCAGATCCTGTTTGATGATGTTGAATTTTTGGCATTAATTTGTGTGTGGCCTTTTGTCTATCACAGGCCATCCATTTTCAAGGGCCCCATCACTAATGGTACCCATGTGCTCAGACTTGATATGGTGTTTGGCCTCATGTAAGCGTCCTCTTAGAGATTTCTCTTAGGGATTCAGTATGTCTACTTTAGACATATTGAAGAGATTAAGGAATTGTCAGGAAAGTAAAGTTTTTACAAGGATTTTTTAATCCCTTCCAACATACTCTAAATTATTTCCACTGTGCCCTCATCACTCCCATTTGGGACCTTGGAGACATGAAGTCTGTGTCTGTCCCTCTTTATCTGCAATGTGGTCACATGATTTCTCTTTCCTCAGAATGTCTTTTAATCATTTTTCACATCCTTTTTGGCTGGCATAGCAGTGGTTCTGTCCAGCTTTGCATATCAGCACTTGATCCTGAATTATACGTATGGCCAAAGTGACCACTTTAGCCCGACTACCTTTTTCTAACTTTCTGATAATAATTCACATTTGTATATCAGTCAGTCAACAGGCATTTGTTAAGCTCCTACTAGGTGCCGGTCATTGTGTGAGGCTCTGAGGATCCTAAACATAAAAAGAATGAAGCAATCTTTACTTGTAAGAAACTAACATACAAATGGAAAAGACAAATCCATACGTGTACAAGGTGTTCCATAACTATTCACAGAATATATGCAAAGGGAATAAATGCAAAGTCATTAAATACAAGATAATTTGGGATGGAGGACACTGCCAGCTGGTAAGGGGATCAGAAAAGTTCTCATGTAGAAGGTAAAAGCTGAACTGAGTCTTAAAGGAAGAGAAGACCTCTATAAGGCAGAGGTGGGGAAAAATGAAAGGAATCAGCATTTATACAGGACCTATGTGCTGAGTGCTTTACAAATGTTACTGCATTTGATCCTCAAAATAACCCTGTGATGTAGGTGCTTATTGTCATTCTCATTTTATAGTTAAGGAAACTGAGTGTCTCAGGCCAGATCTGAATTTAGCTCTTACTGACTCCAAGCCCAGCACTCTTTCCACTTTAGAAGGAGTGCATTCTAGTCCCAGGGGACGGCTGATATTATCTGTGAAGGAGGAACAGAGAATGATCAATTTGACTGAATCTCAAAGAGCCCAAGAGGGAGAGAGTGGTCCAGTGAAGCAAGAAAGATCAGTTGGGAGCATATTGTCAAGGGCTTTGTCAGCCATACCGATAAATTTTTATGTTCATATATAAATTTTATATTTAATTCTGAAGAATAGTGAAAGGAAGCTGATGGGGAGTCACATGGTCAGATATGCACCTAAGGAAAATCCCTTTAAGCCTCTTAAGATTTATAAACTGCCTTCCTCACAACAACTCTGAGATAGGAAGTATAGCTGTTCCTGAGATCTGAGACTCGGGGATCTACCTGTTCCCTCCAGTAGTACTGATAAACATACACACACACACACACACGCACACACACACGCACACGCAACTTCCCAGTGACTGTTCCTCACTGCCGACTGTAAAACTCTCCCTTGAGAGAACAAAGTATAATTAAGCAAAGCAAATTAGTGCACTGAGCGTGTCTGACGGTGTCTGACAATGCATGCCTTATTCTAGGCTTAAACCAAAGGAGGGAGGTACGTTTCACTGTCAGTCCTCTGGAGTCCAGTTAGATCATTCAATCCATCCGAGTTCAGATGTCTTGCAATGTTGTTTGCCTTTGCATCTTTGTCCACATGTAACTTGTACACTTGGTTCTGCCTGCTTTGCTCTGCATCAGCTCATAAAAATATTCCCCAGTGTTTCTAAATGTTTCATAAATGTCATTTTTCATGGAACAATAATATTCCATGCATTCCATTCCTCCAGAATTTCTTTTGACATTGCCTAATTGATGGGTCTCTATTTTTGTTCCCAGTTTTTTGCTACCACAGAAAGCTCTGTTATGAATGTTTTAGGTAGCTACAAGGTGACTCCCTCTTTCTTTAACCTGCTTGGGTATACAGGCTTACTAGTAATGTCACTGAGAGACAGCATGGCAGAGGGATAGAGAACCAGCCTTAGACAGGTTTTCTTTTTTTTATTTTATTTTATTTATTTATTTATTTATTTATTTAAATTTATTTTTGACATGTTTGGTTTTCAGCATTGATTTTCACAGGCGTTTGAATTACAAATTTTCTCCCCATTTCCTCCCCGCCCCACTCCAAGATGGCGTACATTCTGGTTGCCCTGTTCCCCAGTCTGCCCTCCCCTCCGTCGCCCCATTCCCCTCCCATCCTCCTTTCCCTTCCTTTCTTGTAGGGCAAGATAAATCTCTGTGCCCCATTGC
>CM053622.1:525884719-525902342 GCA_028646595.1 Phalanger gymnotis | reverse complement strand
GTCTCCTGGTCTTTCATTGCAGCATTTTTAAAATGCACAAAAGAGAACAGTAGGAGGTTCAGAGAAAGACAAAGAAGCAGGACAGCTTTGAAAGTAACATGTTGAATTTATTATATACTTTTTTAAAGCAAGCTGTTCATAATAGAGTTTCATAGTTTTATATTTCACAGTTTCATGTAGAATTCTCTTTCTTTTCTACTT
Source organism: Phalanger gymnotis (assembly GCA_028646595.1). NCBI lineage: Eukaryota > Metazoa > Chordata > Mammalia > Diprotodontia > Phalangeridae > Phalanger > Phalanger gymnotis. The sequence goes on along the minus strand of CM053622.1, from coordinate 525,902,141 downwards.
TGTTTTTTGTTAACTTCAGAATTTTTTTTTGTTTTGGAGTGGGGAAGGCAGGGCAATTGAGGTTAAGTGACTTGCCCAAGGTCACACAGCTAATAAGTGTGTCAAATGTCTGAGGCTGGATTTGAACTCAGGTCCTCCTGACTCCAGGGGTGGCACTCTATTCACTGTGCCACCTAGCTACCCCTAGAATTTTTAAAAATGAATTTTCTTTAAATCCCCAAGGAAGAAAAAAATGAAAATAAAAATTCATCCTTTATCCTCTCTAACCCTAAACTGAGCTCACTTCCTGTTAGTTCTCCATATTGTTTTAGGAGCGAAAACCTTTCTTGGGCTCCAGGTTTACATCCTTAGCTTCAAGCAAGCCTGTGGTTCATAGTACCTCTTGGAAGTTACCTTCATCATCTTTCTAGGCTCCTAGAATCAAGATGCATTGCTCTACTTAACATTCAGTAAAATAGTCATTAAGTTCAATAACCATTTATGAAACATCTGTATGTACAGCGTTGTACTGATCATCCCAAATGCTGGTTTTTCCTTGCTTCTACCTTCTGGGAAGTCCTTTTCTCCCCACTGTATCCTATCCCTAATGTGAATAATATGGGTCCTGTTCTTTCCTTTAATATTTCTCCCTTTTTTCTCTGGCATTCTCTCCAAATTAAAAAAAAAGATTCAGATTATCTAAGCTTCAGTCTGACATCTTAGGCTTATCCCATGCTGTCTACTCTCTTACTTTGAAATCTAGAAACTTTGGTTCCACTTCTTATGACTTCATTCACCTGAGTCTGAAGCAGTAAGTCTAGCTTCCCATATTCCATTTGGCTCAGATTTGCTATTCCAACTGTATCCCTCATTCCAAGTGTTTGTACATCTTCTCTTTGGACAATTATGACCACATCGCATCTCGAACTCTCCTTCCTCTGGATATTCTCACAAGTTGCCTGGAATAATAGCCCTACTTGTCTTCACCAGTTGAGAGCCATTTCTAAGGTCTCAGATGCTGCTTCTTCCAAGAAGGCTGATAACCCTTAGTCTAAAAAGAATGAAGGAATGAGAAAGCATTTAAGTGCTTACTGTGTGCCAGGCATTAAATTAGCTACTAGATATAAAAACCAAGTAAGTGAGACAGTCCTTGTCCTCAAAGAGCTTGTGTTCTATTGGGGGAAAATAACACATTAAGGGGAGCTTGAAGAGGGGACAGTACACACAAAATAGAATAGTTTGGAAATGACAAAAAATGACATGAAAGTCTGGTTTTGGACAAGAAGGGGGAAAAACCTGCCCTCAAGGAGGTCACAGTCTAATGGAGAAGACAACAGGTAAACAGCTATGTACCAAATATAGATGGATGGATAAATAGACATATAGATAGATGGATGGACAGACAGATAGACAGACAGACATAGAGATGTACATACATATACAGGATAAAATGGAGATAATCTCTCAGAGGAAAGGTACTGATATTAAGGAGAACTGGGAAAGGCTTTTTGTAGCAGGTGGAATTGTAGCTGAGACTTTCAGGAAGCCAGAAAGGAAAGGTAAGGAAGGAGAGAGCCCCAGGTGTGTGGGGCAGTCAATGAAAATACTTGGAGTGGGAATGTCTTGTGTGAAGAACCGTAAAGAGGCCAGTGAATCTCTGAGTACGTGGGCAGTAATAAGTGGTAAAAAGACTGAAAGATAAATAAGGGGGCAGTTATGAAGGGAATGTATATGAAAGATATTATGAAGGTAGTTATGACTGGACTTAACAACTGGCTGGATATGGCTAGATGGTGCAGTGGATAAAGTGCCAGGCCTAGAGTCAGGAAAGCCCATCTTCCTGAGTTTAAATCTGACCTCAGATACTTCCTAGCTGTGTGACCCTGGGCAAGTCACTTAACCCTGTTTGCCTCAGTCTCCTCATTTGTAAAATGAGCTGGAGAAGGAAATGGCAAACCACTGTAGTATCTTTGCCAAGAAAACCCCAAACGGGGTCGTGAAGAGTTGGACATGACTGAAAAACGACTGAACACACAAGAAAAAGAAAGGAATCAAGGAGGACACCAAGGCCGTGAGCGCGGGTGATTGTAAAGGTGATGGTGCTTTTACCAACAATAAGAAAGCTAGGAACAAGGGAGGATTATGTGGGAAAGATGCTGAATTCAGTATCAAACATGTTGAATGTAAGATGTCTACAAGATATCCAATTCATTGTGTTCAGTAGGCAGTTAGAGATATGACTCTGGATCTATGTATAGAGAGGTGAGGGCTGTACAATAATTCTGAGAATTGTCTGCATAAAGATGATGACGCCCATATGAGGTGATGAAATCACCAAGCAAAATAGTAGAGAGGTTAAAAAAAAAGAGAGGGCCCAAGCAAAACAGTACAGAAGTTAAAAAATAAAAAAGAGGGCTGAGCCCAGAGCCATGGGGGACACCCGTGGCTAGCAAGTGCAACCTGGATGAAACAAAGGCAATTGAGCTGGAGTGGTCAGAGAGGCAGGAAGAGAATCAAGAGAGAGCGGTGTCTTGAAAAGCTAGAGAGAAAAGGGTATGAAGGAGGAGAAAAGATTGATCAACACTGTCAGTAGATGGAGAAAATTCAGGAATGATGAGGACTGATAAAAGACCATTGCCTTTGGCGGTTAGATCATTGGTAACTTTGGAAAGAGCAGTTTCAGTGGAATAATGAAATCACAAATCAAATGACAGAGTTAAGAGAGTGAGAGGAAAGGAACTGGAGGTTATCATTTGTAGATAACCTTCCCCAATGGGCTTGGAGGATTGTTTCCTGGAAAGAAAAATACTCTATTGCAAATCTTAGAGCACTTTGGATCTTTCTTTTGCCCAGTAATATCCTGTCTTGAACCATATTTATTTGTATAAATGTTTGTTGTTTTGTTGTCCTGATTCATTTGTGTCTTCGTGACTCCATTGGTGTTTTCTTGGCAGAGATACTGGAATGAAGTGCCATTTTCTTCTCTAGCTCATTTTACAGATGAGGAAACTGGGGCAAAGTCAAGCGACTTGCCCAGAGTGACACAGCTAATGGGTGTCTGAGATCAGATTTGAACTCAGAAAGGTGAATCTTCCTAACTCCCAGCCTGGCACCGTGTCTTCTTTGCCACCTGGCTGTTAGGTCTCTTCTAGTAGACTGTAAGCTCTTAGAGGGCAGAAACTGTCACTTTTATATGTCAATGCCTAGCACATACTAGGGGCTATAAAATGTATGTTTCACTTGTCAAATCATTTAATTTAGTCCAGAGGAAATATGCATAGTACAACACACAGAGCCAGCCTCCAAACCAGCATGACTTAGTCTCAAGGCCCAACTTTAACCACCGGCTGTGTGACCCTGGGCAAATCACTTAATTTCTCAGTGACCTCGGCAACACTCCAAAACTATTAATTGCAGAAAAAATGATGATTTGCATTAGTAAAGAGAGTTTCCATACCTGGGTTTACCCAGTACTAAAGAAATCACTGCTCAGTCACTTATCCCTACTTAATTGAATGAATACTGAGGACCTACTAGGAGTCATGGCCAAATAAATTGGTGAATTGTGGAAGGCCTCTACCCTTAAGGGGCAGGAGGAGGAGGGAGGAAAGGAATAAGCAATTATTAAGCACCTACTATGTGCCCGGCACTGTGCTAAGCACTTTACAAATATTATCTCATGTGATCTTCACCATAGTCCTGTGAGGTAGGAGCTGTTGTTATCCCCATTTGACAATTGAGGAAGCTGAGGCAAAAAGAAGTTAAGTTACTTGCCCAGGGTCACAAAGCTAGTAAGTGTCTAAGGTCAGATTTTCACTTAGATCTTCCTGATTCTGGCCCAGCACTGTCTACACGAGGCCTGCACAACCTGCAGCCCGCCAAAGGATTTCTGGCAGCCCACGGGCCGCAGGTTGTGCAGGCCTGCTCTATGCTGAGCTACCACCTGCCCTTAAGAAGTTTAAAGCTTCCGATAAGGGATACAGCATTTCTAAGCCTACCTTTAAATTTTATCACTGCCATTTTGGGATGCAAGGCTGTACTTAGAGTCAGGAAGCAGACTCTTACAAGTGTGACCATGGACAAGTAACTCTGATCCTTAGTTTTCTCTGAAATAAGGGGGTTAGACTTAATAGCTTCTAAGGTCCCTTCCAGCTCTAAATGTTTAATCCTCTGACCACAGGCCCTATGCTTTCTTCCTTTCACAATGCCTTAGCAGGTATCGCTGCCACTGACAGGGTAAAGGCCATTATATTTCTGTTTTACAGACTCTGCTCTTGTCAGAGCAGTGCCCAGTAATTAAGGGTCTGTCACCTTTTGGATTACAAACTCCTGTTTACTGGCATTTAATAATGTGGCCATTAAACCTTGCCTCAGGCAACAATTGAGTGTTTGAGCACTTATCTGCTCCGGAATTGAAAATGGGTTGGGTGCTATGGCTGCTCCCCAAAGATAGTGCAATCTGGTTACTTACCCACACCAAGCAGGCTACAGAATTTAAGAAAAATGCTCTCAAGGCAACGAGAGGTACATCAGAGATGGAGCAGGGAGCAGCCATCAGCCTCGTAGGTTATTTTTTGGTGGGAGGAGGGGAAACTGCCCAGAAAGCTGGCTGTCCCTAAAAATTTGGTAGCCAAACGGCAGCAGATGGTGGTGAAAGTGAATGATTAACTTGAAGAAAAGAGCTTCACAGCTCAGAGAGATTGGTGGGTGAAATCACGAGCCCGACAATAAATTAGGGAAGTTGGCAAGAATGGTTGCCTCATATGTCACGCACAAGAAGATCCAAGTCAGAGTGATAAATGTACAATTTTTCATTGCACATGCATTCATTCATCTTGGTGGAAGGGATGTTTAAAATTGGAATTTTACAGCATCTTTCTGATGGTTATGGAGCAGCTTTTGCCATCTCTCCCAGCTAGCTGATATTTCTTTTTTGCATTATATTTACCCTTTGAGTTACTGGACTTGTTGGATAATAGATCAGATTGCTTTGGCAATGAACAAATTCCTACAGTGTGTCCACTGATGTCCTCAAGACAGGCCTCTTGACTTAAAAAGCTGTGATGATCCAATGTTTATGTTTTTGTTTTTAATTGGGTTGGCTTTAGACCTCTTTGTTTTGTGGGGTCCTTTATTTGTTCAGTGGCAGATGGACACAAGATCAGCCTTTAGGGTTCAATCTATCATTCCCGTGGGAAAGAAGCTTGCCTCTAGGATATTATAAACACTTCTGTTTGGCATTTAAAATATGCTCTGGATTTCATCTTTTAAGAGTTATCTCACCTTGCTCCTTCTCACCACATTCTAGCCAAATTGGCACACTTCATGGTCCCCATACATACTATTTCTTCTTCCATCTCCATGCTTTTGACCATACTTTTTTCCTTTGCTGGGATTTTCTTCCTCCTCACTTCTACCTTTTGGAATGTGCTGTTGTATCCCCTTCTTAGAATGTAAACCCTTGAGGGCCCAGACTATGGCAATTTGTCTTTGTATTTCCAGTGCTTAGCATAATACCTGGCAAATAGTGAATCCTTAGTAAAAGCTTTTTTTCATTCATCCATTCATTTCTTAAAATCCCTAACTCCACTCAAGACCCATCTCATATGCTCCCTTCTACACAAAGCCTTTCCTGATCTTCCTCCTAGTTTTTATAACCCTCCCCACCATTGCTTTATATTTCATTTATTCCACATACATGGCGTTCTCCACCACTCCTTCCCTTGAGGTAAGAAAAATGTTTTAATTTTTGGATTTACGTCCCTAGTGCCTACCTACTGCAATACCCAGCATCTAGCAGATATGTTATAAACGCTTGTTGAATTGAATTGAATTGAATTAATTTTATTTTCCTTGCCTGCAGACATTTTCACAAACACATTTTCAACAGCCTCATGCCAAGGCCTCACAAAAATGAGCAAATTACTACTGACAGATGCATTTGGGGGCTTCTACCTAACTCACAAGGTTGATGTGAAGAAAACACTTTGTAAACTGTAAGGCACTATAAAAGTAAGCCCAGCAACCCACAGCACCATCTTGGAGCCATTGTTTTCAAGCAGAATACCAAGCTTCTATTTATCCTTGTACTATCCTGACCTAATTATCCCTTTTGTTCATTCACTGGGATCGGCCAAGGCCTTTGGAGGTGATGGGGTCATACAGTAAGGCTGCTGAAAAGCTATAGCCTCCTCAGCAACTCCGTTGGGCCAATGATGTTATTATTAATGTTTTTTTCAAAGACAGAAGGAAGTCAGAAGACGTGGGACATGGACCAGAAAGTAGAATTTGAGAGTTTTAGAGAGTTTATGCAGAATTAAGCTAAAGAGGATAGAGATGACAGCAAACTGCTTTTGGCAACAGGACTAAGGTTGTGTGTACATAGTAGGACAAATAGACCCTATCAAGGCTCTAATAGCCTAGTCAGTGTTAACCATGTAATTTTTTAAAGTTTCAAATGATGACCATGCTACATGAGCAAGAAACTATGGAGCTCGACCATTAAATGAATGCCAAAGCACAGAAAAAGCTGGCTCCTTCTCAAAATATGTTTCAGGATCTCTCTTTCTCTTTCTCTCTCTCCCTTTCTCTCTCTCTCTCTCTCTCTCTCTCTCTCTTTCTTTCTCTCTCTCTCTCTCTCCCCCTCCCTCTCTCTCTCTCCCCCTCTCTCTCTCTCTCCCTCTCTCTTTCCCTCTCTCTCTCTCGTTCCCTTTCTCTCTCTCTCTCTCTTTTTCCCTTTCTCTCTCTTTTTCCCTTTCTCTCTCTCTTTCTCTCTCTCTCTCTCCCCCCCCTCTCTATCTTTCTCTCTCCCTCTACCTCTCTCTCTTTCTCTCTCCCTCCCTCCCTCTCCCTCCCTCTCTTTCTCCCTCTTTTTCTCTCCCCCTCTCCTCCTCCTCCTTCAACTCATCATTTTCTCCTCCTCCCTCTCCCTTCCCCGCCTTCCTTCCATCTCACTCTGTATTGACCAGAATCCCCCAAAAAGGTGCTGCGATTTTCAATAAAATGACCAAAACACTAGCAAGACAAAGAAGAATGATTGGTCTTGGATAATTGTACTCTAATTCCTCATGAATTGACTGTAATGTGTACCTGACTTGGTATGGCTAATAAGCGTCAGCATGTGAAAAGACCTAAATTGGTATTTCTGCAACATAATTTCAGGTTTTTCAAATTGCTTTGATTTTAGAAACAGGCAATTTCACACTCAGTTCTCCTGCTGATGGCATCACTGTGGCTGGTGCTACTTCTAAACTTGCCCCATCAGCACCAGGACTCCCCAAGAGGCAAGGATTGTTTCACCATCAGTCAGCAACCATTTATGAAGTGCTTACTGTGTACCAGGCACTGTGCTAAGTGCATAGGATATAAAGACCAAAAAAAGACCCCAAACAATCCCCACTCTCAAGGGGCTCACAAGCTCACAGGGGAGACCCAGGCCCAGGGCTATAACTGTAGCCAGAGCTGAACCTGACACTGCTGCCCCAAGGGCATCTAGCTGCTTCCACTTGCTGTGCCAACAAGCCAGCAGGTATTGGTCATAGACCAAGAGGTGGAAGGAACCTTTAAGTCTGGTCATTTATTCTGACCCTTTCCTTTTACAGATGAAGAAACTGAGTCTTAGAGAAATTAAATGACTTACCTGAATATGGCAAAATAGACTGATTACTCTGACTTGGAGTCCAGAAAACCCAGGTCCCAGTCTTGCCTCCAACACTTAATAGCTCTGTGACTCTGAGCAAATCACTTAGGATCTCAGGGGCTCAGTTCTGCTGTAAAATGAGGGGATTGGACTGTGTCGCTTCTAAATCTAGGATCTGACTCTAAATTGATGACTCTGTGAAGTAGTAAGAGGCAGAATGAAGATTTGAACCCGGGTCCTCTCCCTCTAAATCTAAAGCACTCTCCACTATACCTGGATGCCTGTGAGTCAGCTCTACCACGCTAGTCCCTGGGTAGGCATTGCTTCCATCTTTGTAACTGCGGCACCTAACCCAGTGCCTTCCACACGGGAGACACTTAATGGATTGTTTTTAATTGATAGAAAATGAAAACAAGACATGACCAGCGACTAAGAGCAGAGACTGTGTAAAATCGAGTATGCAATATATCTACATATATGTATATATGTGTACACACACCAATGAATGAGCCTTATGGGTTATTCAGCTAATTACATTTCAAACAAGCACAGTGAGCTCTCATTATTTTTGATCCAGTGGGTTTTCTCTGTGTAAATGGTTAGACCAGACTCTTTTGAGAGATTATGAATATCATTTAAAAGGCTTTTCGGAGTTAGGAGACTTCATGTAATCAGTACAATGTCATTTGCAAACGAGCATGTGGAAGACTTCACCATTTATAGAGAATCCCTCTTCCATTTGGGCTCTCCGATGAACATTCCCCTGATGGTGGAAAATATGTGATCATGATTTTATGCTTCCCTTGATAATAGTAATTTTATTTATGCCTCACTTGATAATAGTAATAGCCAACATTTATATACCACCTAAAGATTTAGAAAAGTACTTTAAATGCATATTATCTCAGTTGACCCTTATGAGGCAAATGTTTTTATTATCCTCATTTTACGGATGAGGAAACCGAGTTAAATGACTTGTCCAAGAAGACAAGATTCTTCCTTACTTCACCTTCAGGTCTCTATCCAGTGTATCACCTAGCTATACTTCAGTTATTAGCTTCATATTAATCATCTGAGGAATCTCAAAGATATCTTTGTTGTTACATTTTCATAGTATCTTGTATGGCTTAGATATATATATGCGTGGCAGACACATTGTTAGTGGGTTTTTTCTGCTGAATAGAATCCCCTCCCCCTTATTTTTTTGTGGTCAGCAAATAAGCACAGTGAGCTCTCATTATACCTTTCATTCACTTGTATAACTATCGATATGAACTGCTACAGACTGTTTTTAAAGTCCGTCCTCTTCTCATACTTTCATTGAGGATGTCTATGATAGATGTGTAGATTATTCTTAGAAAGACTTTGTGGAAGTATGAAAGTAGACAAAAAGGTCATTGTTATTGGTATTCTTTTGGCAGTCTTTTTTTGGTCTATTTTTTCAAGCCTTTAGTAGCCTCCCTTCTTTCGTATTCTTTGAAAATCAATACCTCAATGCCTTCAAAATTATTCTACCTCCACTTCCTTCTCTGTGTAGTCTTGCTAGTCTTTCCACCTTTGTTTTCTTTTGTACTATTTCTACTTCCTCCTGCGGCACGTCCAGGACTGTGATGTTAGAATCCAAATATGGTACCTCTGCTGTCATCAATGGAGAAAAGAAATGTTGTTAAGTCCCCATTACGGATAGATTATTTACAGATCATTTCTCTTTCTCTTCCAGTCATCATCCTTCACATTTCATCTACACATGTTCTTGTGTTGATCTGGTTTAGTTGGGTCTCTCATCAAGCTCTATAAACTTGTTTTCCCTCTGATGTTTCTTGCTGTTTTTCGAGGCTGTAGTGTACAGATTATACAGCCATGGCTATAATAGCAACTTCCCATATACATAGGAAAAATCACTGTGGACTAGAATAGCTGGGGGGGAAAAAGCGTCATGGAAGCATTTAGACATGGATTCACCTGGAAGAGTAGTCACAATTTAGATTGGTTATAGGAAACAAGGAGACCTTTTCTAGCAAGAAGAGCATGACGAAAATCAAGAGTTGAGAAGGAATGATATTAATCTCTTCCTTTCCTAGCCCAAAGTATTTGTAACCCCTGATATTCACTGGGGAAAACTTTGTTCCCATGCTCGTGATTTGCCCAAAGGGCCCCAGTTTCTCAAGGAATATATCCATACTTTATCAATTATAAGGCTGTAAATTTAGAGCCAGAAAGAACCTTAGAGGACATCTTGCGAAATCTCATCTTTACAAATGAGGAAACTAAAGTTCTGAGAGGTTAAATGATTTTTCCAAGGTTATTACATAATAATTTGCAGAGTTGGGGTTTAAACTCAGATATTTTAACTCTAAATCCTTGTGAATAGAGTTTTGTTTTCTAGATTTTAGATTTACTTAAGAGCAGTCAAAATAATTAGGAATTATTCATGCTTATGGTTTTCTATTTTCTCTGTCTCCAGCTTGTTTATGAATTATTTATCTTCTTAAATGTATACCTTACAAAATTAAGCAAGCAGTATTCTACCAATCCATTGACTTCCTTGGAGATCTGGCAAATCCAGCCCTGTTTATTGTTAACATAATTTTAATTAAGGAGTCATGAACTGCTTGTGGAAATTTAACCGTAATCTCATTCAGTGATTGTGAGGCTTTATCCTTTGGATAACGTTAAATGAAGTCCCAGGAAAGACAGAGCCAAAACAGCATGGAGAAAGAACAACTGAATCTTGAGTGTGAAGCTGAAGAAAAAAAAAAATCTATCTCAAGGAATACTTTATATACCATCATGTTGCTTGCTCTTTGAAAGCTAGTCAGACCCACAGAGTCATAACTTGATTCTATCAGAGGGCTGCAAAGGATTAAGTCAGATGTTTACATCGTGTTATTAGAAAGAAGATATCTGAAGGCTGCAGATTGTTCATCCAGAATACTTCAAAGGCTTTTATGGTTATTTCAGTATAAAGAAAAGAACTACCCACATTCAGTAGGCAAAGCAAAGTTTTGTGTAAGAAGCCTATCAGATTCTGATAGAAACATCCCTACAGATGACAGAAATCTGGGCCAAGAATTAGATACAGACATGCAAAAAATAGTAATAGTAACCATTCCAGGAGACAGTGTTAACAGCACTAACCACAAAGGTTCCCTGCTGGGAGTTCTGTCACTCTCTTTAATCTTGGATACTTCACTCCTAGTCCATTTTCTTCATCTGGGAGTCTCACCAAAGCAAAACGTCCCGATAGGATCCTCATGGATTATAACAAAGTGGTTATAACTGAGAGTATTAAATAATTCTTTAAAAGGCTTAAAACTTTGTAGTTTCACATAACGTACTTGGATATAATGCATGCTGCTTAAAAATCGGGTTAAAAAAACTTAGCTGAAAGTTCATAATACAAAGGAAACACGTGTTTTAAATGGCAGTCAGTTCTTTGCATTGTCTTGATGTCAGTTGTTTTGAAAACAGCTACCACTAACAAGACTAGTTAGTGGTTTAGACGACGTTTCGTCCAGCTAACCCACTTCCTGCCAAAGTGTCATCTTCAGGCGCTGCTATTAAAACACACATTTCTTATCTTGGAGAATAAAGAGAAAACCAAGCTAATTTATTAGGTTTGCTAGGCCTGGACAAATAGGATAATAGAAGACCAGTTTGTGAGAAGTAGGGGAAGGAAAAGCTCAGAGCTAAACTACCCAACAGCAAGATGGAGAAGGGCCCAGGCAACTTATAAGATCAAAGAATAGCCTAAGAGTTATCACTTTATCTACACCTGTCTCTGCCAGTCTTTCTTATTTATCTCAGTGAGAAAGAGCAGTATGGTAAATAGAGCACCACATTTGGAGACCTGAAGACCTGAGTGTGGATCCAACCATAGACACTTAACTTTTCTGAGACTCAGTTTCCCTCTCTGTAAAATGGAGAGATTGAACTAGATGAACTCTAAGGTCCTGTCCAGCTCTAAATCAATGATCCTATAGAAATATCTCTACTTTCATTCTCTCTCCTCCTCCTTTTAGCTTTGTAAACTAGAGACAGACGACATACAGCCACCTTGAGACTGTTGAGAAAGGCTTCCTACCCTCCTCTACTTACCCTTGTTCTGAATCAGTCTATTCAAAGAATGACACCTTGTTCTTAAGTCAAAGAAATAAGTATTCCTCAAAGTGGGCAATGTAGTTTGTATGAATTAAAGATGGGCATGCCTACTCTACATTTATTATTTGTCTGTTATTCTATTTGTCTCTCTAGACCTTCTGTCTCTACATTCTTATCTCCATTCTTCCTTCCATCTCTTTCTTCCTTCATTCATCTTTTTTGGTGTACTACTTTACATGAATGAGTGAATGAAAAAGCTTTTTATTAAGTTCTTACTGTGTGCAAGACACTCTGCTAAATGCCAGGGACACAAATAATAATAATAATAATAATAATAAAACAGTCCCTGCTTCCGAAGAGCTCATATCCTGATAAGGGGAGACAATGTATCTGTCTGTAGTAAATTATTTACATTGCAGTACTTCAAAAGATCCATGATTTAATCAATGTAGGAACTCTTTCTAAGAATTTTTTCAACCCATTCTGGACCTTAGTGGAATGTTTTCATGAGTTGTAGCTACTGTGGCCAAAAATTATTCATTGCCTCTTGTCCAGCTTTCTTGGCGCTGATCCTTTCCACATTTAGAAGTATTGGTCCTCAGATGGTAGAAGCACAGTCAGGCTGGGATGACCTTCCTGAAGTCAAAATGACCTCTATGCCAGGAGGAAACATCAGAAGACTTTCTCTTCTTTCCCTCCTGGACCCATTGCATGCTTGCACTTTACCTCCTTACTCACTTGAAATTACTCTCTCCAAAGTTACCCATAATCTCTTAATTGACTAATCTAGTGACCTTTTCTCAGTTCTCATCATTCTTGAACTCTCTAGGATTCAACGTGGTTGACCACCCATTGCTTCCAGATACTCTCTCCTCTCTGGGTTTTTGTAATACTTTTCCCTCTTAGGTCCCTTCTGATCTGTCTGACAACCCTTTTTCAGTCTCCTTTGCTTGATCTCCATTACTATTTTGCCCCCTATTTGAGGGTGTAACCCAAGCCTTTCTTCTATTTCTACACCTCCTCTCTTGTTGATTTATCTGGTCCCATGGGTCCAGTTACGTCTATGGACGTGACTCCCTGATCTATATGTTACACACTTTACTGACAGTTTGAATTAGACACCCCATAGAAATCTCAAACTAAGCATGTCCAAAATAGAATTCACTGCCCTTTTCAAAAACAACCCATCCCTCATACTAATTTCCCTCTCAAAGTCAAGGATACCATCCTACCAGTCACTAAAGTTTACAAACTCAGCTTCCTCACTTTGACTTGGCTCTGTTTCTTATCACAATCCAATAATTTGCTGAGTTTCTTCACAACATTTTTTCAACTGCCCCCTTATTTCTGCTCACAGCCACCACCACCATAGCTCAGGTCTTCATCTCTTCTTGTTTCTTGTCTGGACCATTGCAATAGCCTGTTATTTGGGTTTCCCTTATCCTACTTGGTTTTGCAGTTAAAGGCCTTTGCAACCTCCCCCAACCTCTGTTTCCAAGGTTATTGGACAACATAGGTGCATTAAGCCCGGTCCAGTCAAACTAACAACCAAGGGGATGAGGAACCACCCATATAGGGCTGCATTGATCTTTGAGAGTTAACTAAGGCTTCTGATGGGTGGTGATGGGAAGCAAGAGCATTCCAAGAACGAACTGTGTGACCCTGGGCAAGACATACGAGCTTGGTCAGATTCAGTTTCCTCAGTCATAAAATGGGGATCGATAACATCTAATTGAAAAAATTTGTTGAGGATAAAATAATAGTAAAGTGCTTTGTAAACCTTAAACTGCCAAATGATAGTTTACAATAAAAATGATGGTAACGAGGAACAGCCTGTTCAAAGGCTCATAGATAGAATATGGAATGTGTGTATGGAGTAGAACACAAATGTCTTTTATATTAATATTTCTCTTAAATAGCAGAGAGGGGAGGAGGTAGGCAGGGTGAATAATAAGGGTTCCAAAGTCCTCACCATTTGTTTAAGGCCTAGCCAGTCCTATCTGTGCTTTCCCATTCGTCAGTGGATTTCATCTACCATCACAGTCCTTCAGAAACACAGGATTCATAGGCTCATAGAGCTTGACGATACTTTAAAGATCATCTCTTTCAAACCTTAAATTTCATAATACATAAAGCCAAAAGAGGTGGAGAATTACTTTACATTATTATTTAACCTCAAGGACCCTAATAGAACGGACTGCCAGGTATGTACAGGGTGGAAGAGTCATGGAAAGATGCCACAGCTAGGAGGCATCTTGATGACATAGGGCCTGGAGGTCAGGAGGACCCAAGATTAGATCCAACCTCAGATACTCTCTGTGTGACCCTGCGATTTACCCTCTGCCTCAGTTTCCTCAACTGCAAAATGGGGATAATAGTACCTATCTTCCAGGGTTGTAGTGAGGATCAAATGAGACAATATTTGTAAAGGGCTTAGCACAGTGCCCAGAACATAAATTAATGCTTATTTCTTTCCTTTCCCAGGCATTGTAATTAAGGGTTTTAGCCTAACCTAGATATCAGGTACCTCCTGAGATAGATGTCATTACCCTCTAGAGTTGTAGGGTGAGATCAAGGCTGACTCAGAGGATTTAGTGTAACCTATAGCTTTCTCAGGAATTTTTAGCTAGCCCAGGAAATCCAGACGACACTGTCCTAAAGCCACCCTAGACACCTGTACCAGAATCCTGTTGCAAAATTTTGGAGTCCAATAGAAGTGTGAGTTCTTGAGAATTAATGCTTGCTCCTTGGAAATCTTGAGAACTGGACTAGAGAAGATCTCTGGAGATAACCATGTATTTTAATGTCCTATTGAATTCTTAAGAAAGTACTGAGAAACTTGGTATTATGGGATATAAGCAGGAGCCTCCTGCTGAGAAGCAAAATACAAATAGAAAATCTCCTCCAAGCAGAGGAAAAAAAAAAGATTCATTTCATCCTTTATTTCCCACTCACTGGGGGAGTGGGATGTGATTCACTGTATGTTTAATTTAGTTTTTATAGTTTTGGTAACATCCCACAAAGTGTGATGCTGATTTTTCTCATCTGCATATATCACAGAAAATATTTAAGTATCATTTAAATCAGTGTCAGAAATAAATTTTAAAAAACATTTTAAGACTCATCCTCAGGACATACGTAAGCCGATCTCATTTGTGCGACAATCTGCATTGACGTAATTTTCTTGGAGTGAGTTCAATTTTTGTACTTGCAGCCTACCAGGCTTTTAGCCATTCAGCTCAGACTCTGCTGCTCTGGGTCTGATCCCCACAATCTAATGTACTCTTTGTTTGAGGATATCTTTAAACAAGGACTTCAGAGCTATTTTTTTTTCAATTTTTAAGTTTGCAGATGAAAGCGATGCTGTCATGACCCTGAAACATGAAAAGGAGGAGTCTGTGATGAACAAAGGTAAAAAGGAGAACCCAGTGGACAAAAATGTGGCCAGTAGCAAAATTGAATACCCTAGAGCTTAATTGACTTCATCCTGAGATAAAGGAACAGAGGCCTCATTCTTATGTTAATCACTTGGATTTTTAATATGAAATTTATTGCTCCACTAATAATGATGAGTTGAAGGCTATATAATCATGGCCAACACTTTGTAGATGGGGAATGATGCTGAGTTATACTTTGTGATTCAAATTGCCAGAAAGGATCTCATAGGCTTAAAATGATTTGTCTTGCACTATAACCAGGGTGTCTGAAATTCTCCCCATTTTTTTCCTTTGGTTTAGGGTATTGCTTCCAAATGCATATATCTTAACAGGGGAAAATAAAGTTAATTCCAGCAGAATCTAAGCTCCTTGAGGACAGGGATGGTTTTTCATTTAGTATTTTTGTAGCCAGTGCTTTAGCACAGCATCTTACATTACCTGTGATTTTATTGATTTAGTTTAGTTAGCTATCAGTGAAGAAATTCCTTGATAACTTTATAGTCTTAGTGGCCTAGAGCACTGAAAGGTTAAGTGACTTACCCAGAGTCTCACATCCAGTATATTCCAAGAAGTTGGACATGAATCCAGGTCTTTTTATCTCCAAGGACAGCTCTCTTTCCACTCTGCCATGCTGCCCAGCATTGCATGTAGTAGGCATTTATTAAATGCTTGTTGTTTTGGATAGGATTTCCTGTTAGGTTAGATTAATAGATTTTTGAGTTGGAAGGAACTTGAGAGATCTTTTAATTAAATTCCCTCCCCTGATTTATTTTTTGTTTATTTTCTTTTTATTAAATTAAATTAAAAAAAATTTACAAGCATTTCTCTCCCACCCACCTCCCTCCTAGCCTAAGGAGAAAATGAACAAAAAAAGCCTCTTGTAACAAATGTGCATAATCAAACAAAAAAAAATCACATTGGTCACATGCAGAAATAATTGTCTCATTCTGCAAATTAAGCCCCATAACCTCTCCCTCAGGAGGTGGGTGGCATGTTTTATCATCTGCACTCTGGAATTCTGGTTGGAATCCTGCATTGATCAGAGACCTTAAATCTTTCACAGTTATCCATTTTTACAATTCAGACCGTTTATTTGTACATATATGAAGAATTGAGACCAAATACTAGAAAGCATAGGAATAAATGGAGCTTTCTTTAAAGTAAGTAGTATTAAAACCATTAGCAAGCATTATCTGTAATGCGGATAAGCTAGACGTCTTCCCAAGAAGATCAGGGGTGAAACAGGGATGCCTATTATTACCATTATCATTTAATATTGTATTAGAAATGTTAGCTTTAGCAATAAAAGAACAAAAAGAAATTGAAGGAATTAGAATAGGCAGTGAGGAAACAAAACTGTCACTCTTTGCAGATTCATCTAGAAGAACAAAAGGTCAAGAAAAACAAGAGAATTAATGAAAAAAAATGTAAAGGAAAGTGGCCTGGATTTACCATATCTAAAACTATATAATAAAGCAACAATGATCAAAACTATTTGGTACTGGCTAAGAAATAGAGTCGGTGGATCAGTGGAATAGATTAGGTACACAAGACATAGTAGTAAATGACTACAGTATTTACTGTCTGATACACTCAAAGACTCCTGCTTCTGGGATAAGAATAGCAGTTGACAAAAACTGCTGGGAAAACTGGAAAATAGTAAAGCAGAAACTAGGCATAGACCAAACAACTCACACCCTATACCAAGAAAAGGTCAAAATGGGTACATGATTTAGATATAAAGAGTGATACCATAAGTAAATTGGGAGAACAAGGGACAGTTTACCTCTCAGATCTGTGGAGAAGAGAAGAATTTATGACCAAACAAGAGATAGAAAATATTATGAAATGCAAAATGGATAATTTTGATTATATTAAATTAAAAAGTTTTTGCACAAACAAAACCAACACAGGGGAGATTAGAAGAAAAGAGGAAAGATAGGAAACAATTTGTATTTTGTATTTCTGATAAAGGCCTGTGCCAGTAAGGCAAAATGGGCTTAGTTTAATGGGTGCCCTTGAGGAGTTTTGGCTTTTGTTTATAGTGAAAGTACTTTCAGCTGTTAAGTGCTGAGCCCCAGGCCCAAAGCCCTATCAGGTGTGAAACCTGTCTGGGCGTAGATTAATCACTTAAGAGGGGCCAATTCGGGAACCAATGGGTCTCTGGACTCTGGTCTCTAGTCGTTGAAGCAGGACTTGAGAATGCCTGAGGCTTGGCTGCGAGGAGAGGCGAGAAACTACAGCTGGAAAAAAATCCGAAGCAGAG